>LPNX011048925.1:1074421-1125751 GCA_001517045.1 Pseudotsuga menziesii
TTTCAAGGTTAAAAATATACACTTTTGTTGAGTTCCTCGGAATTGAAATTTTAAAATAGATTTAGATACCCACTTGAGATATAAGCATGGACTCCTATTTTTATGAGATTTTGAGTTATTTTGCCCCTCATTCAAGGTTGGTCAAACCAAGCTTGAAAATATGCACTTTTGTCGAATTTCTTGGAATTAAGTTTCCAAAGTGCATTTAGGTACCCATTTCATAGATAAGCACGGAAATGTATTTTAATGAGATTTAAAGCTATTTTGGCCCTCGCTCGAGGTTGGTCAAACACAGGGTGAAATTTTTACTTTTGTCGACTTTCTCAAAATTGAAATTTTAAAGTAGATTTAGATACCCATTTGAGAGATAAGCATGGACACCTATTTTTATGGGATTTGGAGCTATTTTCACCCTCGTTCAAGGTTGGTACAACCAACGTTAAAAAGATGCACTTTTATCGATATTCACGGAATTCAGTTTTGAAAGTTTATTTAGGTACCCATTTGAGAGATAAGCATGGACACTTATTTTTATGAGATTTGGAGCTATTTAAGCCCTTGTTCAAGGTTGGTCAAACCAAGGTTGAAAGGCTGCACTTCTATCGATTTTCTTGTATTTGAAATTTTGAAGTAGATTTAGGTAACCATTTAAGAGATAAGCCTAGACACCTATTTTTATTACATTTGGAGATATTTTGGCCCTTGCTCAATGTTGTTGAAACCAAGGTTGAAAAGATGGACTATTGTCGACCTTCTCGGGATTGAAATTTGAAAGTAGATTTAGGTATCCATTTGAGAGATAAGCATGTACACCTATTTTTATGAGACTCGGAGATATTTTGGCCCTCGTTCAATGTTGGTCAAACAAAGGTTGAAAAGATGCACTTTTGTCAAATTTCTCATAATTTAGTTTTGAAAGTGGATTTAGGTACCCATTTGTTAGATAAGCATGGACACCTATTTTTATGAGATTTGGAGCTATTTTGGTCGTCCTTCAAGGTTGGTAGAACCAAGGTTTAAAATATGCATATTTGTCAACTTTCTTGGAATTCAGAAGCTTTTAAAGTGCATTTAGGTACCCATTTGAGAAATAAGCATGGAGACCTATTTTTATTATATTTGCAGCTATTGTGGTCCTCTTTCAGGGTTGGTCAAACCAAGGTTGAAAATATGAACTTTTGTCGACTTTCTCTGAATTTAAATTGTAAAGTAGATTTAGATACCCATTTCAGAGATAAGCACAGAAATTTATCTTTATGATATTTGGAGCTACTTTGGTTCTCATTCAAGGTGGGCCAAACAAAGGTTGAAAAGATGCACTGTTGTCGACTTTCTCATAATCGAGTTTTGAAAGTGGATTTAGGTACCCATTTGAGAGATAAGCATGAAAACATATTTTTAGAGATTTAAAGCTATTTTGGCCCTCCTTCAATGTTGGTCAAAAAAGGCCTAAATATATGCACTTTTGCCGACTTTCTCTGAATTGATTTTGGAAACAGATTTAGCTACCCATTTTAGAGATAAGCATGGACACCTATTTCTATGAGATTTGGAGATATTTTGGCCCTTGTTCAAGGATGGTCAAAGCAAGGTTGAAAAAATGCAGTTTTGTTGACTTTTATCAAAATTGAAATTTTAAAGTAGTTTTAGATACCCATTTCAAAGATTAGCATGGAGAACTATTTTTATGAGATTTGGAGCTATTTTGGTCATCATTCAAGGTTGGCCAAACCAAGGTTGAAAAGATGCACTTTTGTTGACTTTCTCATAATTGTGTTTTGAAAGTGGATTTAGGTACCCATTTGAGAGATAAGCATGGACGCCTATTTTTATGAGATTTGGAGCTATTTTGGATCTCCTTCAAGGTTGGTCAAACCAAGGTTGAAAATATGCGTTTTTGTTGACTTTCTCAGAATTGAGTTTTGAAAGTGGATTTAGGTACCCATTTGAGAGATAAGAATGGACACCTATTTTTATGAGATTTCCAGTTATTTTGGCCCTCATTCAAGGTTGGTCAAACCAAGGTTGAAAATATGCACTTTTGTCGACTTTCCTAGAATTGAAATTTTAAAGTAGATCTAGATACCCATTTGAGAGATGAGCATGGACACCTCATTTTATGAGATTTTGAGCTATTTTGGCCATCGTTCAAGGTTGTTCAAACCAAGGTTGAAAATATGCACTTTTCTCGACTTTCTTGGATTTTAATTTTCAAAGTGGATTTAGGTACCCATTTGAGAGATAAGAATGGAAACCTATTTTTATGAGATTTGGAGTGATTTTGGTCCTCGTTCAAGGTTCGCAAACAAAGGTTGAAATATGCACTTTTGTCGACTTTCTCAGAATTGAAATGTTAAAGTAGATTTAGATACCCATTTGAGATATAAGAATGGACACTTATTTTTATGAGATTTGGAGCTGTTTTGGCCTCCGTTCAAGTTTGGTCAAACCAAGGTTGAAAATATGAAATTTTGTTGACTTTCTTGGAATTGAGTTTTGAAAGTGGATTTAGGTACCCATTTGAGAGATAAGCATGGACACCTATTTTTATGAGATTTGGAGATACTTTTCCCATCGTTCAAGGTTGGTTAAAACAAAGTTGAAAATATGCACTTTTCTCGACTTTCTTGGTGTTGAAATTTTAAAGTAGATTTAGATACGCATTTGAGAGTTAAGCATGGACACCTAATTTTATGAGATTTGGAGCTAGTTTGGACATCGTTCAAGGTTGGTCAAACCAAGGTTGAAAATATGCACATTTTTTACTTTATTTAAATTGAGTTTTGAAAGTGAATTTACGTATCCATTTGAGAGAGAAGCATGGACACCTATTTTTATGAAATTTGGAGCTAGTTTGGCACTCGTTCAAGGTTGGGAAAACCAAGGTTGAAAATATGCACTTTTGTCGACTTTTTGTTGATTGAGTTTTCAAACTGGATTTCGGTACCCAATTGAGAGATGAGCATGTAAACTTATTTTTTCGAAATTTGCATCTATTTTGGCCCTTATTCAGGGTTGGTCAAACCAATATTGAAAATATATACTTTTGTCAACTTTCTCGGTATTGAAATTTTAAAGTAGATTTAGCTACCCATTTGAGAGATAAGCATGGACACCTATTTTTACGAGATTTGGAGTGATTTTGGCCCTCATTCAAGGTTGGTCAAACCAAGGTTTAAAAGTTGCACTTTTGTCGACATTTGTGGAATTGAGTTTTGAAAGTTGATTTAGGTGCCTATTTGAGAGATAAGCATGGACACCTATTTTTATGATATTTGGAGATATTTTGGCCCTCGTTCAAGGTTGGTCAAACCAAGGTTGAAAATATGCATTTTTTTTGAAATTCCCAAAATTATGTTTTGAATGTGGATTTAAGTACCCATTTGAGAGATAAGAATGGACACCTATTTTTATGAGATTAGAATCTATTTTGGCCCTCATTCAAGGTTGGTCAAACCAAGGTTGAAAATATGCACTTTTGTCAACTTTCTTGGAATTGAAATTTTAAAGTATATTTAGATACCTATTTGAGAGATAAGCATGGACACCTATTTTTATGAGATTTGGAGTTGTTTTGGCCATCGTTCAAGGTTGGTCAAACCAAGGATGAAAAGATGCAGTTTTGTCGACTTTCTCGGAATTGAGTTTTAAAAGTGGATTTAGGTACCCATTTGAGATATAAGCATTGACAACTATTTTTGTGAGATTTGGAGCTATTTTGTCCTTTGCTCGAGGTTGGTGAAACTAAGGTTGAAAATATGCACTTTTGACAACTTTCTTAGAATTGAGTTTTGAAAGTGGATTTAGGTACCCATTTGAGAGATAAGCATGGACACCTATTTTATGAGATTTGGAACTACTTTAGCCCTCATTCAAGGTTGATTAAACCAATGTTGAAAATATGCACTTTTGTCGACTTTCTCGGAATTGAGTTTTAAAAGTGGATTTAGATACCCAGATGAACATGGACACCTATTTATATGAGATTTGGAGATATTTTGGACCTCGTTCGAGGTTGGTTAAACCAATGTTGAAAATATGCACTTTTGTCGACTTTCTCAGAATTGTAATTTTAAAATAGATATAGATACCCATTTGAGAGATAAGCATGCACACCTATTTTTATGATATTTGGAGCTATTTTGGCCCTCGTTCAAGGCTGGTCAAACCAAGATTGGAAATATGCACTCTTATTGACTTTCTCGGAATTGAGTATTGAAAGCATATTTAGGAACCCATTTGAGATATACGCATGGACACCTATGTTTATGAGATTTGGAGCTATTTTGGCCCTTGTTTAAGGTTGGGAAAACCAAGGTTGAAAATATGCACGTTTGTCGACTTTCTTGGAATTGAAATTTTAAAGTAGATTTAGATACCCATTTGAGAGATTAGCATGGACACCTATTTTTATGATATTTGGAGCTATTTGGGCCCTCTTTGAAGGTTGGTCAAACAAGGTTTGAAAATATGCACTTTTGGTGACTTTCTTGGAATTGATTTTTGGAACCAGATTTAGGTACCCATTAGAGAGATAAGCATGGAAACGTATTTTTATGACATTTGTAGCTATTTTGGCCTGCATTGAAGGTTGGTCAATCAATGGTTGAAAATATGCACTTTTGTCGACACTCTAGGAATTGAGCTTTGAAAGAGAATTTAGTACCCATTTGAGAGATAAGCTTGGCCACCTTTTTTTATGAGATTTGGAGCTATTTTGGCCCTCGTTCAAGGTTGGTCAAACCAAGGTTTAAAATATGCACTTTTTCAACTTTCTCAGAATTGAAATTTTAAAGTAGATTTAGATAACCATTTGAGAGATAAGCATGGAAACCTATTTTTATGAGATTTGGAGCTATTTTTTCCCTCATTCAAGGTTGGTAAAAACAATGTTGAAAATATGCACTTTTGTCGAATTTATTGGAATTGACTTTCGAAAGTGGATTTTGGTACCTGTTTGAAAGATAAGCATGGACACTTATTTTTATGAGATTTTGAGCTATTTTAGCCCCCGTTCAAGGTTGGTCAAACCAAGGTTGAAAATATGCACTTTTGTCGACTTTCTCGAAATCAAAATTTTAAAGAGCATTTAGATATCCATTTGAGAGATAAGTATGGATACCTTTTTTTATGTGATTTGAAGCTATTTTGTCCCTCTTTCAATGTTGGTTAAACCAATATTGAAAAAAATGTACTTTTGTCGACGTTCTTGAAATTGAGTTTTGAAAGTGGATTTAGGTACCCATTTTGAGAGATAAGCATGGAAACTTATTTTTATCAGATTTGGAGCTATTTTGTGCTGTTTTCAAGGTTGGTCAAACCAAGGTTGAAAATATGCACTTTTGGTCAATTTTCTCGGAACTGAGTTTTGAAAGTGGATTTAGGTACCCATTTGAGAGATAAGCATAGAAACCTATTGTTATGAGATTTGGAGCTATTTTTTCCCTTGTTCAAGGTTGAAAATATGCAATTTTGTTGACTTTCTTGGATTTGAAATTTTAATGTACATTTTGTTAGGATTATTAATCCTTCCTTGACCATGCTGTCTATTTAGATTATTTAACCTAACTTAGGAACCTTGAATAATTATTTGGGTCCACTAGTACCACTAGGTCCACTTGGCCTAATGGGGCCACATGTACAAGTTACTAGAGTGTGGGGAACATAGCTAGAGGTTAACTTGCATTTATTTCATTTGCATGCATCTGTTTGGGGGCCTCCTAGACCAATACCTACATTTTAGGAGACACTGGGAGTCCCAACACCAACCTCCATTAGTTAGTTGGATTTGGAACTAATTATTCTTAGTTAGCTTCCAGTTACTTTCAGTTAGATCACAATCAATAAGCTAGCACTAGTTATGCATGGCTAATGCATGGATTCATGTGGAGTAGGATCCTTTTCCCACCTACCACACTCAGTTACACTGACTTAACTAGTTATTACAGATTATATGAGTTGGTTGGACATATGGGAATTGATCTATTGGACTCCGATATTGAATGAGACATCATAAGTTAGGTAAGGTGGATCTAGTTGGTAGATTTGAATTTTTCCCTAATGCATTTGAATTCTTCCTTTATTTGAACTATTGTAACACCAAATTGAATTAATGATAATGATATTGTAATTACACGAGCTACACTCATATGTTTCCTGTGTGGTTTGTTTTGTTCAGTTTGTATCTTCATTCTCCTTTTATTGCAATCATAATTCAGAACTAATTGTTTGAAGATCTAAATGACAAAAAAATTCTAATATGGTATAAGAGCCTTCTCAAGCATGTTTCATGTTTTTTTTTCTCCATTGAACATCAGAAGAAACTCGATTTCCACATAAGTCCCCTATGATGATTTTATAGCTCTGAATTTATTTAGAGTAGCAGAGAGGGAGTGACGTACCCTGAAAATATGTTTATGTCAAGAGGAAAAGCATTATTCTAACAGTTTGAATGTTTTAGTATTTTGTAGTGAAAATTCACAGGTGCTACGTAGCTTATGTGAAGTTTTGTGATCTCTCAGCTGAAATAATTATGGATTCTCAATCTCCTACTCTTTGGATACTCACAACTTCCAATTATATTGATTGGAAGATTGATATGTAGCAAGATTTATGCAAGCATGGATACCATAGGATATTACTTGGAAGGGAGGTTGAGCCCCATCAGCCTGATGAAAGAAACAAGTTTCTTAACTGCTTAGATGAAACATTTGGTTATCTATGCACTTACATATCTGGATATCTCCTCTTCCACCTAGAAGGTTTGAGGACACCTAGAGAATCCTGGGAGAAGCTTGAAGACTTATTTGGAAAATAAGATGAGCTTCGGGGACACCTCCTGGAGAATGCATTGGTAGCCTTACATACTAGAAGTTTTGAGACTATTGAGAAATTCTTTACTAAATTCAAGTCTCTTACACTTCAATGCAAATAGTGCAGAATAGAACGGAAGGTTGAGCAGAATTTCCATTCCATACTCGGCAAAATCGGTTCTACGTATTCTGTATTTGTTTCTATATTTCATTCCAAGCAGGAGAGTTCTCCCAATTGGAAAATTCCTTCAATAGACTCTTTTTTCGAGTCCTTAATCAAGGAGTAAGAGAAATTTATTCGAATGGGAGTCATCAAGACCTCCAAAAATCAATCTCTCATAGTTACCGACTCTTCCAAAGCGCAAGCAAAGGGGAAATCAAATAAGAAGGAGCCAAAAGCAGCTGATTTGAAGCCTAAACAGAATCAACAAACTTCTGAAGGGGCCTCTGGATCTAATAAAAAGAAGTTTGAAAATAAATTATGTCCCTATTGTGAAAAGGGTTACCATATTGAATATTATTATATGAGGAAGCAACTTGATGAAATGTCAGCTCTTCTCAAGTAGAATAACATTGATCCCCCACAAAGAGCTAGGAAGCATGATGAGGAATCACATACAGAAGATGTTGAAGGGTGTCATGATTTCAAAGAAATCCTCTCTCAATCTACAACATACATAATTGATTCTAGATATTCCAATCACATGGTTTCCTCCAAAGAATCCTTCTTGGCCCTCAGACTGTCAAAGGGGCCTAATATTCACATGGGAGATGATTCCCAAATTCCAGCAGAAGAAGGGGCTTAGTCAGAGCGAAGCATGGTGAGCTCAATAATGGCCTTTATGTGCCCTCCCTTGCTGCTAACCTATTGTTTATTTATCATATGAGTCATACAGGCTCTCCCAAGAGAGTTACATTCGATTCAAAGATAGTTGAGATTACAGAAAAATCCACTGGACAGCTTATAGTGAAAGGTATTGCAAATCACTCTACCAAAGCTTATGAGTTCTCACATTTGTTACCTATCTCTTCTCCTACAAATTTATTTTCTCAGGCCAACAACACCAGTAAGATTTGGCATGAAATATTTGTCCATCTCAATTTCAAATATCTGTAGCAACTCCACAATGATAAAATGGTTGAAGGTTTTCCCTCCATCCGAAATTCCAATGGATTATGTTGTTATACCAAAATCCTGTCACCATCATGTGATAAGACCTTTGACATACCTATTTTCCCTTAATCCCAGAACTTAGAGAGGAAACCTATGCTGATTGTCAATTATATATAAAAATGCTCAGCACTGCGCTTTCCCTGTTAGCCATGAGCGGTTCCTTGCTTGCACTGCCCTTCTGCTATTTTCCATAAGCGGTGCCACCGCCTATTTCCCTTGGTCCATAAGTGGTTCTTACCTGAACCGTTTGGTCATAAGAGGAGAAACACGGTACCTTGGGTAAAAGGGGAAAAAGAGAAGTTTCTCGAGGCTTCTAGATCATGAACCTTGTGGCCTCCCTTATCCCTATCATTGTGGGTCAATTGAGCTCGAGATCCCCCATCATAGGATCTTAGAGGACACCTCATCAACAAATCTCTCAACCATTCCTATCCATTAATCCCTATAAATACAAGATCATGGTCATGGTTGAGGGGAAGAACTTCATAGGTATTGTTATGCTATTGCATTGATCACTTGGCCCAAGCCATTTAAGAGCATAGAGAGAAAGGTTGGAGCTTATGGGGATGAAAGTGCTTGGTTTCATGGAGATGCATGTTGACACTAAGGCTTAATTGGTTGTAAAATTCTCCATTTTAGCTTAATGCAAAGCTGATTTCCGTCCCACATTACTGTTGTTGTTTGATTTCACATGTACATGTTGTTAGATTCCTTAGTTACTAACATGGATCAGTAGATTATATTCTAGCAGTTTTGATGTGTTTGCATGTTGATCTGATTACAGGTACACAGGGATACTATCAAAGCATTACATTCCAGGTATCTACGACGTCCAGGTAGGGTCTTCATCCTTTGTCATTCATTTGTTCTGGATCTGAACCATTTAGACCAGTGGAACACCTTACTATCCATAGAAGGTGTAATATTCTTTCTTACAAATCTGGTGACTCCACTGGGGATTAGATATATGCATCAATTGATCTGATCTTCCTTAGTTCTTCAACTCTTGTCCGAATCCAGGCTCCTTCTCCAACTCTCTTCAGTCAGATCTGCTATTTGACTTAGTGAATTTGGGTTTGAAACTTCCATATCTATTTATATTTGAATCATCTTGACCTTTTATGCTCTGTTTTTATACTCAATATATCAACCTTTACCCTGATCTAGTCTTTTTTTGAATTGATCTATCGTTCTCTTTGTGTTTTGGATTTTTTTACAGGGAACTGTGCCTATGCAGTGTACGAGAAGCGGTGCCATCGCCTGAACTGAGTTAGCAGCATGCGGTGCCACCGCCTGAGTTCTGTTGGAGAGAAGAAGTGCTGGGATAGAACCGCTCTGTCAACACCTGAGAAGTGCGGTGCCAGGTAGGCATCATTCCAGGACCTCTTTTTCTAATTTTTTTTGTAAAAATTTGAGTTGTGTTGCTTTCAATCCTACACTGTTAGGCTTGTGTGACAGAATCTTATGATTGTGGTTTGAGATTTTATGGTTTAAGATTGGTTTGATTGGAAAATTCAAAATTTTGATTAGGCTTTTTTATTGTTCATCCACTTTTGTGCTTATTGGTTGTGTTTACAAAAGGATTTCTTGTTTTTTGAAAATATTAGGGTGTTAGTAAGATCTCTTTTCATTTCTGTTATATAGACTGAAAGAAGAACATTTGATTAGCATCTTAGTTTCATTTCTTATTTGCATAGTAAACTTATTTTTCCTTCCTTTAAAAAAGAAATTTTTTGACTAAGGTTAGGTTATCATCATTGAGCATTGGACATTGGATCTCTGATTGGCTTTTCAAGCTTTCAGGCACTTTATGTTCTTTTGTCTCTTATGCATTTAGTACTATCTCAATCAAAATAAAAAATACGGTAGTTTTAAGTTAGATTTACCTATGATTTAAGAGAAAATTGAAAAAATAGAGTGCATTTGCATGCAGTGTGCTTCTTGTTTTTCTTTTGGGAAAAGGGATACTTCCCCTTCTTATTCCTTTCAGAAAAGAGAAATCAGTTTGGAAAAGTGTTGCTTGTCTTTGATTTTGCGTTCAAGACTGTTGTTTGGAAGTATTTTTGGTTTTGAAACAAAAGAAAGTACTCTCTTTCCCTCCCGTAAGTAGGCATACTGAACAATAAAGTGAAATATTTGCATACGCATACTGCATGGTTTTACTTTTCTGTCAACATATCATGCATTCGCCTAACCGTCCACTTTAAAATTAACGGTAGTTATAGGCTAAAATTTATGTAGTAATTGGAGTGATAGGTTAGAGATGTGTTCGGGCATCGGTAAGCATAGGAGCTGTCATTATTTGTCCGCATTACATCCCAGGACTCACGCGGTGCTTCCACATACCGTCGGTATATCGAACGACCTTTCATGTACCCTTGAGGTATATAGAAAGGTACTTCATGTACTCGATTGTATATCGGAAGGCCCCTTGTGTACGGTTATGCATTAGAAAACACTACTACCGATTCGAGCTTCCATGTACCTTGAGTATATCGAGAGACCCCACTAGGATACCCTATCCATCTGAGAAAATCCCTTTGGATGTCTTTCTTGGATCCATACACCGAAAACAACATTTGGGGAGATTACTATGCATGTACCCTCGAGCTATATCGCGAGTGGAACCTTCTTGATAATCCTGGTGAGATACTTGACTATTTGAACTCCTCCTATCATTTTAAGTGTGATTGTTTTGACCTATAGCTTGTGTAGGGAAATTTTTTGGTGTGTTTTCTAGATTTTTAGACCCTAGGTTAGTTAGGAACTATACAAACTGCTTGAGTTAAGACAGTCCAGAAGAGTAAAGGGTTTGACACCCATTTTTATTCCTGGTTCAAGAGAAAATCCGATGGAAGCTATCGACCAAGGAGTTGCTACCGCCTCCCAAGTAGGAGATAATGTAGTTGCAGAAAGCGGAAGACCATATTCTTCACACTCGCCTCCCTTGGTCCAACAACATTCTCAGGGAGATTCCTCGTTCCTTTCTCCCATGGAAGGACATTTTTATGATACCACCCTTCTGGATTTTGGTCCCAATGCTCCATTTTGGGACACCCCTGTAGGACAGGCCATTGCCTCATTTGGCACCCATGTAGACTCTTCTGAAATTGAAGAAGAACATAGGCAATACCGTGCTTATTAATGGTCCCAAAGGATCCAAAAAATTTCCTCCTTATGGTCCTAGTGGTCTTAGTGGTCCTCGGGGGCTTGGTGGCTTTCCTCCCATTGGCCCTGGAGGGTCTGGTGGCCCTCCTCCTAGCGGTTCTGGAGGCTCTGGAGGTTTACCTTTTGGTGGCCCTGGAGGGTCTCATGGTCTGCCTCTTGGTGGTCCTAGTGGTCCTAGTGGTCCTGGTGGTCCTAATGGCCCTGGTGGTCCTCCTCCTGGAGGCCCTAGTGGTCCTAGAGGTCCTTATCTTAGAAATCAACCCCCTGCGGGTTGATTTTCCATTAGTTCTTCATCATAGAAACCTATCTTTCAGTCCACTTATGGTCCTACTGGTAATTATATGCCATATCAATATTACTAGTATGTGTATCCCAACTGAGAGTTACCTTTCCTAGCAACTTTGGACTTACCTGACTTGTCCAAGTTGATTAATGACCACATTCGACACAATCCATCGTGGCCTCCCATTCCGGTAAAGTTACCATCGGATATCCTGAAGTTCGATGGGAAGTAGGGAGAGGATCCAAAGAACCATGTTATTACATTCCATTTGTGGTGTTCTTCAAACTCCTTCATGGATGATTCCATTCGATTATGACTCTTTCAGCAAACTTTGACCTGTACATCCATGAAGTGGTACATTGAACTCCCAGAACATTCGTTTGTGGATTTTGGCTCGTTGGAAACCGTGTTTCTTATGCACTTTTAGTTCCCTATTCATCATGAAATAGGTACTGATCTTTTAACTTCTCTGCGATAGAACACCTCCACCCACATATCTGATCAGATTCATGAGTGGAAAAGGTGGAGAAGGCTTATTAAGGCCCCTATTATGGATCAGTTATTAGCTGATTGGTTTACCAAATCCTTGTTTCCTCCTATTGCCCGAGATGTGGCTATGGGAGGTGTCATTACTGAAGAGCAATCTATTAGTCAATCCCAGTATCTATACTTGGTCTATTCCAAGTCTAGAACTCTTTATGACTTGATTCCTTAGGCTCCTTGCCCAAGCACTGATCCCACCAAGCCACCAGTAGAAGTACCTGTTGATGCGATTGTTGGTTCAATCTAGTCCCCGTCAGCAACGAAACTTGCCAAGCAAAACAAAAATGCCACCCATACTCATTCGACTCCTAAGGTTTCCATCGAGGTCAATTCCATTCAAAGTACTCAAACCTCGGGTAATAATAAAAAGAAAGGTAAAAATAGAAATAAAAAACCTGGAAACCAATAGGAGACTCCATGACCAACCAACAGTGATAACGATAAAGGGGAAAAAAGGAAAAATATCCCTGTCTACTATGCAGAGGTGACCATTTCTCAAAGGAGTATCCTCGTCGAGACAAAATATCCTAGTTTCTGAAGTCCAATCCCACACCCACAGTAATCATGGATCCTTTTCCCTCTTAGCAACAACTAATAGACCACATGTCTAATCAGGGTAACTCCAGTTCATCAGAGGAAATTTGTATGATGTCCTCAGATACCATCCATCTGCAAACTCGAAGTCAGAATTATGACAAACCCATGGATAAGAAATAAGATCATTCTTCTTCAGGGAAAGCTCCCTCTACTATTTCTCCTGAATCCTCATCTAATGTCCCCTTATCTATCGAGAAGCCTACTCTCGACATGATTTTGCGCCCACCTAAGAGTACTCTTCGAAAGGCATTATTTAACCTGAATGCCCGAGCTGCTCAATTTTATAATGTCGTTGAAGATCTCGCTCACACACCTTGTGCAATGTCCACCTTAGAAGTGCTCCAAAGTTGCCCTACATAGCGCAAAAACCTATCAACAACATTAGGAGATTTAGACCTGGATAATACCAACTTTATCCATTTCAATGTTGAGAACTATAAGTCTAGGTTACCTCATAAACTTTCTTTTTAGATCATTATGAAAGTAGTGGGAAAGAAAGTTTTTTGAACAGTACTAGATGAAGGAGCTTCAACCTCGGTTTTTTCTTTGTCTTGTTGAAAAGCCGTTGGCTCTCCCGAGCTTGTCACATCACCTACGACCCTCAAGGCCTTTGACAGATGGAGTTTCTAACCTCATGGTCTCATATCATCCCTAGTGGTCAAGCTGGGGGGGAAAACCGTTTCCATTCAAGTAGAAGTGGTCGATGCCCCTTTAGATTACAATATTCTTCTAGGAATAAATTGGTTCTATGCCATGACTGTTGTCACTTCAACAGTATTTTGCACAGTCCAATTTCCACATCTAGGGAAAATTGTTATCATTGACCAGCTTTATTTCTACACATCAGATGTTACTACCTCCATGGCTAATAACATCCCCATGTTAGGCCAGTCCCCTCCTCCTTACCATTCGATTGGGGTAGGCATGTTGAAGGATTCATCCCTTATGGGGGTTTTTCCATCCACTCCTCCTAGCACTGATACTACGTTAGTCCATATGATCACCTCATTTAATTGTGAGCCTAAGGGTAAACATGTTGTTGAGTCCACATGAAGCTATGTATGACAACATTCAAACCTTTTCCGATGATCACACTAATGACCTTCATCTAGTGGCTTCGGATCCTTATAACCATTTACCGTACTGGTTAGAACCTTCTCTTCCTACTCTAGATTATCTCTCTGAGACTTTTCCTTCTGACGAGTCCATTATGGAGATCATGAGCATGGATGAGTCCATTTGGGAGGATCACCATCATAGATCCATGTTCCTCCCCAACACCAGTTCGGTTAACCATGATTTTGCATCCTTTTTTCTGACTAATATTGTCAACGTACCCCAAAGTCCCATATTGTTGCAAGATACAGATTCTGAAGGAAACCTTTGCAACATTACACAAACGAATCCAATTGACATATCAGCTAAGCCTGATACTATCAAGCTTGTTCATGTTGGGCAGAACTGCTCGGCAGCTGAATCTGAATCCTACAAGGCAATTTTTAAAGAATTATGTGATATTTTTTCCTGGTCCTATGAAGAGATGTCAGGAATTGACCCATCCATTGTGGTCCATGAGATTAAAACCTATCCCTCGCCAAAACTTGTCAGGAAAAAACTAAGGCAAGTCCATCCTCGGAAGGCCACAGCTATTAAAGCTGAAATTGAGAAACTTTTCAAAGCTGGGTTTATTTATCCTGTACCCCTGAGGGAATGGGTTTCAAATGTTGTCTCTGTCAATAAAAACCAGGGCACCATTAGAGTCTGTATCAACTTTAGGTATTTGAATAAATATTATCCAAAGGACAACTTTCCTACTTTGCACATCGATCAGATTATTGACAACTGTGTTGGAAGCGTCATCTTTTCATTCATGGATGGCTTCTCTGGCTATAATCAGATTGAGATATTACCCTCCGATCAGTATAAGATGGAATTCATTTTCCCATGGGGAACCTTTGCATATAAGAAGTTACCTTTTGGCTTGAAAAATGCCAGAGCCACATTCTAGTGTGCGATGTCCTATGCGTTTCACAATATTAAACATATTGTTAAACCATACCTTGACGACCTCCCTGCTCATTCAAAGCAATGAGAGGACCACTCTGGTCATCTTAGAGAGATATTCCTAATATGTCATCATTATAATATACGGGTCAATCTGCATAAATGTTTTTTTTTGTGTTGAGATGGGACATCTGCTTGGTTTTGTGGTATCCAAAGATGGCATCCGGATTGGTCCTTTGAAAATTGTCGCCATTTTAGATCTACTAGCCCCAACTAATCTGCTTGAACTCCAAATTTTGCAAGGGAAGGCAAAATTTCTCCCTCGTTTCGTGTGCAATTTCGTAGAGAAAATGCACGGTTATATGCATCTCCTCAAGAAGAACACCCCATTCTTCTGGGATGACCAAGCCCAATGCGCCTTTGATAATCTTAATCATGCTCTAACTCATTCACCCATGATACACCCCCAGATTATTCAAAGGACTTTCTCTTGTATATTGCTTCCTCCGCTACTACCATCGCTATGGTTTTAGTGTAGGAAAATATCCATGGTCAGGAGCACGTGATTTATTACGCCAGTAAGAATATTATGGATTCTAAAACTCATTACTCACATGTGGAAAAGTTAGCATTGGCCACAGTCATTGCTATACAAAAGTTTTGTCACTACATTCTGCTCCTCAATACCACTGTATTGGTAGAACAGAACCTTATGTATTACATCTTGACCCATTAGGTGCTCGAGGGAAAGTACTCCTGATGGATAGTCATACTACAAGAGTTTGATCTAGAATTTGCCAAAGACACATCAAAGAAATCCTTGGTCTTTGCAGAGCTTATCTATGATCTTCCCTTTGCTTTGATGGAATCTGATCCCATTGATTCATTTTCGGATGAATTCCTGTTCTTGATTAGCACTACCGACCCTTGGTATGGAGATTTGCTTATTTATCTCCAAACACAACGATTTTAGCCGAATTTATCTCGCGATGATCGCCACCGTATCCATCACCACACGAAATACTATATCATTTTAAATGATGCCTTGTATAGACGTGGGATTGACTCCATTCTCTGGCGATGCCTCACCCATGAGGAGGCTGAACATGTGTTGAATGATTGCCACTTTGAAGCACGTGGCGGTCATTTACCTGGGATGGCTATAGCCCAGAAAATCCTTCGTGTTGGTTATTTCTAGCTTTCCATATTCAAAGACTGTCATGAGGCTGTTAAGAAATGCCCACCTTGTCAACACTTTTATCCTAAAAAGCACACCCATCTTGCTCCGCTACACCCCGTCATTGCCGTTGGCCCATTTTCCAAATGGGATATTGACTTCATGCATTGTAATCCTACCTTAGTTGGGGGGCATGGTTACATCATCGTAGCCATTGACTATTTCAAAAAATGGGCTGAGTCCATGGCTACATATGCAGAAGATGGTAAGACTGCCGCTCTCTTCCTATTCAATCATATCATAGCTAGATTTGGAATCCTGCAGTCCATCGTTACTAATCATGGATCCCATTTCCATAATCAAATGATGGAGGAACTGAGTGCCAAGCTAGGTTTTCACCATGAAAACTATATGCCATATTATCCACAAGCTATTATTCAGGTAGAGGCCATTAACAAAGTTTTAAAAACTATGCTTCGTTAGATGGTTGGAGATCATAAATCCAACTGGCACCACATTCTTTTCTCCACTCTTTGGGCTTATTGAACTTCAGTGAAAACAACCACTGATTTCATGCCATTTCAGCTTGTCTATGGACTCAAAGTGGTATTATTGATTCAATGTCAGATTCCATCTTTACAACTTGCCGTCGAACTTCTCCCAGACACTTCCATAGAGGAAGAAATATTTTTGTACTTGAATATCCTTGATGAGACTCAGAGAGATGCTTCCTTGGCTAATGAGGCACATAAGAAACGCATAAAGACATAGTATGATAAATCCTCCAACCTCATGTCTTTAACGAGGGTGACCTAGTTTTGACTTACGACTAGAGATATGACAAAGTAGGGAAGGGTAAGTTCGAGTCCATGTGGTACGGAACTTTTGTCATTTCTAAGGTTTTAGAGAAAGGAGCTTATGAGCTCGTTGATTATGATGGAATCCCTTTGGGGAAAACTCGCAATGGTTTGTACCCAAAAAGGTACTATGCCTAGGTCTTTCTCAGATAGTATCTTGTATATATGTATATTGATTGGCTTTCAGTGTGCTTTTAGTATTTTCAAGATGGTTTTGAGTTTAGTGTCTGCATCTGTTTATACCATGTTTTGGTCATGTAGATGGTTTTCTACTGCTTTGCTAATGGTGCTTTCCGCCACACCTTGAATTTTGCCTCAGCTGCTTGGGTCCTCTATTCCCCAGCTGAAGATTTGGTTAGTTCAGGAGCGGTTTGTATAGGTCCCGCTACTAATAACATCGCCGAGTATGAAGCAGTCATCAGTCTTCTGACTGAAGCTGCCTCCCAAGATATTTGTAATCTGGTAGTCTTGATGGACTCACAACTCATGGTTTGTCATTTGAACCATGTCTACACCATTAGGAACCCTTTACTTCTCTGCCTCTTTCAGAGAGTACGTTTGCTGGAAAGATCATTTGAAACCATCACTTATAGGCATATCCCTAGGGAACATAATGTAGTTGCTGACTCATTAGCTAATTACATCCTAGATTGGAATATTTCCCATTCATGACATTGAAATCAAACCTGGTCCAATGTAAATAAACATTTAAAAGACACATACAACTCATGTAAAATACATTTGCCATTTGAAACATATAAACACCAGGTAAAAGTCTGTATATATATACAAAAAAGTTTACAAAAAGTAGGTCTCGAGACCTCATCTAAAACACGTATGCTTTTAGGAAAAATCATCATACAAAATCCTGAAGCTTTCAGCTTTCAGTACATATCTCATACACTAGTGATTCTCATGGTAGCACATCACTACCCGAGCTACCCTACGTAGCAGCCTACTGAATCGGCCCAATACTCCCACTATAGGTCTTTGATACCTCATCGGGAGGTCATCAATGGCACCATCTGGGATATCCAAGGTCAACCTCTATACGTTTTTCTCTAACTCCGCGGTGATATCATCAACCTGTGGTACAAAGCAGGCTCCAGCTCGCCTATCCAACAGAGAATCTCCTCCAGGTCGCACCACTCCAGCATCTACATGAGAATATACAAGTCTCGTCACTTAACATAAAAAGTATAAAACATAAAAAAAATTCATCCATTTTAGGGTTTTCTTTATTCTTACCAATTTCACCCCACTTCCCTCCAGGTGGGAGTGGTAGGTCAAGATCTCTGGTGAAGTCCGTACCTGCGTAAGCATAATCCTCGACCATGAGGATCTGATCTTGGAGCCATCTAAAGAATGGGTCACCAAACTTCACCTTCCCCCTACCTTCTCCTGTATGAGCCATGACCTAGACCCACCTCAACATATGGGGTCCCATACTCTAAAGCTCCTAAAGACCACCTAAGGTCTCATCTGTGGTACCCGCTCGAAGAAGAAGCGGGATAAAATGGAACCAAAGCCAAACTGCTTTATCTCTCCCTGCCAACACTTATTCAGCTGATCTTTGAATATTGGAAGCATAGCTTCCGCCCAATTGAACACTATGGATGCCATGGCCTCTATGGCATACAACATGTGTTCCCTAGAATCGTGGTG
This sequence comes from Pseudotsuga menziesii, assembly GCA_001517045.1. Classification (NCBI taxonomy): domain Eukaryota; kingdom Viridiplantae; phylum Streptophyta; class Pinopsida; order Pinales; family Pinaceae; genus Pseudotsuga; species Pseudotsuga menziesii. Next base: position 1,092,702 of record LPNX011048925.1, read on the forward strand.
CACAACCTGACTCCCCACCACCCTCTGCATAGTAAATAGGACGGTCCGTAGAGGCCCATCCGTCACTGCTTTGATGGGGATTTTCTTCCCCGATGTCCTTGTCCCTAGAGCACAGTGACGATCCATAAGCTCTCGAGTGGTAATATCCCCTCCACGGTAACCTATCAGTGAGATGGGGGCACTCCGTCTTGAGAGACCAATTAAGAAGTAGATATCATCTACCTCCACTGTCAGTATATGGACCCCAACCTCGAAGTAATACTGTTCCAAATTCCACATCCACAGTATGTACTCTAATAACCACTCGTGTGATAGCATGCTTAGGGTCCAAAATAATTTTAGGAGCCCACAGTCCCGTAATGCAACTATACAACCCACATTTTTCTCAGCGAAAACATCATCATTGTCATGTTGTTTTTCTTTCCATATCACCATGTTTTGAGCAATAAAAAACTGCCAAAAAAAATCATAGAAAACATTAGAATCATCTCTAATCATTAGAAATCAAAAGAATGATTTATTTTTGCTTGTGCTATTAATTCGAAATATCCATGGCTAGCACCGCATGTGCATTGTTGGATATAGGTGGTGGCACCGCCTATAAACTATGTTTTAGGCGTGGTTCTTGAGAGGTACCGGATATCCCGTAAGGGGTATGCATGGCACCTACTTTTAATGTTTTAGGGCTTGCCATATGAGCCCAAAGCCCATCAAAAATCAAAATAAATGCTATGAAAAGAAAGAGTATGGTTTTAGCTATTACCTGCAATTGATGGTGCTCAAATCGGACGGTGGGAACTCCCAGTATCAGCTACTGAAGATCCGGTTAAGAAAGTGCTCCAAATGATCTCCACTATGGGTAAATAGTGAAATGATTTGATTTTTTACTATTTACATGACTTATATAGGCATTTTTGGGTCTGACATGCTATAGTTTTGACTAAAAATTACTTTTTATTCGAAATTTATCAGTCATAATCCCTTAATGCTAGTTATGAATGCATTTAACACTTGTTTCTGAGTCGATTATAGGATAGGATTACCATAGCAAAAAGATTTGGAAGTTTTTTTATGGCTTTTTCGCACTTCCATAAAATGGAAAAGGTCGATGAGAATTTATTACGACACTTTGGTCATGCTCCTTAAACCCAGTATCAAAGGTCCGAGTCTATTTTCGAATCTTTCCAGGCTCATAAAAATTGACATTGTGTAAAGAAACATCATGGAGTCTTCTTTTCACATCTTTTTTAGGCTCCTTAAACATGAAAAGATCGTCGAGTCCATTTCCGATTCTTTCTAGGCTCGTAAAAAGAGACAGTGTGTAAAGAAACCTCATGGAGTCCTCTTTAAACTCTTTTTAGGCTCCCTAAATATGAAAAATATTGTCGAGTACTTGTCTTCTTCATGCTCGTAAAAGTATTTGAAGAGTCGTCCTTCCGACGGTAGGTTATCTCTTTTTACAGTTCGGATAGGACTATTTATGAAAAAGGAACACTCCAGCCAATCATGACTAGAAGAGTTCTCTAAGGTATTATTTTACACTTTTTTGGGCCTTAGAGACTAAATCATATGAAAAAGGACCCTTTGGAGTCTTCTTTCGTATTCGTTCAGACTCTCTAAACATGAACGATATCGAGTTTTCTTTTAGTGGACTCGTTAAATTAAACATTGAGATACCTATTTTGGGAATGAACCCATCCTATCTCAGGTTCGTAAAATATATGAGTCTGGACTTGTCTTCCAACAAGCTATATCAAGTGTTTGTTACCCTCTTTGAACTCATAAAACTGAAAAGAGGCACTCATCGATCATGATGGGGAAAAGGGGAAGGGAATCATTTTGCAAATAATGGCAGTTGTTTTTTATTAAATTTGAACATGGCACTTGTCTACACATCATGTCAGTCAATTGGGTATTCAGCTGATCTCCGCGACGAACCACTTTCATGAGTCATGTCACTCCTTTGAGTCTTTCAAAATATTGCATTGTCCATTGTTGCATTGTGTGATTGTCTCATCCAGTCATGTTGCCAAGTCATTTTTTTGTGCCTCCCGATGTTCAAAGGGGATTTGAAGAAGTTTTTACCTCTGCAGTCTACACAGTCTTTGTGTCAGTATTTTTGAGTCAATATTATGGTTACTACATTCACATCATTCCATAACCATGTCTTGATTTTCATGTCATCGATGTGGGACTCATCATGGCCCTCCTTCGACGATATGTTTCCCGTCGATTTCAGCTCATTATCAGGGAAATAGTCTTAGAAACAATATTTAGTACCTTGAGATCTGTATGCCTTAATGATAGATTCTCTTCCTCTAGACATAGGTTCACATCATTGACCTTTGATCGATAGAATATACTGGGTGTTCGACATCAAGACATCTATTCATACTCAGTAGATTGTACTAGGGTACCTTGGGAATCATTGACATTAATGGTGATCTCCCTCGTACTTGTTAATGGTTCACATCATTGGCTTGTAATCAAGTGGTTTCTACCATGTTCGACTTCAAATCATTGTAATCACATGGATAGAATCGTACTTTGTGGAAGACAAGATGAAGACCCTGGGTATTGGTTTAAAGTGCACATTGCTTTTCCCTAGGTTGCGATGGAGTTTTGTATCTCTAGCATGGAGCCACATTTGTATGGTTGTGGCTATGCTGAAATTTGCGTCTGTATGACATAGATATACATTGTATGTCTGGTAGCTATGTCCAAGTTTGATTCCTCTATCACATGGATCTACACTGTATACTAGTAGCCATGCTTGTTTATTCCTCTCATGGATCTACCTTGTATTGGTTTGTAGCCATGAGTTGGTTACTTGTGTCTATGAGCCAAAATATTGATGTACACAGATGCCTACTTGATGACATGCTCCAATCGAGTTGACATTTTCACTTCGTAGCAACGACTTGTTCTCTCAAAGCTCTCGTTTATCCTATCCCTCTAAGACTCATGCTTTGGGGGGAATCCTGTTATATCGAAATCCTGTCACCATCATGTGATAAGAACTTTGACATACTTATTTTCCTTAATCCCAGCACTTAGAAAGGAAACCTATGCTAATTGTCAATTCTACATAAAAATGCTCAGCATCGCGCTTTCGCTGTTAGCCATGAGTAGTTCCTTGCTTGCACTGCCCTTCTACGTTTTTCCATAAGCGGTGCCACTACCTGTTGCCCTTGGTCCATAAGCAGTTATTATCTGAACCACTCTATCATAAGAGGAGAAACACAGTACCCTGGGTGAAAATGGAAAGGAGAGAAGTTTCTCGAGGCTTCTAGATCATGAGCCTCGTGACCTTCCTTATCCCTATCATTGTGGGTCAGTTGAACTCGAGATCCCCCATCATAGGATCTTAGAGGCCACCTCATCAACAAATCTCTCAACCATTCATATCCATTAATCCCTATAAATACAAGCTCATGGTCATGGTTGAGGGGGAGAAATTCATAGGTATTGTTATGCTATTGGATTGATCACTTGGCCCAATCCATTTGAGAGCATAGAGAGAAAGGTTGGAGCTTATGGGGATGAAAGTGCTTGGTTTCATGGAGATTCATGTCGACACTAAGGCTTAATTGGTTGTAAAATTCTCCATTTTATCTTAATGCAAAGCTGATTTCCATCCCACATTACTGTTGTTGTTTGATTTCACATGTACATGTTGTTAGATTCCTTAGTCACTAACATGGATCAGTAGATTATATTCTGGCATCTTTGATGTGTTTGCATATTGATCTGATTGCAGGTACACAAGGTTACTATCAAAGCATTACATTCCAGGTACCTACGGTGTCCAGGGAGGGTCTTCATCCTTTGTCGTTCATTTGTTCTGGATCTGAACCATTCAGACTAGTGGAACACCTTACTATCCACAGAAGGTGAAATATTCCTGCTTATAGTGATAATTGAGATAGTTGAGATTACAGAAAAATCCACTGGACAACTTATAGTGAAAGGTATTGCAAATCAGTCTACCAAAGCTTATGAGTTCTCACATTTATTACATGTCTCTTCTCCTACAACTTTATTGTCTCATGCCAACAACACCAGCAAGATTTGGCATGAGATATTTGTCCATCTCAATTTCAAATATCTGCAGCAACTCCACAATGATAAAATGGTTGAAGGTTTTCCCTCCATCCAAACTTCCAATGGATTATGTGTTGGTTTCTTGGTAGGTAAGCATCCAGAAAAGAAGTATGATGTTGGGAAGGCAGATAGAGCTGCCTCTATACTTGATTTCATATATAGTGATGTAGCTGGACCTATGCCCACAAACTCCATTAATGGTTGCAGGTACTTCCTCACCTTTATTTATGATTATTCTAGGTACTATTGGATCTACTTCATGAAAAAAAATCAGAAGTTTTTGATACTTTTAAATTTTTTAAGCCTATGGTTGAGAAAAGTTTCAATAAGAATATCAAGTCAATAATATCTAATAAAGGAGGAGAGTACATCAAACGTGATTTCCATAGTTTTTGTGAATCATAGGGGATTCGAATGGAACATTCAGTTCCATACATACCACAACAAAATGGTGTGGCTGAGAAGAAGAATAGATCACTAAAAGAGATGGCAACATGTCTTCTCCATGGAAAACATCTACCTCCTTCTCTTTGGGATGAAGCAGTAAACTGTGATTTGTATTTGTAGAATAGGTCACCCCACAAGTCAGTGGTTATGGTCACTCCATTTGAAGCACTGCATGGGCATAAGCCCAATGTCTTTCATCTGAGAGTTTTTGGTTCCAAAGCTTGGGCCATAATATCACTTGACAAGAGGAAAGCCTTCCAATCCCAAAGTAATGAATGCATTCTACTCGGATATGCATAAAATGAAAAAGCTTACAAACTGATGTAGGTTGCAACTAGAATATGCTACATTGAAAGAAGTGTCCAACTCGAAGAAGATGATTTGTATGACAAACCTCCAGCAGCACAGGAAGGTATAACTATTTCTCCACCTATTTTTGATGATGATGATGTGATACATGTTTCAGATTCATATGAAGAAGATCACATTCAGCATGATCCTATTATTGAGACTGAATCTCAAGAGATTCCATATCTAGATCCAGTACCCATTCGTAATCAAGATCCTAAGCCCAGATGGGCTCAAAATATCCTTGATGCAGCTAGAAGTGGTGCTGGAAATCTAGAAGACAGAAGAATAACAAGGTCCCAGTATCCGAATGAACATGCTACACTATCTCTCATAGTTCTCTCTCTACAGAATGGTGCATCAAAAATCCAGGTCAGTTCTACTAGATGATTGTTAGCCAGAAATACACACCTCCTATGGACAAGAGATAGTTCCCTAGTCTTAATGGTTCAAATCTAGAACAAAACACAAACATGGAATGCTAGACTCTCCCTAGATCTGGTTCATCGCTAGAATATGATTCCAGAATACTTTTCTCAAAGGTTGTCCTCATTATACTTGAAGCTTACTGCAGAAGAACCTATAAAATATGGAATACAACAAGAGAAACATGATAGCATACAATATAATCAACTAGATCTATGCTCATGACCAAGGAATCAAGCAATATATACATATGAAACAATAAATACGGGAAAGAAAATGCATTATTTATTAATAAATGATTGGAGAGACTACAACCTTCATGCCATTGTGTTGAGAGTTCCTTCCAATGGCTCCTTGCCTCTAACTCCACCTATCCTCCAAAGACTCAAGAATTATTTTGACAGAGTTTGGGTATGCAACAAAATTCTTCCTCCTTTTTCCCATGGGGGGTGAGCCAGTATTTAAAGGAATGGGAGGATAGGTATGGTTGAGGATCTCATGGGTGAGGTGGAGATAATATCCTAAAAGGGAGGACGTTGAGCTCTAGCTGGTCCTAACCCATAGGGATGAGGCTCCATTGAGGTCAGCTTCGAGAAGCCTCTCGAAGCTTATCTTTTTTCCTTGAAAACTCGATCACTGCTCTTCCAATGAAGAATATAGGCGGTGATAAGGGAGCACCACTTCTTGAAGTTAGGGCAGGAGCATTGGAACCACTTCTTACTCATGTATCAGGAGCTATGCTGAGTTGGGTAACACTTTTTTCCAATGGGATAGGATCATTACTAGCTCAAAAAAGGGAAAAATTGCAAGGGGTTAAATTCTTCCTTCATTTCTCTAGGGAAATTTTTGAGGGATAGGAGCAGACAAGGGGATACCTATCTCATAACATGAGGGTGATGATATTTTGGTATAACAATGATGGAAAATGATAAGCTACATGGCCCACAGAAGCAGAAACTTGATCATTCCCTTCCTTCACCATCCAAAAGAGACAAACAGATTCATCAGTTCAGAAGTACATTGAGAGGTCCACATATAGACCATGCTACAACATAGAGATGCAAATTTGCAGTAGTGTCTTTTTACTCAAGTTATTTTTCCAAGGAGGAATCTTCTTTCTTGTAAAGATAGCTTGCAGTTTGCTATTTTTGCTTATTTTGAGGGGGTGGGTTTTCTCCTATCCCTCGGTTGTATTAAGAAACATTTTTTACGATCTTGTATATTGTATTTTGGTGACCTATGTTGTTGTTACGATGGCCCACAGTTGTCGAATTTAGGATTCAAGGGGGATGTTAGGATTATTAATCCTGCCTTGACCATACTATCTATTTAAATTATTTAGCCTAACTTAGGAACCTTAATTAATTATTTGGGTCCACTAGTACCATTGGGTCCACTTGGCCTAATGGGACCACATGTACCAATTGCTAGAGTGTGGGGAACATTTCTAGAGGTTAGCTTCCACTTAATTCATGTGCATGCATTAGTTTGGGCACCTCCTAGACCAATACCTACATTTTAGGAGCCATTGGGAGTCCTGACACAACCCTCCATCAGTTAGTTGGATTTGGAACTATATAGTCTTAGTTAACTTCCATTTAATTTTAGTTATATCACAATAAATTAGCTAGCTCTAGTTATGCATGGCTAATGCATGGCTAGATGCAGAGTAGGTGCCTTTTCCCTCCTACAACACGTAGTTGCATTGAGTTAACTAGTTATTACTAATTGTAAGAGTTGGTTAGACATCTGGGAGTTGATCTGTTCGACTCCGATATTGATTGAGACACCATTAGCTAGCTAGTCAGTTAGGTACAATCAGATCCAGTTGGTAGATTCAAAATTTTCCCTAATGCATTTGAATTCTTCCTTTATGTAAACTATTGTAAAATGGGATTGAATTAATGACAATGATACGGTAATTAAATGAGTTACACTCAGCCTTTTCCTGTTTGGTTTAATTTGTTCAGTTTGTATTTTCATTCTCCTTTTACTCCAATCATAATTCATAATTAATTACTTGAAGATCCAAAAGGCACAACACTTATAATAGATTTAGATACCCATTTGAGAGATAAACACGGACACCTATGTTTATGAGATTAAGAGCTATTTCGGCCCTCGTTCAAGGTTGGTCAAATGAACGTTGAAAAGATGCACTTTTGTATACTTTCTCGGATTTGAGTTTTGAAAGTGAATTTAGGTTCCCATTTGAGAGATAAGCATGGACACCTATTTTTATGAGATTTGGAGCTATTTTGGCCCTCATTCAAGGTTGGTCACACCAAGGTTGAAAAGATGCACTTTTGTCGACTTTTTCAGGATTGAGTTTTCAAAGAGGATTTAGGTACCCATTTGAGAGATAAGCATGGACACCTATTTTTATGAGATTTAGTGCTATTTTGGCCCTCGTTAAGGGTTGGTCAAACCAAGGTTGAAAATATGCACTTTTTTTTACTTTCTCAGAATTGAAATTTTAAAGTGGATTCAGATACCCATTTCAAAGATACATGGACACCTATTTTTATGCAATTTGGAGCTATTTTTCCCCTCATTCAAGGTTGGTTAAACCAAGGTTGAAAATATGCACTTTTGTCTACTTTCTTGGAATTGAGTTTTGAAACCGTATTTAGGTACCTATTTGAGAGATAAACATGGACACCGATTTTTATGAGTTTTAGAGCTATTTTGACCCTCGTTCAAGGTAGGTCAAACCAAGGTTGAAAATATGCACTTTTGTCGACTTTCTAGGAATTGAAGTTTTAAAGTAGATTTAGATGCCCATTTGAGAGATAAGCATGGATGCCTATTTTTATTAGATTTGGAACTATTTTGCCCTCGTTCAAGGTTGGTGAAGCAAAGGTTGAGAATTTGCACTTTTGTTGACTTTCTCGGAATTGAGTTTTCAAAGTGGATTTAGGTATCCATTTGAAAAATAAGCATGGATACCTATTTTTATGAGCTTTATAGATATTTTGGTCCTCATTTAAGGTTGGTCAAACCAAAGTTAAAAATATGCACTTTTGTCGACTTTCTCGGAATTGAAATTTTAAAGTATATTTAGATACCCATTTTGAGAGATAAGCATGGACACCTATTTTTATGAGATTTGGAGCTATTTTGGCCCTCGTTCAAGGTTTGTCAAACCAATGTTTAAAAGATGCACTTTTGTCGACTCTGTCGGAATTTAGCATTGAAAATGGATTTAGGTACCCATTTGAGAGATGAGCATGAAAACTGTTTTTATGACATTTGGAGCTATTTTGGTCCTTGTACTAGGTTCGTCAAACGAAGGTTGAAAATGTGCACTTTTTTCGACTTTCTCGGAATTGAGTTTTGAAAGTGGATATAGGTACCCATTTGAGAGATAAGCATGGACACCTATTTTTATGAGATTTGGAGCTATTTTGGCCCTCGTTCAAGGTTGGTCAAACCAAGGTTGAAAAGATGCACTTTTGTCGACTTTTTCAGGATTGAGTTTTGAAAGAGGATTTAGGTAGGCATTTGAGAGATAAGCATGGACACCTATTTTTATGAGATTTGGTGCTATTTTGTCCCTCGGTAAGAGTTGGTCAAACCAAAGTTGAAAATATGCACTTTTTTCGACTTTCTCACAATTGAAATTTTAAAGTGGATTTAGATACCCATTTGAGAGATAAGCATGGACACCTATTTTTCTGCGATTCGGAGCTATTTTGCACCTCATTCAAGGTTGGTTAAACAAAGGTTGAAAATATGCACTTTTGTCAACTTTCTTGTAATTGAGTTTTGAAACCGTATTTAGGTACCTATTTGAGAGATAAACATGAACACCGATTTTTATGAGTTTTAGAGCTATTTTGACCGTCGTTCAAGGTTGGTCAAACCAAGGTTTAAAATATGCACTTTTGTCGACTTTCTCGGAATTGAAGTTTTAAAGTAGATTTAGATGCCCATTTGAGAGATAAGCATGGATGCCTATTTTTATGATATTTGGAACTATTTTGGCCCTCATTCAAGGTTGGTGAAACAAAGGTTCAGAATATGCACTTTGTCGGCTTTCTCAGAATTGAGTTTTCAAGGTGGGTTTAGGTACCCATTTGAGAAATAAGCATGGACACCTATTTTTATGAGCTTTATAGCTATTTTGGCCCTCATTTAAGGTTGGTCAAACCAAAGTTGAAAATATCTACTTCTGTCAACTTTCTCGGAATTGAAATTTTAAAGTAGATTTAGAAACCCGTTTGAGAGATAAGCATGGACACCTATTTTTATGATATTTGGAGCTATTTTGGACCTCGTTCAAGGTTTGTCAAACCAATGTTTAAAAGATGCACTTTTTTCGACTCTATCGGAATTGAGCTTTGAAAGTGGATTTAGGTAGCCATTTGAGAGATGAGCATGAAAACTGTTTTTATGACATTTGGAGCTATTTTGGTCCTTGTACTAGGTTCATCAAACGAAGGTTGAAAATATGCACTTTTTCGACTTTCTCGAAATTGAGCTTTGAAAGTGGATATAGGTACCCATTTGAGAGATAAGCATGGACACCTATTTTTATGAGATTTGGAGCTATTTTGGCTCATGTTCAAGGTTGTTCAAACCAAGGTTGAAAATATGCACTTTTGTTGACTTTCTCGGAATTGAAATTTTAAAGTAGACTTAGAGACCCATTTGAGAGATAAGCATGGAAACCTATTTTTATGAGATTTGGAGCTATTTTTGGCCCTCATTCAGGCTTGTTCAAACCAAGGTTCAAAAGATGCACTTTTGTTGAGTTTCTCGGAATTGAGTTTTGAATGTGGATTTTTGTACCCCTTTGAGAGATAAGCATGGAAACCTATTTTTATGAGATTTGGAGCTATTTTGGCCCTCATTCAAGGTTGGTAAAACCAAGGTTGAAAATATGCACTTTTTTCGACTTTCTCGTAATTGAGTTTTGAAAGTGGATTTAGGTACCCATTTGAAAAATAAGTATGCACACTTATTTTTGTGATATTTGGAGCTATTTTGGCCCTCGTTCAAGGCTAGTCAAACCAAGGTTGAAAATATGCACTTTTGTCGACTTTCTCAAAATTAAAATTTTAAAGTAGATTTAGATACCCATTTGAGAGATAAGCATGGACACCTATTTTTATGAGATCCCGCATTCAAGGTTGGCCAAACCAAGGTTGAAAATATGCACTTTTGTCAACTTTCTTAGAATTGAGTTTTGAAAGTGGATTTAGGTACCCATTTGAGAGATAGGCATAGACACCTATTTTTATGAGATTTGGAGCTATTTTGGCTCTCTTTTAAGCTTGGTAAAGCCAAGGTTGAAAAGATGCACTTTTTTCGACTTTCTTAGAACTGGGTTTTGAAAGCTCATTTAGGTACCCATTTGATGGATAAGCATGGACACCTTTTTTTATGAGATTTGGAGCTATTTTGGTCCTCGTTCAATGTTGGTCAAACCAAGGTTTAAAATATGCACTTTTGTCGACTTTCTCATAATTGAGTTTTGAAAGTGGATTTAGGTACCCATTTGAGAGATGAACATGGACACCTATGTTTATGAGATTTGGAGCTATTTTGGCCCTCATCTAAGGTTGGCCAAACCAATGTTGAAAATATGCACTTTTGTCGACTTTCTCGAAAGTGAAATTTTAATGTAGATTTAGATACACATTGGAGAGATAAGCACTAACACCTATTTTTATGAGATTTGGAGCTCTTTTGGCCGTCATTCAAGGTTTGTGAAACAAACATTCAAAAGATGCACTTTTGTCGACTTTCTCATAATTGAGTTTTGAAACTGGATTTAGATACCCATTTGAGAGATAAGCATGGACACCTATTTTTATGATATTTGGAGCTATTTTGGCCCTCGTTATGGGTTGCTCAAACCAAGGTTGAAAAGATGCACTTTTGATGACTTTTTTAGAATTGAGTTTTGAAAGTGGACTTAGGTACCCAATTGGGAGATGAGAATGGAAACAATTTTTATCAGATTTGGAGCTATTTTGGTCCTCGTTCAAGGTTGGTCAAACCAAGGTTGAAAATATGCACTTTTGTCGACTTTATCGGAATTGAGTTTTAAAATGGATTTGGGTACCCATTTGAGACATAAGCATGGACACATATTTTTATGAGATTTGGAGTTGTTTTGGCCCCATATCAAGGTTGGTCAAACCAAGGTTGAAAATATGCTCTTTTGTCAACTTTCTCAGAATTGAGTTTTGAAAGTGGATTCAGGTAGCCATTTGAGAGATAGGTATGGACATCTATTTTTTTGAGATTTTGAGATATTTTGTCCCTCGTTCAAGGTTCGTCAAACCAAAGTTGAAAATATGCACTTTTGTCAACTTTCTCGAAATTGAAATTGTAAAGTAGATTTAGATACCCATTTGAGAGATAAGGATGGACACCTATTTTTATGACATTTGGAACTATTTTGACCTGCGATCAATGTTGTTCAAACAAAGGTTGAAAATATGCACTTTTGTCGACTTTCTCATAATTGAGCTTTGAAATCGGATTTAGTACCGATTTGAGAGATAAGCATGGACACCTATTTTTTATGAGATATGGAGCTATTTTAGCCCTCGTTCAAGGTTGGTCAAACCAAGGTTGAAAATATGCACTTTTTTCGACTTTCTCGGAATTGATATTTTAAAGTTGATTTAGATACCCATTTGAGAGATAAGAATGGACAACTATGTTTATGAGATTGAGATCTATTCTTTACCTCATTCAAGGTAGGTCAAACAAACGTTCAAAATATGGACTTTTTTCAACTTTCTTGGAATTGAGTTTGGAAAGTGGATCTAGGTACCTATTTGAGAGATAAGCATGGACACCTATTTTTATGAGATTTGGAGCTATTTTGGCACTCGTTTAAGGTTGCGCAAACCAAGGTTGAAAACATGCACTTTTGTCGTCTTAACCAAGGTATATTTAGATACCGATTTGAGAGATAAGCATGGATACCTTTTTTTTATGAGATTTGAAGCTATTTTTGCCCTTGTTCAAGGTTGGTTAAACCAAGCTTGAAAAGATGCACTTTTGTCGACTTTCTTGGAATTGAGTTTTGAAACTTGATTTAGGTACCCATTTGAGAGATAAGCATGGACACCTATTTTTATCATATTTGGAGATATTCTGGCCCGCGTTCAAGGTTGGTTAAACCAAGGTTAAAAATATGCACTTTTGTCGACTTTCTCGGAATTGAGTTTTGAAAGTGGATTAAGGTACCCATTTTAGAGATAAGCATGGAAACCTATTTTTATGAGATTTAGAGCTATTTTGGCCCTTGTTCAAGGTTTGGCAAACCAAGGTTAAAATATGCACTTTTGTCGACTTTCTCAGAATTGAAATTTTAAGGTAGATTTATATACCCATTTCAGAGATAAGCATGGACACCTATTTTTATGAGATTTTGAGCTATTTTGGCCCTCGTTCAAGATTGGTCAAAAAAAGGTTGAAAAGATGCAATTTTGTTGACTTTCTCATAATTGAGTTTTGAAAGTAGATTTAGGTACCAATTTGAGAGATAAGCATGGACACCTATTTTTATGAGATTCGGAGTTGTTTTTTCCCTCCTTTAAGGTTGGTTAAACCAAGGTTGAAAATATGCACTTTTCTCAACTTTCTCGGAATTGAGTTTTCAAACCGTATTTAGGTACCTATTTCAATGATAGACATGGACACATATTTTTATGAGATTTGGAGATATTTTTTCGCTCGTCCAAGCTTGGTCAATTCAAGGTTGAAAACATGTACTTTTGTCAACTTTCTCAGAATTGAAATTTTAATCTATATTTAGATTCCCATTTGAGAGATAAGCATGGACACCTATTTTTGTGATATTTAGAGCTATTTGGCCCTCATTCAAGGTTGGTGAAACCAAGGTTGAGAATATGCACTTTTGTCGAGTTTCTTGAAATTGAGTTTTAGAAGTGGATTTACGTACCCATTTGAGAAATAAGCATGGACACTTATTTTTATGAGCTTCGTAGCTCTTTTATTCCTCGTTCAAGGTTGAAAATATGCACTTTTGTCGACTTTCTTGGAATTGAAATTTTAAATTATATTTAGATACCCATTTTACAGATAAGCATGGACACTTATTTTTATGATATATGGGATCTATTTTGGCCCTCGTTCAAGGTTGGTCAATTCGATGTTGAAAATATGCACTTTTTGTCGACTTTCTCGCAATTGAGTATTGAAAGTGGATTTTGGTACCCATTTGAGAGATGAGCATGGAAACTATTTTTATGATATTTGGAGCTATTTTGGTCCTCGTTCAAGGTTGGTCAAAACGAGGTTGAAAATATGCTCTTTTGTCGACCTTCTTAGAATATAGTTTTAAAAGTGGATTTAGGTATCCATTTAAGAGATAAGCATAGACACTTATTTTATGATATTTGGAGCTATTTTGGCCCTCGTTCAAGGTTGATCAAACCAAGGTTGAAAATATGCAAATTTTTCAACTGTCTGGGAATTCAAATTTTAAAGTAGATTTAGATAGCCATTTCGGTTCTCATTCAAGGTTGTTCAAACCAAGGTTGAAAATATGCACTTTTTTCAACTTTCCTAGAATTGAGTTTTGAAAGTGGATTTGGGTACCGATTTGAGAGATAATCATGGACACCTATTTTTATGAGATTTGGAGCGATTTTGGCCTGCACTCAAGGTTGGTCAAACCAAGGTGGGAAATATGCACTTTTGTCGACTTTCCCGGAATTGAATTTTGAAAGTAGATTTAGGTATCCATTTAAGAAATAAGTATGGATAACTATTTTTATGAGATTTGGTGTTAGTTTCTACCTCGGTCAAGGTTTGTCAAACCAAGGTTGAGAATATGCACTCTTATCGAATTTCTCGAAATTAAAAATTTAAAGTAGATTTACATACCCATTTGAGAAATAAGCTTGGAAACCTACTTTTCTGAAATTTGGAGTGATTTTGGCCCTCGACGTTCTAAGAATTGAGTTTTGAAAGTGGATATAGGTACCCATTTGAGAGATAAGCATGGACACCTATTTTTATGAGATTTGGGGCTATTTTGGCCCTCCTTCAAGGTTAGTCAAACCAAGGTTGAAATGATGGAATTTTGTTGACTTTCTTGGAATTAGGTTTTGAAAGCGGATCTAGGTACCCATTTGAAAGATAATCATGGACACCTATCTCTGTGAGATTTGGAGCTATTTTGGCCCTCATTCAAGGTTGGTGAAACCAAAGTTGAAAATGTGCACCTTTTTTTACTTTCTCGGAATCTAGTTTTGAAAGTAGATTTAGGTACCCACTTGGGAGATAATCATGGACACCTATTTTTATGATATTAGGAGTTATTTTTGCCCTCATTCAATATTTTCCAAAGCAAGGTTGAAAATATGCACTTTTGTTGACTTTCTCGAAATTGAGTTTTGAAAGTAGATTTAGATACCCATTTGAGAGGTAAGCATGGGCGCGTAATTTTATGAGATTTGGAGCTATTTTAGCCCTCATTCAAGGTTGGTCAAAGCAAGGTTGATAATATGCACTTTTTCAACTTTCTTGGAATTGAGTTTTGAAAGTGGATTTAGGTACCCATTTGAGAGATAAGCATGGAAAGATATTTTGATGAGTTTTGGACCTATTTTGGCCCACATTCAAGGCTGGTCAAACCAAGGTTAAAAATATGCACTTTTGTTGACTTTCTCAGAATCAAAATTTTAAAGTAGATTTAGACACCTATTTTTATGATATTTGGAGCTATTTTGGCCCTTGTTCAAGGTTGGTCAAACCAAGGTTGAAAATATGCACTTTTGTCGACTTTCGCATTTTTGAGTTTTGAAAGTGGATTTAGGTACCCATTTGAGAGATAAGCATCGACACCTATTTTTATGAGATTTTGAGCTAGTTTGGTCCTTGTTCAATGTTAGTCAAAACAAGGTTGAAAATGTGCACTTTTTTCAACCCTCTTGGAATATGGTTTGAAAAGTGGATTTAGGTATCCATTTAAGAGATAAGCATGGATACCTATTTTTATGAGATTTGGAGTAATTTTGGCCCTTCATTCAAGTTTGATCAAACCAAGGTTGAAAATATGCAATTTTGTCTACTTATCTCGAAATTGAAATTTTAAGGTAGATTTAGATACCCATTTGAGAGATAAGGGTGGACACCTATTTTTATGATATTTGGAACTATTTTGTCTTGCGTTCAATGTTGGTCAAACCAAGGTTGAAAATATGCACTTTTGTGGACTTTCTCAAAATTGAGAGATACCCATTTGAGAGATAAGTGTGGACACCTATTTTTATGAGATTTGGAGTTATTTTGGCCCCCATTCAAGGTTGGTCAAACAAAGGTTGAAAATATGAATTTTGTCGTCTTTCTCGGAATTAAGCTTTGAATGTGAATTTCGGTACCCATTTGAGAGTTAAGCATGGACACCTATTTTTATGAGATTGGAGCTTTCTTGGCCCTAGTTCAAGGTTGGTCAAACCAAGGTTGAAAATATGCACTTTTGTCGACTTTCTCATAATTGAGTTTTGAAAATGGATTTAGGTACACATTTGAGAGATAAACATACACACCTATTTTTATGGGATTTAGTGCTATTTTGGCCCTCATTCAAGGTTCGTTAAACCAAGGTTGAAAATTTGCACTTTTGTCGACTTTCTCAGAATTGAGTTTTGAAAGTGGATTTAGGTACGCATTTGAGAAATAAGCATGGACACCGATTTTGTTAGGATTTAGTACTATTTTGTCCCTCGTTCAAGGTTGGTTAAACCAAGGTTGAAAATATGCACTTTTGTCAACTTTCTCAGAATTAAGTTTTGAAAGTGGATTTAGGTGCGCATTTGAGAGATAAGTATGGACACCGATTTTTATGAGATCTGGAGATATTTGGGCCCTCGTTAAAGGTTGGTCAAACTAAGGTTGAAAACATGCTCTTTAGTCGACATTCTCGGAATTGAAATTTGAAAGCGGATTTAGGTGCCCATTTGAGAGATAAGAATGGACACGCATTCTTATCATTTTTTTATCTATTTTGGCCATCGTTTAAGGTTGGTCAAACCAACGCGTAAATGATGCACTTTTGACGACTTTCTCGGAATTGAGTTTTGAAAGTGGAATAAGGTACCGATCTGGGAGATAAGCATGGACACTTATTTTTATGAGACTTGAAATTATTTTGGACCTCGTTCAAGGTTGTTCAAACCAAGTTTGAAAATATGGACTTTTGTCGACTTTCTCGGAAGTTAAATTTTGAATAATATTTAGATACCCACTTGAGAGATAAGCATGGACACCTATTTTTATGAGATGTGGATCTATTTTGGCCCTCATTCAAGGTTGATCAATCTAAGGTTGAAAATATGCACTTTTCACAATTTTCTCAGAATTGATATTTGAAAGTGGATTTAGGTACCCATTTTAGAGATAAGCATGGACACCAATTTTAATGATATTTGGACCTTTTTTGGCCCTTGTTCAAGGATGGTCAAACCAAGGTTGAAAAGATGCACTTTTTTTTACTTTCTTGGAATTGAGCTTTGAAAGTGGATTTATGTACCCATTTGAGAGATAAGAATGGGAACCTATTTTTATGAAATTTGGAACTGGATTTAGATTCCCATTTGAGAAATAACCATGGACACTTATTTTTATGAGATTCGGAGCTATGTTGGCCCTTGGTCAAGGTTGGTCAAACCAAGGTTGAAAATATGCACTTTTGTCAAATTTCTTCAAATTGAAATTTTAAAGTAGATTTATACACCCATCTGAGAGATAAGCATGGACACATATTTTTCTGAGATTTGGAGCTATTGTGGCCCTCATTCAAGGTTGCTCAAATCAACGTTGAAAAGATGCACTTTTGTCGACTTTCTACGAACTGAGTTTTGAAAGTGGAGTTAGGTACCCATTTGAGAGACAATCATGGATACCTATTTTTATGAGATTTGAAGCATATTTGGCCCTTATTCAAGGTTGTTAAAACAAATGTTGAAAATATTTACTTTTGTAAATTTTCTCGGAATTGAGTTTTGAAAGTGTATTTAGGTACCAATTTGAGAGATAAGCATGGACGCCTATTTTTATGATATTTGGAGTTATTTTGGTCATCATTCAAGGTTGATCAAACCAAGGTTGAAAATATGCACTTTTGTCGATTTTCTCGTAATTGAAATTTTAATGTAGATTTAGATACCCATTTGAGAGATAACCATGGACACCTATTTTTATGAAATTTGGAGCTATTTTGGCCCGCGTTCAATGTTGGTGAAACCAAGGTTTAAAAGATGCACTTTTGTTGACTTTCTCGGAATTGAATTTTCAAAGTGGATTTAGGTACCCATTTGAGAGATAAGCATGGACACCTATTTTATGAGATTTGGAGCTATTTTGGCTGTCGTTCAATGTTGGTCAAACCAAGCTTGAAAATATGCACTTTTGTGGACTTTCTCATAATTAAGTTTTGAAAGTGGATTAAGGTACCAATTTCAGAGATAAGCATGGGCACAAATTTTAATGATATTGGGTGCTATTTTGGCTCTCGTTCAACATTGGTCAAACCAAGGTTGAAAATATGCACTTTCATTGAATTTCTTGAAATTGAGAATTTAAAGTAGATATAGATACCCATTTGAGAGATAAGCATGGAAACCTATAATTATGAGATTTGGAGCTATTTTGGCCCTCATTCAAGGTTGGTCAAACCAAGGTTGAAAATATGCACTTTTGTCAACTTTCTCGAAATTGAGTTTTGAAACTGGATTTAGGTACCAATTTGAGCGATAAGCATGGATACGTATTTTTATGCGATTTCGAGCTATTTTGGCCTTCCTTTAAGGTTGGTCAAACCAAGGTTGAAAATATGCAGTTTTCACGACTTTCTTGAAATTGAATTTTGAAAGTTGACTTAGGTACCCATTTAAGAGATAAGTAGCGACAGCTATTTCTATGATATTTGGAGCTATTTTGGCCCTAATTCAAGGTTGGTCAAACCAAGGTTTAAAATATATACTTTTGTCGACTTTCTCGGAATTGAACTTTGAAAGTCGATTTAGGTACCCATTTGAGAGATAAGCATGGAAACCAATTTTTATGACACTTGGAGTTATTTTGAACCTCGTTTAAGGTTGGTCAAAACAAGGTTGAAAATATGCACTTTTGTCGACTTTCTCGAAATTGAAATTTTGAATGAGAATTAGATACGTATTTGAGAGATAAGAATGGAAACCTATTTTTATGAGAATTGGAGCTATTTTGGCCCTCGTTCAAGTTTGATCAAACAAAGGTTGAAAATACACACTTTTGTCGACTTTATTTGAATTGAAATTTTAAAGTAGATTTAGATACCTATTTGAGAGATAAGCATGGACACCTATTTTTATGAGATTTAGAGCTATTTTAGCTCTCATTCAAGGTTGGTCAAACCAGGGTTTAAAATATGCACTTTTGCCGACTTTCTCGGAATTGAGCTTTGAAAGTGGACTTAGGTACCCATTTTGAGAGATAAGCATGGACACCTAGTTATATGAGATTTGGATTTATTTTGATCCTTGTTAAAGTTTGGTCGAACAAATGTTGAAAATATGCACTTTTGTCAACTTTCTCATTATTGAAATTTAAATCATATTTAGATACCCATTTTTGAGATAAACATGGAAACCTGTTTTTATGAGCTTTGGAGATATATTTCCCTCGTTCAAGGTTGGTCAAACCAAGGTTGAAAATATGCACTTTTCTCGACTTTCTAGGAATTGAAATTTGAAAGTGGATTAAAGTACCCATTTTAGAGATAAGAATGGACACCTATTTTTATGAGATTTGGACCTATATTCGCCCTCGTTTAAGGTTGCTCAAACCAAGGTTGAAAATATCCACTTTTGTCGACTTTCTCGGAATTGAGATTTGAAAGTGGATTTAGGTACCCATTGGAGAGATAAGCATCGACACCTATTAATATGATATGTGGAGCTATTTTGGCCCTCGTTCAAGGTTGGTCAAACAAAGGTTGAAAAAATGCACTTTTGTCGACCTTCTTGGAATTGAGTTTTAAAAGTGGATTTAGGTACCCATCTGAGAGATAAGCATGTCCACCTATTTTTTTGAGATTTAGCGCTATTTTGGCCCTCGTTCAAGGTTCATCAAACCAAGGTTGAAAAGATGCACTTTTGTCGACTTTCTCAGAATTGAGTTTTGAAAGTGGATTTAGGTACCCATTTGAGAGATAAGCATGGACATCGATTTTTATAATATTTGGAACTATTTTGGCCCTCGTTCAAGGTTCATCAAACCAATGTTGAAAATATGCTCTTTAGTCGAATTTCTTGGAATTGAAATTTTAAAGTGGATTTAGGTACCCATTTGAGAGATAAGAATGGACACGTATTTTTATCGGTTTTGGATCTATTTTGGCCATCGTTTAATGTTGGTCAAAACAACGTCGAAAATATGCATTTTTCGACTTTCTTGGAATTAAGTTTTGAAAGTGGATTTAGGTACCCATTTGAGATATAAGCATGGACACCTACCTTTGTGAGATCTAGATCAATTTTGGCCCTCGTTCAAGGTTGATCAATCCAAGGTTCAAAATATGCAGTTTTGTCGACTTTCTCGAAATTGATATTTGAAAGTGGATTTAGGTACCCATTTGAGAGATAAGCATGGATGCCTATTTTTATGATATTTGGAACTAAAGCCCTCGTTCAAGGTTGGCCAAACTAAGGTTGAAAATATCCACTTTTGTCTACCTTCTTTGAATTGAAATTTGAAACTGGATTTTTGTACCATTTGAGAGAAGAGTGTGGACACCTATTTTTATGAGATTTGTACTTATTTTGGCCCTTGTTCAAGGTTAGTCAAGCCAAGGTTGAAAAAATGCACTTTTATCGACTTTCTCATAATTGAGTTTTGAAAGTGGATTTAGGTACCCATTTGACAGATAAGTATGGACACCTATTTTTATGAGATTTGGAGTTATTTCGGCCTTCGTTCAAGGTTGGTCAAACCAAGGTTGAAAATATGCACTTTTATTACATTCTCGAAATTGAGTTTTCAAAGTGGATTTAGGTACGCATTTGAGAGATAAGCATGGACACCGATTTTAATGAGATTTGGAGCTATTTTTTCCCGCGTTCAAGGTTGCACAAACTAAGGTCGAAAATATGATCTTTTGTCAACTTTCTCGCCTTTCAAATTTTAAAGTACATTTAGATACCCATTTGAGAGATGACATGGACACCCATTTTTATGAGCTTTGGAGCTATTTTGGCCCTTGTTCAATGTTGGTCAAAGAAAGGTTCAAAATATGCACTTTTCTCGACTTTCGCAAAATTGAAATTTGAAAGTGTATTCAAGTACCCATTTGAGAGATAACCACGAACACATATTTTTATGACATTTTGAGCTATTTTGGCCCTCATTTAAGGTTGGTCAAACCAAGGTTGAAAATATCCACTTTTGTCAACTTTCTCATAATTGAAATTTGAAAGTGGATTTAGGTACGTATTTGAGAGATAAGCATGGATAAATATTTTTATGATATTTGGAGCTATTTTGGCCCTCATTCAAGATTGGTTAAACCAAGGTAGAAAATATGCACTTTTGTTGACTTTCTTGTAATTTAGTTTTGAAAGTGGATTTAGGTACCCATTTGAGAGATAAGGATGCACACCTATTTTTATTAGATTTTTAGCAATTTTGGACCTAGTTCAAGGTTGGTCAAACCGAGGTTGAAAATATGCACTTTTGTCGACTTTTTCAGAATTGAAATTTGAAAGTTGATTTACGTACCCATATTAGAGATAAGCATGGACACCTATGCTTATGATATTTGGAGCTATTTTGTCCCTTGTTCAAGGTTGGTCAAACCAAGCTTGAAAATGTGCACTTTTGTTGACTTTTTCGAAATTGAGTTTTGAAATTGGATTTATCTACCCATTTTTTAGTTAAACATGGACTCCTATTTTTATGATATTTGGAGCTATGTTGGCCCTCGTTCAAGGTTAGTAAAACCAAGGTTGAAAAGATACACTTTTGTTCACTTTCTCGGAATTGATTTTTGAAAGTGGATTTACGTACCCAATTTACAGAAAAGCATGGACACCTATTTTTACGAGATTTGGAGCTATTTAATCCCTCTTTCAAGGTTGGTCATACCAAGGTTGAAAATATGCACTTTTGTTGACTTTCTCGAAAACTGAGTTTTGAAAGTGGATTTAGGTAACCATTTGAGAGATAAGCGTGGAAACCTATTTTTATGAGACTTGGAGCTATTTTGGCCCTCATCCAATGTTGGTCAAACAAAGGTACACTTTTCCTGACTTTATAAGAATTGAAATTTCGAAGTAGATTTAGATACCTATTTGAGAGATAAGGATGGACATCTCTTTTTATGAGATTTGGATCTATGTTGGGCACTATTCAAGGTTTAAAATACCCATTTGGATTTTGGTACCCATTTGCATCTATTTTGGGCATTGTTCAAGGTTTGTCAAACGAAAGTTGAAAATTTTCACTTTTGTCGAGTTTCTCAGAATTGAGTTTTGAAAGTAGATTTAGGTACCCATTTGAGAGATAAGCTTGGACACCTATTTTTATGGGATTTGGAGCTACTTTGGCCCTCATTCAAGGTTTGTCAAACCAAGTTTAAAAATACGCACTTTTGTCGACTTCCTCCAAATTGAAATTTAAAACTAGATTTAGATATCTATTTGAGAGATAAGCATGGACACATATTTTTATGAGATTTGGACCTATTTTTCCCCTCGTTCAAGGTTGGTCAAACAAAGGTTGGAAAGGTGCACCTTTGTCAATTTTATCGGAATTGAGTTTTGAAAGTTGATTTAGGTAGCCCATTTGAGAAATAACAATGGACACCTATTTTTCTGAGATTTGGAGCTATTTTGGACCGTGTTCAAGGGTTGTCAAACCAAGCCTTAAAATATGCAATATTGTTGACTTTCTCGAAATTGAATTTTAAAATTAGATTTGCATACCCATTTGAGAGATAAGTATTGATATCTATATTGGCCCTTATTCAAGGTTGGTCAAACCAAGTTTGAAAATATGCACTTTTTTCGACTTTCTCGTAATTGAATTTTTCAAGTAGATTTAGATACCCATTTGAGATATAAGCATGCACACCTATTTTTATGAGATTTAGACATATTTGGCCCTCGTTCAAGGTTAGTCAAACCAAGGTTGAAAAGATTCCCTTTTGTTGACTTTCTCAGAATTGAGTTCTGAAAGTGGATTTAGGTACCCATTTGAGAGATAAGCGTGGACACCTATTTTTATGATATTTCGAGCTATTTTGGATCTCGTTCAAGGTTGGTCAATCCAAGGTTTAAAATATGCACTTTTATCGACATTCTTAGAATTGACTTTTCAAAGTGGATTTAAGTACCCATTTGAGAGATAAGCATGGACACCTATTTTTATGAGTTTTGGAGCTATTTTGGCCCTCGTTCAATGTTGGTCAAACCAAGGTTGAAAATATGTACTTTTGTTGACTTTCTGAGAATTGAGTTTTGAAAGTGGATTTAGGTACCCATTTCAATGATAAGCACAGAAACCTATTTTTATGAGATTTGGAGCTATTTTGGCCTTCGTTAAAGGTTGGTCAAACCAAGGTTGAAAATACGCATTTTTGTCGACTTTATCAGAATTGAAATTTTAAAGTACGTTTAGATACCCATTTGAGAGATAAGCATGAACAACTATTTTTATGAGATTTGGAGCTATTTTGGCCCTTGTTGAAGGTTGGTCAAACCAAGGGCTAAAAGATACACTTTTTGTTGACTTTCTCATAATTGAGTATTAAAAATGGATTTAGGTACCCATTTGAGAGATAAGCATAGACACCTATTTTTATGAGATATGGAGCTATTTTGGCCCTCGTTCAAGGTTGCTGAAACCAAGGTCGAAACTATGTACTTTTGTCGACTTTCTCAGAATTGGAGTTATTTTGGCCCTTGTTCAAGGTTGGTTAAACAAAGGTTGAAAATATTCCCATTTGTCAACTTTCTCGAAATTGAGTTTTGAAAGTGGATTTAGGTACCCATTTGAGAGATAAGCATGCACACCTATTTTTATGAGATTTAGAGCTATTTTGGCCCTCATTCAAGGTTGGTGAAACCATGGTTGAAAATATGCAAATTTGTTGACACTCGGAAATAAAATTTTAAAGTAGATTTAAATACCTATTTGAGAGGTAAGCATGGACACCTATTTTTAAGAGATTTGGAGCTATTTTGGTGCTCATTCAAGGTTGGTAAAACCAAGGTTAAAAATATGCACGTTTGTCAACTTTCTCAGAATTGAAATTTTAATGCAGATTTAGATACCCATTTGAGATATAAGCATGGACTCCTATTTTTATGAGATTTGGAGATATTTTGGCCCTCGTTAAAGGTTCGTCAAACCAAGGTTTAAAAGATGCGCTTTTATCATATTTCTTGGAATTGAGTTTTGAAATTGGATTTAGGTACCCATTTAAGAGATAAGAATGGACACCTATTTTCATCAGATTTGGAACTATTTTGGCCCTCGTTCAAGGTTGGTAAAATCAAGGGTTAAAATATGCGTTTTGTCGAACTTCTCGGAATTCAGTTTTGAAAGTGGATTTAGGTAACCATTTGAGAGATAAGCATGGACTCCTATTTTTATAAGATTTGGATCTATTTTGGCCCTCATTCCAGGTTGGTAAAACTGAGGTTGAAAATACGCAATTTTGTCGACCTTCTCGTAATTGAGTTTTGAAAGTGGATTTAGGTACCCATTTGAGAGATAAGCATGCACACCTATTTTTATGATATTTGGAGATATTTTGGGCCTCGTTCAAGGTTGAAAAGATGCACTTTTGTTGACTTTCTTGAAATTCAGTTTTGAAATTGGATTTAGGTACCCATTTGAGTGATAAGTATGGACACCTATTTTACATGATTTGGAGCTATTTTGGCCCTCATCCAAGCTTGGTCAAACCAAGGTTGAAAATATGCACTTTTGTGGACTTCCTCAGAATTGAAATTTTAAAGTAGATTTAGATACCCATTTGAGAGATAAGCATGGACCCCTATGTTTATGACATTTTGAGCTCTTTTGGCCCCCATTCAAATATGGTGAAACCAACGTTGAAAAGCTGCACTTTTGTCGACTTTCTTGGAATTGACTTTTGAAAGTGATTTAGGTACCCATTTGAGAGATGAGCATGGACACCTATTTTTATGAGGCTTGGAGCTATTTTGGGCCTCGTTCAAGGTTGATCAAACCAAGGTTGAAGATATGTGCTTTATCGACTTTCTTGGAATTGAGTTTTGAAAGTGGATTTATGTACCCATTTGAGATAAAAGAATGGACACCTATTTTTATGTCATTTGGAGCTATTTTGGCCCTTGTTCAAGGTTGGTCAAAACAAGGTTTAAAATATGCACTTTTGTCGACTTTCTTGAAATTAAAATTTTAAATTATATTTAGATAGCCATTTGAGATATAATCATGGACACCTATTTTTATGAGATTTGGACCTATTCTGGCCCTAGTTCAAGGTTGGTCAAACCAAGGTAGAAAAGATGCACTTTTGTCAGCGTTTTCAGAATTGAGTTTTGAATGTGGATTTAGGTACCCAATTGAGAGATAATCATGGACACCTTATTTTTGTGAGATTTGGAGCTATTTTGGCCCTCATTCAAGGTTGCTTGAACCAAGGTTGAAAGTATGCACTTTTGTCGACTTTCTAGGAATTGAAATTTTAATTAGATTTAGATACCCATTTTAGAGATAAGCATGGACACCTAGTTTTATTAAATTGGGAGCTCTCTTGGCCCTCGT
Organism: Pseudotsuga menziesii; assembly: GCA_001517045.1. Classification (NCBI taxonomy): domain Eukaryota; kingdom Viridiplantae; phylum Streptophyta; class Pinopsida; order Pinales; family Pinaceae; genus Pseudotsuga; species Pseudotsuga menziesii. The sequence continues at coordinate 1,117,818 of LPNX011048925.1, forward strand.
TAAAGGTTTTTCAAACCAAGGTTGAAAATGTGCACTTTTGTTGACTTTGTCAAAATTGAGTTTTGAAAGTGGATTTAGGTACCCATTTGAGAGATAAGCATGGAAACCTATTTTTATGAGATTTGGAGCTATTTTGAACCTCATGCACAGGTTGTCAAACCAAGGCTTAAAATATGCACTTTTGGCGACTTTCTCGGAATTGAGTTTTGAAAGTAGATTTCGGTACCCATTTGAGAGATAAGCATGCACACCTATTTTTATGATATTTGGAGTTATTTTGGACCTCATTCAAGGTTTGTCAAGCCAAGGTTGAAAATATGCACTTTTGTCAACTTTCTCGAAATTGAAATTTTAAAGTCAATTTAGATACATATTTGAGAGTTAAGGATGCACACCTATTTTTATGATATAAGGAGCTATTTATGCCCGTGTTCAATGTTGGTCAAACTGAGGTTGAAAATATGCACTTTTTTAACTCTCTCCGAATTGACTTTTGAAGTTGGAATTAGGTCACCATTTGAGAGATAAGCATGGACACCTATTTTTATGATATTTGGAGCTATTTTGGTCGTCGTTTCAAGGTTCATGAAACCAAGGTTGAAAATATATAGTTTTGTCGACTTTCTCGGAATTGAGTTTTGAAATTGGATTTAGGTACGCATTTGAGACATAAGAATGGAAACCTATTTTTATGAGATTTGGATCTAGTTTGGCCCTCATTCAATGTTAGTGAAACCAAGGTTGAAAATATGCCCTTTTGTTGACCCTCTCAGAACCGAAGTTTTAAAGTAGATTTAGATACCCATTTGAGAGATTAGCATGGCAACCGATTTTTATGAGATTTGGAGCTAGTTTGGCCCTCATACAAGAATTGTCAAACCAAGGTTGAAAATATGCACTTTTGTCAACTTTCTCATAACTGAGTTCTGAAAGTGGACTAAGGTACCCATTTGAGAGATAATCATGGACACCCGTTTTTATGAGATTTGGAGCTATTTTGGCCCTCGTTAAAGGTAGGTCAAACCAAGATTGAAAATCTACACTTTTGTCGACTTTCTCAGAATTGAAATTTTAAAGTAGATTTAGATACCCATATTAGAGATAAGCATGGACACATATTTTTATGAGATCTGGAGCTATTTTGGCCCTCGTTCAAGGTTGGTCAAACAAAGGTTGAAAATACCCACTTTGGTCTACTTTCTCAAAATTGGAATTTGAAAGTGGTTTTATTTACCCACTTCATAGATAATCATGGACATGCATTTTTATGAGATTTGGAGCTATTTTGGCCCTCGTTGAAGGTTGGTCAAACCAAGGTTAAAAATATGCACTTTTGTTGACTTTCTCGAAATTGAATTTATAAAGAAGATTCAGGTAGCCACTTGAGATATAAGCATCGCCACTTAATTTTATGAGATTTGGAGCTATTTTCGCCCTCGTTTAAGGTTGGTCAAACAAAGGTTGAAAATATGCAATTTTGTTAACTTTCTCGAAAATTGAGTTTTGAAAGTGGATTTAGGTACCCATTTCAGAGATAAGCATGTGAACATAGTTTTATGAGATTTCGAGCTATTTTGGCCCTCTTTCAAGGTTATTCAAACCCAGGTATAAAAGATGCACTTTTGTTGTCTTTCTCGGAATTGAGTTTTGAAAGTCGATTTAGGTACCCATTTGAGAGATAAGCATGGACACCTATTTTTATCAGATTTGGAGCTATTTTGGCCCTCATTCAAGGCTGGTCAAACAAAGGTTGAAAATATGCAATTTTGTTGAATTTCTCAGAATTGACTTTTGAAAGTGGATTTAGGTACCCATTTGAAAGATAAGCATTGACACCTATTTCTATAATATTTGGAGCTATTTTGTTCCTCTTTCAAGGTTGGTCAAACAAAGGTTGAAAATATGCTCTTTTGACGACTTTCTCAAAATTGAGTTTTGAAAGTGGATTTAGGTACCCATTTGAGAGATAATCATGGACACCTATTTTTTGAGATTTGGAACTACATGTGCCCTCGTTCAAGGTTGGTAAAACAAAGGTTGAAAATATCAACTTTTGTCAACTTTCTCGGAATTGAAATTCTAAACTAGATTTATATACCCACTTGCGAGATAAGCATGCACACCTATTTTTATGATATTTGGAGCTATTTTGGCCTTTGTTCAAGGTTGGTCAAACCAAGGTTTAAAAGATGCACTTTTGTTAAATTTCTCGGAATTGAGTTTTGAAAGTAGATTTAGGTACCCATTTGGGAGATAACCATGGCCACCTATTTTTATGAGATTTGGAGCTATTTTGGCCCTTGTGCAATGTTTGAAAATATGCAGTTCCATCGACTTTCTCGGAATTAAAATTTTGAAGTAGATTTAAATACCCATTTGAGAGATAAGCATGGACACCTAGTTTTGTGATATTTGGAGCTATTTTTATGAGTTTTGGATCTATTTTGGCCCTCGTTTTAGAGATAAGCATGGACCCCTATTTTTATGATATTTAGAGCTATTTTGGCCCTCGGTCAAGATTGGTCAAACCAACGTTGAAAAGATGCACTTTTGTCGAGTTTCTTGGAATTGAGTTTTGAAAGTGGATTTAGGTACCCATTTGAGAGATAAGCATGGAAAACCATTTTTATAATATTTGGAGTTATTTTGGCCCTCGTTGAAGGTTGGTGATACCATGGTTGAAAATATTCACTTTTGTTGACTTTCTCGGAATTGCGTTTTGAAAGTGGATTTACGTACCCATTTGAGAGATAAACATGTACGCCTATTTTTATGAGATTTACACGTATTGTGGACCTCGTTCAAGGTTGGTCAAACAAAGGTTGAAAATATGCACTTTTGTCGACTTTCTCGGAATTGAAATTTTAAAGTAGATTTAGATACCTATCTAAGAGGTAAACATGCACACCAATTTTTATGAGATTTGGATCCATTTTGGCCCTCATTCAAGGTTGGTCAAACCAACGTTGACAAGATGCGCTTTTTTCTACTTTCTTGCAATTGAGTTTTGAGAGTTGATTTTGCTACCCATAGGAGAGATAAGGGTTGAATAGATCCACTTTTGTGGACTTTTTGGGAATTCACTTTTAAAAGTGCATCTAGGTACCCGTTTGAGAGATTAGCATGGACACCTATTTTTATGAGACTTGGAAATATTTTGGCCCTTGTTCAAGGCTTATCAAACCAAAGTTAAAAATATAAACTTTTGTCGCCTTTCTCAACATTTAAATTTTAAGGTAGATTTAGATACCAATTTGAGAGATAAGCATGGACACCTATTTTTATGAGATTTGGAGTTATTTGGGCTCTTGTTCAAGCTTGGTCAAGCCAAGGTTGAAAATATGCGCTTTTGTCGACTTTATCAGAATTTAGGTTTGAAAGTGGATTTAGGTACCCATTTGAAAGATAAGCATGGACACATATTTTAATGAGATTTGGAGTTATTTTTGCCCTCATTCAAGGTTGGTCAAACCAAGGCTGAAAATATCCACTTTTGTGACTTTCTTGGAATTGAGTTTTGAAAGTGGATTTAGGTACCCATTTGAGAGATAAGCATGGACACGTATGTTTATGAGATTTGGAGGTATTTTTCCTCTTGTTTAAAGTTGGTCAAACTAAGGTTGAAAATATGCACTTTTGTCAACTTTCTCGGAATTGAGTTTTGAAAGCGGATTTAGGTACCAATTTGAGAGATAAGCATGGACACCTACTGTTATGAGATTTGGAGCTATTTTGGCCCGTGTTCAAGGTTGGGTAAACCAAGGTTGAAAGTATGCACTTGTGTCGACTTTATTGGATTTGAGTTTCTAAACTGTATTTGGGTACCCAATTAAGATATAAGCATGCAAACCTATTTTTATGACATCTTCAACTATTTTGGCCCTCGTTCGAGGTTGGTAAAACCAACATTGAAAATATGCACTTTTGTCGACGTTCTCGGAATTGAAATTTTAAAGTAGATTTAGATACCTATTTGAGAGATAAGCATGGTTACCTTTTCTTATGAGATTTGGAACTATTTTGGCTTTCGTTCAAGGTTGGTCAAACCAAGGTTTAAAAGATGCACTTACGTTGATATTCATGGAATTGATTTTTGAAAGTGTATTAGGTACCCATTTGAGAGATACGCATGGACACCTATTTTTATGAGATTTGGAGATATTTTGGCCCTCATTCAAGGTTGTTCAAACAAACGTTGAAAATATTCACTTTTATCGACCATCCCACAATTGAGTTTTGAAAATGGATTTATGTACCCATTTGAGAGATCAGCATGGACACCTATTTTTATGAGATTTGGAGCTATTTTTGCCGTCATTGAAATTTTAAAGTAGACCTAGATACCCATTTGAGAGATAAGCACAGACACCTATTTTTATGAGATTTGGAGCTATTTTTCCCTCATACAAGGTCGTTTACACCAAGGTTTATAAGATGCAGTTTTATCGACTTTCTCAGAATTGAGTTTTGAAAATGGATTTAGGTACCTGTTTGAGATATAAGCATGGGAACCTATTTTTATGACATTTAGAGCTATTTTGTTACTTGTTCAAGGTTGGTCAAACTAAGGTTGAAAATATGCACTTTTGTCGACTTTCTCGGAATTGAGTTTTGAAAGTTGATTTAGGTACCCATTTGAGAGATAAGAATGGACACCTATTTTTATGAGATTTGGAGCTATTTTGATGCTTGTTCAAGGTTGTGAGAACCAAGGTTGAAAATATGCACTTTTATCGACTTTCTCGGAATTGAAATTTTAAAGTAAATTAAATTACCCATTTCAGAGATAAGCATGGACACTTATTTATATGAGACTTTAGCTATTTTGGCCCTCGTTCAAGGTTAGTCAAAACCAAGGTTGAGAAGATGCACTTTCTCGTATTTCTTAGAATTGAGTTTTGAGAGTGGATTTAGGTACCCATTTGAGAGATAAGCATGGTCACTAATTTTTATGAGATTTGGATTTATTTTGGACCTCCTTCAAGGTTGATGAAACTAAGATTGAAAATATGCACTTTTGTCGACTTTCTCGGAATTGAGTTCTGAAGCCGTATTTAGGTACCCATTTGAGAGATAAACATGGGCAACTATTTTTATGAGATTTGGAGCTATTTTGGCCCTCGTTCAAGGTTGGTCAAACCAAGGTTGAAAATATGCACTTTTGTGGACTTTCTCAGAATTGGAATTTTAAAGTAGATTTAGATTCCCATTTGAGAGATAAGCATGGATGCCTATTTTTATGATATTTGGAGCTATTTTTCCCTCGTTCAAGTTTGGTGAAACCAAGGTTGAAAATGTGCACTTTTCTTGAATTTCTCATAATTGAGTTTTCAAAGTGGATACAGGTAGCCATTTTATAAATAAGCATCGTCACATATTTTTATGAGCTTTGTAGCTATTTTGGCCCTTGTTCAAGGTTGGTCAAACCATGGTTGAAACTATGCACTTTTGTCGACTTTCTCAGAATTGAAATTTTAAAGTAGATTTAGATACCCATTTGAGAGATAAGCTTCGACACCTATTTTTATGAGATTTGGAGCTATTTTGGCCATCGTTGAAGGTTGGTCAAAACAATGTTGAAAATAAGCACTTTTATCGACTTTCTCGAAATTAAATTTTTAAAGTGGATTTAGGTACCCATTTGAGAGATTAGCATGGCAACTATTTTTATGAGATTTACCACTATTTTGGTCTTTGGTCAAGGTTGGTCACACCAAGGTTGAAAATATGCACTTTTGTCGACTTTCTCGGAATTGAGTTTTAAAAGTGGATCTAGGAACCCATTTGAGAGATAAGCATGGATAGCTATTTTTATGAGATTTGGAGCTATTTTGGCCCTCGTTCAAGGTTGGTCAAACCAAGGTTGAAAATATGCACTTTTCATGACTTTCTCGAATTTGAAATTTTAAAGTAGATTTAGATATCCATTTGAGAGATAAGCCTATACAACAATTTTTATGAGATTTGGAGCAATTTCGGCCCTTATTCAAGGTTCACCAAACCAAGGTTGAAAATATACACTTTTGTTGACTTTCTCGGAATTGAGCTTTGAAAGTTGATTTAGGTACCCATTTGACAGATAAGCACAGACACCTATTTTTATGAGTTTTCGAGCTATTTGGACCTCCTTTAAGGTTGGTCAAACCAAGGTTGAAAAGATGCACTTTTGTCGACTTTGTCGGAATTGTGTTTTGAAAGCGGATTTAGGTATGCATTTGAGAGATAAGCATGGACACCAATTTTTATGAGATTTGGACCTACTTTGGCCCTCATTCAAGGTTGGTCAAACCAAGTTTTAAAATATGCATTGTTGTTGACTTTTCAGAATTGAGTTTTGAAAGTGTATTTAGGTACCCATTTGAGAGATAAGCATGGACATTTATTTTTATGAGATTTGGAACTATTTTGGCCCGCGTTCAAGGCTGGTCAAACTAACGTTGAAAATCTGCACTTTTGTTGACTTTCTCAGAATTGAAATTTTAAAGTAAATTTAGATACTCATTTGAGAGATAAGCATGGACACCTATTTTGATGAGATTTGCAGCTATTTTGGCACTCGTTAAAGGTTGGTCAAACGAACGTTGAAAATATGCACTTTTGTCGAATTTCTTTCAATTGAGTTTTGAAAGTTGATTTCGGTACCCATTTGAGAGAAGCATGGACACATATTTTTATGAGATTTGGAGCTATTTTGGTGCTCAGTCAAGGTTGGTCAAAACAAGGTTGAAAAAATGCACTTTTTTTTTCTTTTTTGGAATTGAGTTTTGAAAGTGGATTTAGGTACCCATTTGAGAGATGAGCATGGAAACTGTTTTTATGAGATTTGGAGTTATTTTGGTCCTCATTCCAGGTTGTTTAATCTAAGGTTGAAAATATGGATTTTTCTCGACTTTTTTAGGAAGAGAGTTTTGAAAGTTGATTTACGTACCCATTTGAGAGATAAGCATGGACACCTATTTTTATGATATTTGGAGCCATTTTGTCCCTCGTTCAAGGTTGGTCAAACCAAGGTTGAAAATATGCACTTTTGTAGAATTTCAAAGAATTGTGTTTTGAAAGTGGATTCAAGTACAATTTTGAGAGATAAGTATGGACACCTATGTTTATGAGATTTGGATCTATTTTGGCCATCATTCAAGGTTTGTCAAATTAAAGTTGAAAATATGCACTTTTGTCGACTTTCTTGGAATTGAAATTTTAAAGTAGATTTAGATATGTATTTGAGAGATAAGGATGAAAAACAATTTTTATGAGATTGCAAACTGTTTTGGCCCATGTTCAATGTTAGTCAAACCAAGGTTGAAAATATGCAATTTTGTGGACTTTCTAGAAATTGAAATTTTAAGTAAATTTATACACCCATTTGAGAGATAAGCATGGACAATTTTTATAATATCTGGAGCTATTTTGGCCCTTGTTCATGGTTGGTCAAAAAAAGGTTCAAAATATGCACTTTTGTCGACTTTCTCAGAAGTGAGTTTTGAATGTGAATTTAGGTACCCATTTGAGAGATAAGCATGGACACCTATTTTTATTAGATTTAGAGTTATTTTTTCCCTCGTTCAAGTTTGGTCAAACCAAGTTTGAAAATATGCACTTTTGTTGACTTTCTCGGAATTGAGTTTTGAAAGTGGATTTAGCTACCCATTTGACAGATAAGAACAAACACCTATTTTTATGAGTNTTGGCCAAACAAAGGTTGAAATGTGCACGTTTGTTGACTTTCTCGGAATTGAAATTTTAAAGTATATTGAGATACCCATTTGAAAGACAAGCATGGACACCTATTTTTAAGCAATTTGGATCTATTTTGGCCCTTGTTCAATGTTGGGCAAATGAAGGTTGAAAAGATGCTCTTTTATCAAATTTCTTGGAATTGAGTTTTGAAAGTGGATTTAGCTACCCATTTGACAGATAAGAACAAACACCTATTT
>LPNX011048925.1:1125768-1156388 GCA_001517045.1 Pseudotsuga menziesii
AACCTCCTTCAAGGTTGGTCAAACCAAGGTTGAAAAGATGCACTTTTGTCGACTTTTTCAGAATTGAGTTTTAAAACTGAATTTAGGTACTCATTTGAGAGATNTAATTGAGTTTTAAAACTGAATTTAGGTACTCATTTGAGAGATAAGAATGGACACCTATTTTGTGATATTTGGATCTACTTTGGCCCTCATTCAAGGTTGGTCAAAGCAAGCTCAAAATATGCATTGTTGTCGACATTTCAGAATTGAGTTTTGAAAGTGGATTTAGATATCCATTTGAGAGATAAGCATGGACACCTATTTTTATGAGATTTAGAGCTATTTTGGCCCACGTTCAAGGTTGGTCAAACTAAGGTAGAAAATNAAGGCTGGTCAAAGCAAGGTTCAAAATATGCACTGTTGTCGACTTTTCGGAATTGAGTTTTGAAAGTGGATTTAGATATCCATTTGAGAGATAAGCATGGACACCTATTTTTATGAGATTTCAAGCAATTTTGGCCCATGTTCAAGGTTGGTCAAACTAAGGTAGAAAATATGCACTTTTGTTGACTTTTCGAGGATTGAAATTTTAAAGTATATTTAGATACTCATTTGAGAGATAAGCATGGACACCTATTTTGATGAGATTTGCAGCTATTTTGGCGCTCGTTCATGGTTGATCAAACGAACATTGAAAATATGCACTTTTGTCGAATTTCTCGGAATTGAGTTTTGAAAGTTGATTTAGGTACCCATTTGAGATAAGCATGGACACCTATTTTTATGACATTTGGAGCTATTTTGGTGCTCGTTCAAGCTTGGTCAAAACAAGGTGGAAAAAATGCACATTTTTTTTACTTTTTGGAATTGAGTTTTGAAAGTTGATTTAGGTACCCATTTGAGAGATGAGCATGGAAACTATTTTTATGAGATTTGGAGCTATTTTCGTCTTCATTCTAGGTTGGTCAAACTAAGGTTGAAAATATGCACTTTTGTCGAGTTTCTTGATATTGAGTTTTGAAAGTTGATTTAGGTACCCATTTGAGAGATAAGAATGGACACCTATTTTTATGATATTTGGAGCTATTTTCTCCCTCATTCAAGGCTTGTCAAACCAAGGCTGAAAATATGCACTTTTGTCGACTTTCTTGGAATTGAGTTTTGAAAGTGGATTCAGGTACCGATTTGAGAGATAAGTATGGACACCTATATTTATGAGATTTGGAGCTATTTTGGCCATCATTCAAGGTTTGTCAAATCAAGCTTGAAAATATGCACTTTTTTCCACTTTCTCAGAATTCAAAGTTTAATGTAGATTTAGATATGCATTTGAGAGATAAGGATGAACACCGATTTTTATGAGATTTCGAACTATTTTGGCCACGGGGGATTCACTTAGTGAACCTCTCACATAGCACATGCAATCATGGAATAGTAAAGAATACCCTTAATTTCTGTAGATATTGGTCCAAAATCCTTTTGTTGAAACCCCCTACCAATACCTTAAACCTCCCCACCACCCCTTTTTATACTGTAATCCTTGTAAACCCCCCTAACCCCCCACCCTAAACCCCTCATCCCCCCCAATACCTGCAATATATTGGCCTTATTTTTAAGAAATTAAAAACCCGCAATATGAACTAACATGATAGGATATTGGTCAACAAGTGAATCCCCCGTGATTTTGGCCCATGTTCAATGTTGGTCAAACTAAGGTTGAAAATATGCACATTTGTGGACTTTCTTGAAATTGAAATTTTAATTAAATTTAGATACCCATTTGAGAGATAAGCATGAACAATTTTTATAATATTTGGTGCTATTTTGGCCTTCGTTCATAGTTGGTCAAACAAAGGTTGAAAATATGCACTTTTGTCGACTTTCTCGGAATTGAGTTTTAAAAGTGGATTTAGGTACCCATTTGAGAGATAAGCATGGACACCTATTTTTATGATATTTGGATCTATTTTGGCACCACTTCAAGGTTGGTCAAACCAAGGTCTAAAATATTCACTATTTTTATTAGATTTGGAGTTATTTTGGCCCTTGTTCTAGGTTGGTAAAAACAAGGTTGAAAATATGCACGCTTGTCAACATTCTCAGAATTGAAAATTTAAACTAGATTTAGTTACCCATTTGAGAGATACACATGAACACCTATTTTGATGAGATTCAGAGTTATTTTTTCCCTCGTTCAAGGTTTGTCAAACCAAGGTTGAAAAGATGCAATTTTGTTGACTTTCTCGGAATTGCATTTTGAAAATGGATTTGGGTACCCATTTGAGAAATAAGAATGGACACCTATTTTTATGAGATTTGGAGCTATTTTAGCCTCCTTCAAGGTTGAAAATATTCACTTTTGTTGACTTTCTTGGAATTGAATTTCGAGAGCGGATTTCAGTACCCATTAGAGAGATAAGCATGCACACCTATTTTAATGAGATTGGAGCTATTTTCTCCCTCGTTCAAGGATTCTCAAACCAAGGTTGAAAATATGCACTTTTGTCGACTTTCTCGGAATTGAAATTTTAAAGTAGATTTCGATACCCATTTATCAGATAAGCATGCACACCTCTTTTTATAAGATTTCGACATTAGAGAGAATTTGAGGTCAAAAATGGGCCTCTAAAGGACCAAAATGTACTATAAAAATCAACCAATTACATTCTAGTAGATGACATCATCCCGCATGGTTGAGGTGGCATTTCATGAGTTAAGAATGCTTATTTGTCACATTTTCTATGGTGGATGAAAACCCATAGTTAACCAAGGTAGTGGTACAAGTACTTTTAAGTCATAAAGTGAAGTACTCACAATAAAAGTCGTTTCACACTTTCTCATAAAATAATATTATTTTTATTTTCAAGTAAAGTACTCATAATTCACTTTTCCATAAAATAATATAATTGTCATTTTCAAGTAAAGTACTCATAATTCATAAAAATGTATTTTCACATTTTTTTATAAAATAATATATTGTTATTTTCATGTTTTTTAATTTTAAATTATATATTCACTCAATTGTATTTAATATCATAATGTCAAACTAATATATATATAATCTTGTACTTTTAAAATAAATTAAATTCATGAATGATATTTATGTGAAAAAAATAGGTTAGTTATGCATATAAATTAAATTCATTTTTGTTTAATTTTATTTACAAGTTCAAGACAAATAAATGCTAAAAGACAATAAATTTTTGGGAATTTACAATGAATCTTGGTCACATCATTGTAGAGTTATTTTATTAATTTTATTTATAGTCAATTTAGAAAAGTAACTCAACCATGGTTATTTATATTGTGCATAAAAAGTAGTGTAGGAGGTGAGTTGTCATATATACCTACCCCATAAAACCCCTAACTTGTAATATTTTAATATATCTTATATTTTTGTAGTACATCTCTTAGGAGGCCCATTTTTGACCTCAAATTCTCTCTAATGAGCTATTTTGGCCCTCTTTCAAGGTTGAAAATATACACTTTTGTCGACTTTCTTGGAATTGAAATTCTAGAGTGGATTTAGATACCCATTTGAGATATAAGCATGGACACCTATTTTTATGAGATTTGAAGCTATTTTTCCCCTCATTCAAGGTTGGTCAAACCAAGCTTGAAAATATGCACTTTTTTCGACTTTCTTGGAATTGAGTTTCCACAGTGGATTTAGGTACCCATTTTAGAGATAAACATGGAAACATATTTTAATGAGATTTAGAGCTATTTTGGCCCTCGTTCAAGGTTTGTCAAACCAAGGTTGAAAATATTTACTTTTGTCGACTTTTTCGGAATTGAAATTTTAAAGTAGATTTAGATAACCATTCGAGAGATAAGCCTGGACACCTATTTTTATTACATTTGGAGCTATTTTGGCCCTCGTTGAGTGTTGTTGAAACCAGGGTTGAAAAGATGCACTTTTGTCGACCTTCTCAGGATTGAAATTTGAAAATGGATTTAGGTACCCATTTGAGAGATAAGCATGGACACCTATTTTTATGATACTTGGAGATATTTTGGCCCTCGTTCAAGGTTGGTCAAACCAAGTTTGAAAATATGCACTTTTGTCAACTTTATCATAATTGAGTTTTAAAAGTGGATTTAGGTACCCATTTCTGAGATAAGCATGGACACCTATTTTTATGAGAGTTGGAGCTATTTTGGTCGTCATTCAAGGTTGGTAAAACCAAGGTTGAAAATATGCACATTTGACAACTTTCTCGGATTTGAGATTTTAAGTTCCTTTAGGTACCCATTTGAGAGATAAGCAGGGAAACTTATTTTTTCTGAGATTTGGAGCTATTTTGACCCTCGTTCAAGATTGGTCAAATCAAGGTTGAAAATATGCACTTTTGTCGACTTTTTCATAATTTAAATTATAAAGTAGATTTAGATACCCATTTGAGAGATAAGCATAGACAACTATTTTTATGAGATTTGGAGCTATTTTGGTTGTCATTCAAGGTTGGTCAAACCAAGGTTGAAAAGATGTACTTTTGTTGAATTTCACGGAATTGTGTTTTGAAAGTGTATTTAGGTACCCATTTGAGAGATAAGCATGGGCACCTACTTTTATCAGATTTGGAGTTATTTTTGCCCTCATTCAAGTTTGGTCAAACCAAGGTTGAAAATATGCACTTTTGTTGAATTTCTCGTAATTGAGTTTTGAAAGTGGATTTAGCTACGCATTTGACAGATAAGAACAAACACCTATTTTTATGAGTTTTGGAGCTATTTTGGACATCCTTCAAGGTTCGTCAAACCAAGGTTGAAAAGATGCACTTTTGTCGACTTTTTTAGAATTGAGTTTCAAAACTGAATTTAGGTACTCATTTGAGAGATAAGAATGGACACCTATTTTATGATATTTGGATCTAGTTTGGCCCTCATTCAAGGTTGGTCAAAGCAAGGTTCAAAATACGCACTGTTGTCGACTTTTCGGAATTGAGTTTTGAAAATGGATTTAGATATCCATTTGAGAGATAAGCATGGACACCTATTTTTATGAGATTTAGAGCTATTTTGGCCCACGTTCAAGGTTGGTCAAACTAAGGTAGAAAATATGCACTTTTGTTGACTTTTCGAGGTTTGAAATTTTAAAGTATATTTAGATACTCGTTTGAGAGATAAGCATGGACACCTATTTTTATGAGATTTGCAGCTATTTTGGCGCTCGTTCAAGGTTGGTCAAACGAACGTTGAAAATATGCACTTTTGTCGAATTTCTCGAAATTGAGTTTTGAAAGTCGATTTAGGTACCCATTTGAGAGAAGCATGGACACCTATTTTTATGACATTTGGAGCTATTTTGGTGCTCGTTCAAGGTTGGTCAAAACAAGGTTGAAAAAATGCACTTTTTAAAACTTTTTCGGAATTGAGTTTTGAAAGTGGATTTAGGTACGTATTTTAGAGATCAGCATGGAAACTATTTTTGTGATTTTTGGAGCTATTTTGGTCCTCGTTCCAGGTTGGTCAAACTAAGATTGAAAATATGCACTTTTGTTGACTTTCTCAGAACTAAGTTTTGAAAGTTGATTTAGGTACCCATTTGAGAGATAAGCATGGACACCTATTTTTATGATATTTGGACCTATTTTGGCCCCCGTTCAAGGTTCATCAAACCAAGGTTCAAAATATGCACTTTTGTAGACTTTCTCATAATTGAGTTTTGAAAGTGGATTCAGGTACCAATTTGAGAGATAAGTACGGACACCTATTTTGGCCATCATTCAAGGTTTGTCAAATCAAGGTTGAAAATATGCACTTTTGTCAAATTTTTCGCAATTGAGATTTTAAAGTAGATTTAGATAGCGATTTGAGAGATAAGGATCAACACCTACTTTTATGAGATTTCGAACAATTTTGTCCCACGTTCAATGTTGGCCAAACCAAGGTTGAAAATATGGACTTTTGTGGAATTAATCGAAATTTTAATTTTAAGTAAATTTAGATACCCATTCGAGAGATAACATGAACAATTTTTGTAATATTTTGAGCTATTTTGGACCTCGTTCATAGTTGGTCAAAAAAAGGTTGAAAGTATGTACTTTTGTCGACTTTCTCAGAATTGAGTTTTGAATGTGAATTTAGGTACCCATTTGAGAGATAAGCATGGACACCTATTTTTTTGAGATTTGGAGTTATGTTGGCCCTCATTCAATTTTGGTCAAACAAAGGTTGAAAATATACACTTTTGTTGACTTTCTATGAATTGAAATTTTAAAGTAGATTTAGATACCCATTTGAGAGATAATCATGGACATCTATTTTTATGAGATCTAGAGCTATTTTGGCCCTCATTCAAGGTTGGTCAAACCAAGGTTGAAAAGATTGACCTTTTTCATCTTTCTCAGAATTGAGTCTTAGGCACCCATTTGAGAGATGAGCATGGACACCTATTTTTAAGTGATTTCGATCTAATTTGGTCATGTTTCAAGGTTGGTAAAACCAAGGTTGAAAATATGCACTTTTATCGACTTTCTGGTAATTGAGTTATTTAACTAGAATTAGGTACCCATTTGAGAGAAAAGCATGGGTACCTATTTTGCTGATATTTGCAACTATTTTGCTCCATGTTCAATTGTTCAAACCAAGGTTGAAAATATACACCTTTGTCAACTTTCTCAAAACTGAAATTTTAAAGTAGATTTAGAAATCGATTTGAGAGATAAGCATGGAGACCTATTTTTATGAGATTTGGAGCTATTTTGGCCCTTGCTTAATGTTGGTTAATCCAAGGTTGAAAAGTTGCACTTTTGTCGACTTTCTCGAAATTGTGTTTTGAAAGTGGATTTAGGTACCCATTTAATAGATAAGCATGGACACCTATTTTTATGATATTTGGATCTATTTTGGCACTACTTCCAGGTTGGTCAAACCAAGGTCTAAAATATGCACTTTTGTCGACTTTCTCGGAATTGAGTTTTGAAAACGGATTTAGGTACCCATTTGAGCGATAAACATGGAAAACTATTTTTATTAGATTCAAAGTTGTTTTGGCCCTCGTTCAAGGTTGTTCAAACCAAGGTTGAAAATATGCACTCTTGTCGACATTCTCAGAAGTGAAAATTTAAACTAGATTTAGTTACCCATTTGAGAGATAAGCATGAACACCTATTTTTATGAGATTTGGAGTTATTTTTACCCTCGTTCAAGGTTTCTCAAACCAAGGTTGAAAAGATGCAGTTTTGTCAATTTTCTTGAAATTGCATTTTGAAAACTGATCTGGGTACCCATTTGAGAATTAAGAATGGACATCTATTTTTATGAGATTTGGAGTTATTTTATCCCTCCTTCAAGGTTGGTCAAACCAATGTTGAAAATATTCACTTTTGTTGACTTTGTCAGAATTCAGTTTTGAGAGCAGATCTAGGTACCCATTAGAGACATAAGCATGCACACCTTTTTTTATGAGATTTAGAGCTATTTTCTCCCCCGTTCAAGGCTTGTCAAACCAAGGTTGAAAATATGCACTTTTTCGACTTTCTCGGAATTGAAATTTTAAAGTAGATTTCGATACCCATTTATGAGATAAGCATGGACACCTATTTTTATAAGATTTCGAGCTATTTTGGCCCTCTTTTAAGGTTGAAAATATACACTTTTGTCGACTTTCTCGGAATTGAAATTTTGGAGTAGATTTAGATACCCATTTGAGATATAAGCATGGACACCTATTTTTATGAGATTTGGATTTATTTTGCCCCTCATTCAAGGTTGGTCAAACCAAGCTTGAAAATATGCACTTTTGCCAACTTTCTCAGAATTGAGTTTTTAGAGTGGATTTAGGTACCCATTTTACAGATAAGCATGGAAACATATTTTAGTGAGATTTAGAGCTATTTTGGCCCTCGTTTAAGGTTGGTAAAACCGGGGTTGAAAATATTTACTTTTGTCAGCTTTCTCAGAATTGAAATTTTAAAGTAGATTTAGATAACCATTCAGTAGATAAGCCTGTCCACCTATTTTTATTACATTTGGAGCTATTTTGGCCCTTGTTCAACGTTGTTGAAACTAAGGTTGAAAAGATGCACTTTTGTTGACCTTCTGAGGATTGAAATTTTAAAATGGATTTAGGTACCCATTTGAGAGATAAGCATGGACACCTATTTTTACGAGACTTGGAGATATTTTGGCCCTCGTTCAAGGTTGGTCAAACCAAGTTTGAAAATATGCACATTTGACAACTTTCTTAGATTTGAGCTTTTAAAGTGCATTTAGGTACCCATTTGAGAGATAAGCATGGAAACTTATTTTTCTGATATTTGGAGCTATTGTGGCCCTCGTTCAGGGTTGGTCAAACCAAGGTTGAAAATATGCACTTTTGTCATCTTTCTCAGAATTGAAATTGTAAAGTAGATTTAGATACCCATTTGAGAGATAAGCATGGACACTTATTTTTATGATATTTGGAGCTATTTTGGCCCTTTCTTCAGGCTGGTCAAACAAAGGTTGAAAAGATGCACTTTTGTCGACTTTCTAGGAATTGAGTTTTGAAAGTAGATTTAGGTACCCATTTGAGAGATAAGCATCAAAACCTATTTTTAACATATTTGGAGCTATTTTGGCCGTCCTTCAAGGTTGATCAAACAAGGGTTGAAAATATGCACTTTTGTCGATTTTCTCGGAATTGAGTTTTGGAAGCAAATTTAGCTACCCATTTTAGAGATAAGCATGGACACCTATTTTTATGAGACTTGGAGCTATTTTGGACCTAGTTCAAGGATGGTCAAAGAAAGGTTTAAAATATGCACTTTTGTTGACTTTCTTGAAATTGAAAATTTAAAGTAGTTTTAGATACCCATTTGACAGATAAGCATGGACAACTATTTTTATGAGATTTGGAGCTATTTTCATCGTCACTCAAGGTTGGTCAAACCAAGGTTTTAAAGATGCACTTTGATTGACTTTCTCGGAATTGTGTTTTGAAAGTGGATTTAGGTACCCATTTGAGAGATAAGCATGGACACCTATTTTTATGACATTTGGAGCTATTTTGGCCCTCCTTCAAGGTTGGTCAAACCAAGGTTGAAAATATGCACTTTTGTCGACTTTCTTGAAATTGAGTTTTGAAAGCAGATTTAGGTACCCATTTGAGAGATAAGAATGGACACCTATTTTTATGAGATTTTGAGTTATTTTCGCCCTCGTTCAAGGTTGGTCAAACCAAGGTTGAAAATATGCACTTTTGTCGACTTTCCCGGAATTTAATTTTAAAGTAGATTTAGATACCCATTTGAGTGATAAGCATGGACAAGTCATTTTATGAGATTTTCAGCTATAATGGCCCTCTTTCAAGGTTGGTCAAACCAAGGTTGAAAATATGCACTTTTGTCGACATTCTCAGATTTTAATTTTGAAAGTGGATTTAGGTATCCATTTGAGAGATAAGAATAGAAACCTATTTTTATGAGATTTGGAGCGATTTTGGTCTTCGTTCAAGGTTTGTCAAACCAAGGTTGAAAATATGCACTTTTGTCAACTTTCTCAGAATTGAAATTTTATAGTAGATTTAGATACCCATCTGTGAGATAAGCATGGACACTTATTTTTATGAGATTTGGAGCTATTTTGGCCTCCATTCAAGGTTGGTCAAACCAATGTTGAAAAGATGCACTTTTGTCGACATTCACGGAATTGAGTTTTGAAAGTGGATTTAGGTACCCATTTGAGAGATAAGCATGGACAGCTATTTTTATGAGATTTGGAGATATTTTCCCCTCGTTCAAGGTTGGTCAAACCAAGGTTGAAAATATGCACTTTTATCAACTTTCTCAAAATTGAGTTTTGAAAGTGGATTTGGGTACCTGTTTGAGAGATAAGCATGGAAACCTATTTTTATTAGATTTGGAGCTATTTTGGCCCTCGTTCAAGGTTGGTCAAAACAAAGTTGAAAATATGCACTTTTCTCGACTTTCTTGGAGATGAAATTTTAAAGTAGATTTAGATACGCATTTGAAAGTTAAGCATGGACACCTAATTTTATGAGATTTGGAGCTAGTTTGGCCACCGTTCAAGGTTGGTCAAACCAAGGTCAAAAATATGCATATTTTTTGACTTTCTTGAAATTGAGTTTTGAAACTGAATTTACTTACCCGTTTGATAGAGAAGCATGGATAACTATTTTTTTGACATTTGGAGCTATTTTGGCCCTCGTTCAAGGTTGGGAAAACCAAGGTTGAAAATATGCACTTTTGTGGACTTTCTCATAATTGAATTTTCAAAGTGGATTTAGGTACCCAATTGAGGGATAAGCATGGAAACCTATTTTTATGACGTTTGCATCCATTTTGGCCCTCGTTCAAGGTTTCCTAAACCAAGATTGAAAATATGTACTTTTGTCAACTTTCTCGGTATTGAAATTTTAAAGTAGATTTAGATACCCATTTGAGAGATAGGCATGGAAACCTATTTTTATGAAATTTGCATCTATTTGGCCCTCATTCAACGTTGGTCAAAACAAGGTTTAAAAGATGCACTTTTGTCGACATTTGTGGAATTGAGTTTTGAAAGTTGATTTAGGTACCCATTTGAGAGATAAGCATGGACACCTATTTATATGATATTTGGTGATATTTTGGCCCTCATTCAAGGTTGGTCAAACCAAGGTTGAAACTATGCATTTTTTTCAATATTCCCATAATTGTGTTTTGAATGTGGATTTAGGTATCCATTTGAGAGATAAAAATGGACACCTATTTTTATGAGATTTGGAGCTATTTTGGCCCTCGTTCAAGGTTGGTCAAACCAAGGTTGAAAATATGCACTTTTGTTGACTTTCTTGGAACTAAAATTTTAAAGTATATTTAGGTACCCATTTGAGAGATAAGCATGGACACCTGTTTTTATGAGATTTGGAGCTATTTTGGCCCTCATTCAAGGATGGTCAAACAAGGGATGAAAAGATGCAGCTTTGTCGACTTTCTTGGAATTGAGTTTTGAAAGTTGATTTAGGTACCCATTTGAGCTATAAGAATTGACACCTATTTTTATGAGATTTGGGGCTATTTTCTCCCGTGTTCGAGGTTGGTCAAACCAAGGTTGAAAATATGCACTTTTGACCACTTTCTTGGAATTGAGTTTTGCAAGTGGATTTAGGAACCCATTTGAGAGATAAGCATGGGCACCTATTTTTATGATATTTGGAGCTACTTTGGCCCGCGTTCAAGGTTGGTCAAACCAATGTTGAAAATACACACTTTTGTGGACTTTCTCAGAATCAAAATTTTAAAGTAGATATAGATACCCATTTGAGAGATAAGCATGTACACCTATTTTTATGATAATTGGAGCTATTTTGGCCCTTGTTCAAGGTTGGTCAAACCAAGATTGAATATATGCACTTTTATCGACTTTCTTGTAATTCATTAGTGAAAGCAGATTTTGGCACCCATTTGAGAGATAAGCATGGAAACCTATTTTTATGAGATTTGGAGTTATTTTAGCCCTTGTTAAAGGTTGTGCAAACCAAGGTTGAAAATAAACACTTTTGTCGACTTTCTCGAAATTGAAATTTTAAAGTAGATTTAGATACCCATTTGAGAGACTAGCATGGAGACCTACTTTTATGAGATTTGGAGATATGTTGACCCTCATTCAAGGTTGGCAAAACAAGGTTTGAAAATATGCACTTTTGATTACTTTCTCTAAATTGTGTTTTGGAACCGTATTTAGATACCCATTAGAAAGATAAGCATGGAAACCTATTTTTATGACATTTGCAGCTATTTTGGCCCTTGTTCAAGGTTGGTCAAACCAAGGTTGAAAATATGCACTTTTGTCGACTTTCTAGGAATTGAGCTTTGAATGCAGATTTAGTACCCATTTGAGAGATAAGCATGGACACCTATTTTTTATGAGATCTGGAACTATTTTGGCCCTCGTTCAAGGTTTGCCTAACAAAGGTTGAAAAAATGCACTTTTTCGACTTTCTCAGAATTGAAATTTTAAAGTAGTTTTAGATATCCATTTGAGAGATAAGCATGGACACCTATTTTTATGAGATTTGGAGCTATTTTAGCCCTCATTCAAGGTTGGTCAAACCAACGTTGAAAATATGCACTTTTTTCAACTTTCTAAGAATTGACTTTTGAAACTAGATTTGGGTATACGTTTGAGAGATAAGCATGCACACTTATTTTTATGAGATTTAGAGCTATTTTGGCCCTCGTTCAAGGATGGTCATACCAAGGTTGAAAATATGTACTTTGTCAACTTTCTCGGAATTGAAATTTTAAGGAAAATTTAAATACCCATTTGAGAGATCAGTATGGATACTTTTTTTTATGAGATTAGAAGTTATTTTGTCCCTCCTTCAAGGTTGGTTAAACCAATCTTGAAAAGATGCACTTTTGTCGACTTTCTTGGAATTGAGTTTTGAAAGTCGATTTATTTATCCATTTTGAGAGATAAGCATGGACAGCTATTTGTATCAAAGTTTGGAGCTATTTTGTCCCTCATTCAAGATTGGTCAAACCAAGGTTGAAAATATGCACTTTTTTCAACTTTCTCAGAATTGAGTTTTGAAAGTGGATTTAAGTGCCCATTTGAGAGATAAGCATGGACACCTATTTTTATGAGATTTGGAGCTCTTTTTTCCCTTGTTCAAGGTTGGGAAAACCAAGGTTGAAAATATGCACTTTTGTCAACTTTCTCATATTTGAAATTTTAATGTACATTTTGTTAGGATTATTAATCCTTCCTTGACCATACTATCTATTTAGATTATTTAGCATAACTTAGGAACATTAATTAATGATTTGGGTCCACTAGTACCCTTGGGTCCACTTGGCCTAATGGTGCCACATGTACAAGTTAGTAGAGTGTGGGGAACATTGCTAGAGATTAACTGCCACTTATTTCATGTGCATGCATCTGTTTGGGTGCCTCCTACACCAATACTGACATTTTAGGAGACACTGGGAGTCTCGACAACAACCTCCATCAGTTAGTTGGAGTTGGAACTAGTTAGTCTTAGTTAGCTTCCAGTTACTTTCATTTAGATCACAATCAGTTATCTATCTCTAGTTATGCATGGCTAATGCACAGATGCATGTGGAGTAGGTGCCTTTTCCCACCTACCACACTCAGTTAAGTAGTTATTACATATTGTATGAGTTGGTTGGACATCTGGGAATTGATCTGTTGGAATCCGATATTGATTGGGACACCATGAGTTAGCTAGTTAGTTAGGTACAGGCAGATCTAGTTGGTATATTCGAATTTCTCCCTAATGCATTTTAATTATTCCTGTATTTAAACTATTGTAACATCTGATTGAATTAATGACAATGATACTGTAATTACCTGAGTTACACTCATCTCTTTCCTGTGTATTTTGTTTTCTTCAGTTTGCATCTTCATTCTCCTTTATTGCAATCATAATTCAAAACTAATTGCTTGAAGATATAAATGGCACAACAATTCTAATATGGTATCAGAGCCTTCTCAGGAATGTTACATGTTTGTTTCTCTCCATTGAACATCATAAGCAGCTCGGTTTCCACAGAAGTCCCCTATGATGATTTTCTAGATCTAAATTTATTTAGAGTAGCGAAGAGGGTGTGATGGACCCTGAAAATATGTTCATGTCAAGAGGAAATACATGATTATAATAGTTCGAATGTTTTAGTGTTTTACAGTGAAAATTGACAGGTGCTACGTAAATTGTGTGAAGTTTTGTGATCTCTCAGCTAAAAGAATTATGGATTCTCAATATTCTACTCTTCAGATCCTCACAACTTCCAATTATCTTCATTGGAGGATTGATATGTAGCTGACTTGTGCAAGCATGGATATCATAGGATATTTCTTGGAATGGAGGTCGAGTCCCATCATCCTGATGAAATAAACAAGTTTCTAAAACTCTTAGATGAAGCATTCGGTTATCTACACACTTATATATATAGAGATCTCCTCTTCCACCTAGAAGGTTTGAGGACACCTAGAGAATCCTGGGAGTAGATTGAAGAATTGTTTGGAAAACAATATGAGCTTCAGGGACACCTCCCGGAGAATGAATTTGTAGCCTTACGTACTAGTTGTTTCGAGGATATTGAGCAATTAATTACTAAATTCAAGTCTCTTGCATTTCAATGAAAACAGTGTGGAATAGAACAGAATGTTGAGCAGAATGTCCTTTCCATACTCAGAAAAATCAGTTCTAAGTATTCTGTATTTGTTTCTATGTTTCATTCCAAACGGGAGGGTTTCCCCGGTTGGAAAATTCCTTCAATATATTCTTTTTTCAAGTCCTTAATTAAGGAGAAAGAGAAATTGATTCGAATGGGAGTCATCAAGACCTCCAAAGATCAACTTCTCATAGTTACTGACTCTTCCAAAGAACAAGAAAATGGGAAATCAAATCAGAAGGATCAAAAAGCAGCTGATTCAAAGCCTAAACAAAATAAAGAAACTTCAGAAGGGGCCTTCGGCTCTAAGAAAAAGAAGTTTGAAAACAAATTATGTCCCTATTGTGAAAAGGGTTACCATATTGAATATTATTGTATGAGGAAGCAACTTGATGAAATGTCATCTCTTCTCAAGCAGCATAACATTGCTTCCCCACAAAGAGCTAGGAAGCATGATGAGGAATCATAGATAGAAGATGTTGAAAAGTGTAATGCTTTGAAAGAAAGCCTCTGTCAATATACAACACACATAATTGATTCTGGAGCTTCCAAACACATGGTTTCCTCCAAAGAATCCTTCTCAGCCCTCACACTGTCGAAGGGGACTAATATTCACATGGGAGATGATTCCCATATTCCAGCAGAAGGAAAGGGTTCAGTCAAAGTGAAGCATGCATGGCGAGTTCAATAATGTCCTTTCTGTTCCCTCCCTTATTTCTACCCTGTTGTCTATTTATCATATCAGTCATACAGGCTCTTCTAAGAGAGTTACATTAGATTCAGAGACATTTGAGATTACAGAAAATCCACTGGACAACTTATAGTGAAAGGTATTGCAAATCACTCTACCAAAGCTTATGAGTTCTCACATTTCTTACCTGTCTATTCTCCTATAGCTTTATTGTCTCATGCTAACAACACCAGCAAGATTTGGCATAAGAGATTTGTCCATCTCAATTTCAAATATCTGCAGCAACTCCACAATGATAAAATGGTTGAAGGTTTTCCCTCCATCCAAACTTTCAATGGAGTATGTGCTGGTTTCTTAGTAGGTAAGCATCCAGAAAAGAAGTATGATGTTGGGAACGAACATAGAGCTGCCTCTATACTTGATTTCATAAAGAGTGATGTAGCAAGACCTATTACCACAAACTCCATTAATGGTTGCAAGTAGTTCCTCACATTTATTGATGATTGTTTTAGGTACTACTAGATCTACTTCATGAAACAAAAACCAGAATTTTTTGAGACTTTTAAATTTTTTATGGCTATGGTTGAGAACAGTTTCAATAAGAATATCAATTCAATAATATCTAATAAAGAAGGAGATTACATCAAAGGATATTTCCATAGTTTATGTGAATCAGAGGGGATTGGAATGGAACATTCAATTCCATACATACCATAGTAGAATGGTGTGGCTGAGAGGAAGAACAAATCACTAAAAGTGATGGCAACATGTCTTCTCCATGCCAAACATCTACCTCCTTCTCTTTGGGCTGAAGTAGTAAATTGTGCTTCTTATTTGTATAATAGTGTGCCCCACAAGTCAATGGTTTGGGTCACTCCATTCGAAGCACTACATGGGCATAACCCCAATGTCTCTCATCTGATATTTTTTGGTTCCAAAGCTTGGGCCAGAATACCACTTTACAATAGGAAGGCCTTCCAATCCCAAAGTAGTGAATGCATTCTACTTGGATATGCAAAAGATGCAAAATATTACAAACTTATGGAGGTTGCAACCAGAATATGCTCCATTGAAAGAAGTGTCCAGCTTGAAGAATATGAGTTGTATGCCACACCTCCAACAACCCAGGAAGGTATAACTATTTCTCCACCTATTTTTTATGATGATGATGTGCTACATGTTTTAGATTCAGATGAAGAAGATCACATTCAACATGATCATGTTATTGATACTGAGTCTTAAGAGATTCTATATCTAGATCCAGTACCCATTCCTAATTAGAAACCTAAGCCCATATGGGCTCAAAATATCCTTGATGTAGCTAGAAGTGGTGCTGGAAATCTAGAAGATAGAAGAAGAACAAGGTCCCAGTATCAAAATGAACATGCTGCACTATCTCTCACAATTCTCTCTGTATAGAATGGTGGATCAAAACTCCTGGTCGGTTCTACTTGATGATTGTTAGACAAAAATACACACCTCCTATGGACAAGAGCTAGTTCCCTAGTCTTAATGGTTCATATCTAGAACATAACACAAACATAGAATGCTAGACTCTCCCTAGATCTGGTTCATGACTAGAATATGATGCCATAATACTTTTCTCAAATGTTTTCCTTGTTATCCTTGAAGCTTACTGTAGAAGAACCTGTAAAAGATGGAAGAAAACAAGAGAACCATGATAGCATACAATATAATCAACTAGATCTATGCTCGTGACCAAGGAATCAGGCAATATATACATATGAAACCGTAAATATGGGAAAGAAAAGACATTATTTATTAATAAATGATTGGAGAGACTACAACATTCATGCCTTGGTGTTGTGAGTTCCTTCCAATGTCTCCTTGCTTCTAACTCCACCTAGCCTCCAAAGACTCAAGAATTATTTTGATAGAGCTTGGGTATGCAACACAATTATTCCTCCTTTTCCCATCGGGGGTGAGACAATATTTAAAGGCATGGGAGGATAGGTATGGTTGAGGATATCATGGGTGAGGTGGAGATAAGATCCTAAAAGGGAGGATCTCAAGCTCCAGCTGGTCCTAAGCCATAGGGATGAGGCTCCACGGAGGTTAGCTTTGAGAAGCCTCTCAAAGCTTCTCTTTATGCCTTGAAAACTCGAGCACCGCTCTTCAAATGGAGCATACAGGTGGTGATAAGGGGGAAACACTTCTTGCAGTAAGGGTAGGAGCAGTAGCACCACTTCTTGCTCATGTATCAGGAGCGGTACTGAGTTGGGTAACACTTTTTTCCAATGGGAGAGGAGCTTTACCAGCTCAAAATAGGGAAAAATTGCAAGGGGTTAATTTATTCCTTTTTTTATCTAGGGAAACATTTGAGGGATTGGAGCATACAAGGGGATACCTATCTCATAACATGAGAGTGACAAGATTTTGGTATAACAATGATGGAAAATGATCAGCTACATGGCCCACATAAGAAAAAACTTGATCATTCCCTTCCTTCACCATCAAAAAGAGACAAACAGATTCATCAGTTCAGAAGTACATTGAGAGGTCCACAGATGGACCATGCTACTGCATATAGATGCAAATTTGGAGCAGTGCTATTTTTCTAAGGAGGAAGCTTCTTTCTTCTATAGATAGCTTGCAGTTTTCTATTTCTGCTTATTTTGAGGGGGGGGTTCCCATGATGTTTTCCTTGTTTCCTCGGTTGTATTAAGAAACATTTTTTATTGTCTGGTATATTGTATTTGGGTGACATTTGGTCTTGTTACCATGGCTGACAGTTGTCCAAGTTAGGATTCGGGGAGGGTGTTAGGATTATTAATCCTCCCTTGACCATACTATCGATTTAAATTATTTATCCTAACTTAGGAACCTTAATTAATTATTTGGGTCAACTAGGCCTAAAAGGCCACATGTACCAATTACTAGCATGTGGGGAACATTGCTAGAGGTTAACTGCCACTTACTACATGTGCATGCATCCATTTGGGTGCCTCATAGACCAATCCCTACATTTTAGGAGCCAGTGGGACTCTCGACACAACCCTCCATTACTTAGTTGGAGTTGGAACTAGTTAGTCTTAGTTAGCTTCCAGTTAATTTCTGTTAGATCACAATCAATTAGCTAGCACTAGTTATGGATGGCTAATGCATGGCTGGTTGTGGAGTAGGTGTCTTTTTCCACCTACAACACATAGTTGCACTCAGTTAACTAGTTATTACTGATTGTATGAGTTTGTTAGACATCTGGGAGTTGATCAATTGGACTCTGATATTGATTGAGACACCATTAGTTAGCTAGTTAGTTAGGTACAATCAGATCCAGTTGGTAGATTCGAAATGATCCCTAATGCATTTGAATTCTTCCTTTATGTAAACTATTGTAACACAGGATTGAATTAATGGCAATGATACGATAATTACTTGAGCTACACTCATATGTTTCCTATGTGGCTTGTTTTGTTCAGTTTGTATTTTCATTCTCCTTTTACTGCAAACATAATTCATAATTAATTGCTTGAAGATCTAAATGGCACAACAATTATAATAGATTTAGATACCCATTTGAGAGATAAGCATGGAAACCTATGTTTATGAGATTGGGATTTATTTAGGCCCTTAATCAAGGTTGGTCAAATGAACATTGAAAATATGCACTTTTGTAGACTTTCTCAGAATTGAGTTTTGAAAGTGGATTTAGGTACCCATTTGAGAGATGAGCATGGACACCTATTTTTATGAGATTTGGAGCTATTTTGGCCCTTGTTCAAGGTTGGTCAAACCAAGGTTGAAAAGTTGCAATTTTGTCAACTTTTTCGGAATTGAATTTTGAAAGAGGATTTAGGTACCCATTCGAGAGATAAGCATGGAAACCAATTTTTATGAGATTTGGAGCTATTTTGGCCCTCCTTAAGGGTTGCTCAAACCAAGGTTGAAAATATGCACTTTTTTTAACCTTCTCGGAATTGAAATTTTAAAGTGGATTTAGATACCCATTTGAGAGATAAGCATGGACACCTATTTTTATGAGATTTGGAGCTATTTCGGCCCTTGTTCAAGGTTGGTTAAACCAAGGTTGAAAATATTCACTTTTGTCGACTTTTTCAGAATTGAGTTTTGAAACCGTATTTAGGTACCTATTTGAGAGATAAACATGGACACCTATTTTTATGAGATTTGGAGCTATTTTGACCCTCGTTCAAGGTTGGTCAAACCAAGGTTGAAAATATGCACTTTTGTCGACTTTCTTGGAATTGAAGTTTTAAAGTAGATTTAGATGCCCATTCTAGAGATAAGCATGGATGCCTATTTTTATGAAATTTGGAGTTATTTTGGCCCTCGTTCAAGGTTGGTGAAACAAAGGTTGAGACTATGCACTTTTGTTGACTTTCTTGGAATTGAGTTTTCAAAGTGGATTTAGGTACCCATTTGAGAAATAATTATGGACACCTATTTTTATGAGCTTTGTAGCTATTTTGGACCTCATTCAAGGTTGGTCAAACCAAAGTTGAAAATATGCACTTTTTTCGACATTCTCGGAATTGAAATTTTAAAGTAGATTTAGATACCCTTTTGAGAGATAAGCATGGACACCTATTTTTATGAGACTTGGGGCTATTTTATCCCTCGTTCAAGGTTTGTCAAACCAATGTTGAAAAGATGCACTCTTGTCGACTTTGTCAGAATTGAGCCTTGAGAGTGAATTTAGGTGGCCATTTGAGAGATGAGCATGGAAACTATTTTTATAACATTTGGAGCTATTTTGGTCCTTATACAAGGTTGGTCAAACCAAGGTTGAAAATGTGCACTATTGTCAACTTTCTCGGAATTGAGTTTTGAAAGTGGATATAGGTACCCATTTGAGAGATAAGCATGGACACCTACTTTTAGGCCCTTGTTCAACATTGGTCAAACCAAGGTTGAAAATATGCACTTTTGTTGACTTTCTCGGAATTGAAATTTTAAAGTAGATTTAGAGATCCATTTGAGAGATAAGCATGGACACCTATTTTTATGAGATTTGGAGCTAATTTGGCCCTTGTTCAAGGTTGTTCAAACCAAGGTTGAAAAAATGTACTTTTGTCGACTTTCTCTGAATTGAGTTTTGAATGTGGATTTACATACCCATTTGAGCGATAAGCATGGACACCTATTTTTATAAGATTTGAAACTATTTTGGCCCTCATTCAAGATTGGTCAAACCAACGTTGAAATTATGCTCTTTTGTTGAATTTCTCGTAATTGAGTTTTGAAAGTGGATTTAGGTACCCATTTGAGAAATAATTATGGACACCTATTTTTATGAGATTTAGAGCTATTTTGGCCCTCGTTAAGGGATGGTCAAACCAAGGTTGAAAATATGCACTTTTGTTGACTTTTTCGAAATAGAAATTTTAAAGCATATTTAGATACCCATTTGAGAGATAAGGATGGACACCTATTTTTATGAGATTTGGAGCTATTTTGGCCCTCATTCAAGGTTGGATAAACCAAGGTTGAAAATATGCACTTTTGTCGACTTTCTCATAATTGATTTTTGAAAGTGGGTTTAGGTACCCATTTGAGAGATCCGCATGGACACCTGTTTTTATGAGATTTGGAGGTATTTTGGATCTCCTTTATGTTTGGTCAAGCCAAGGTTGAAAAGATGCACTTTTATCGACCTTCTCATAATTGGGTTTTGAAAGCTCATTTAGGTATGTACCCATTTGAGAGATAAGCATGGACACCTACTTTTATGAGATTTGGAGTTATTTTGGCCCTCGTTCAACGTTGGCCAAACCAAGGTTTAAAATATGCACTTTTGTCGACTTTCTCGGAATTGAGTTTTGAAGGTGGATTTAGTTACCCATTTCAGAGATAAGCATGGACACCTATTTTTATGAGATTTGGAGCTATTTTGGCCCTCGTATAAGGTTGGCCAAACAAATGTGTAAAATATGCACTTTTGTCGACTTTCTCGAAATTGAAATTTTAAAGTATATTTAGATACCCATTTGAGAGATAAGCACAGACACCTATTTTTATGAAATTTGGATCTATTTTTACCATCGTTCAAGGTTTGTCAAACGGACGTTGAACAGATAAACTTTTGTCAAATTTCCCGGAATTGAGTTTTGAAATTGGGTTTAGGTAGTCATTTGAGAGATAAGCATGGACAACTATTTTTATGATATTTGGAGCTATTTATGCCCTCATTATGGGTTGGTCAAACCAAGGTTGAAAAGATGCATATTTGAGGACTTTTTCGGAATTGAGTTTTGAAACTGGATTCAGGTACCCAATTTAGAGATGAGCATGGAAACAATTTTTATGAGATTTGGAGCTCTTTTGTTCCTTATTCAAGGTTGGTCAAAACAAGTTTGAAAATATGCACTTTTGTCGACTTTATCGGAATTGAGTTTTGAAAATGGATTTAGGTACCTATTTTTATGAGATTTGGAGTTGTTTTGGCCCCCGTTCAAGGTTGGTTAAACCAAGGTTGAAAAGATGCACTTTTGTAGAGTTTCTCGGAATTGATTTTTGAAAGTGGATTCAGGTACCCAGTTGATAGATAAGTATGGACATCTATTTTTATGAGATTTTGAGCTATTTTGGCCCTCATTAAAGGTTGGTCAAACCAAGGTTGAAAATATGTACTTTTTTCAACTTCCTCGAAATTGAAATTGTGAAGTAGATTTAGATACCCAATTGACGGATAAGGGTGGAAACCTATTTTTATGAGATTCATAACTCTTTTGGCCTGCACTCAATGTTGTTCAAACCAAGGTTGAAAATATGCACTTTTGTGGACTTTCTTGAAATTGAAATTTTAAAGTAAATTTAGATACCCATTTGAGAGATAAGCATAGACACTTATTTTTATGACAGTTGGAGCTATTTTCACCCTTGTTCAAAGTTAGTCAAACAAAGGTTGAAAATATGCACTATTGTCGGCTTCCTTGGAATTGAGTTTTTAATGTGAATTTAGGAACCCATTTGAGAGATAAGCATGGACACCTATTTTTATGAGATTTGGAGCTATTTTTTCCCTTCTTCAAGGTTGGTCAAACCAAGGTTGAAATATGCACTTTTGTCGACTTTCTCATAACTGAGTTTTGAAAGTGTATTTAGGTGTCGATTTGCGAGATAAGCATGGACATGTATTTTAGGGGATTTAGATATATTTTGACTCTCCTTCAAGGTTTGTCAAACCAAGGTTGAAAATATGCACTTTTTTCGACTTTCTCAGAATTGAAATTTTAAAGTAGATTTAGATACCCATTTGAGAAATAAGCATGGACACCTAATTTTATGATATATAGATCTATTTTTGCCTGCAATCAATGTCAGTCAAACCAAGGTTGAAAATATGCACTATTGTCAACTTTCTCGAAATTGTGTTTTCGAAGTGGATTTAGGTACGCATTTGTGTGATAAGAATGGAAACCTATTTTTATGACATTTGCAGCTATTTTGGCCCGCGTTCAATGTTGGTCAAACCAAGGTTGAAAATATGCACGTTTGTCGACTTTCTTGGAATTGAGCTTTGAAATCAGATTTAGTAACCATTTGTGAGATAAGTATGGACACCTATTTTTTATGAGATTTGGAGCTATTTTGGCCCAAGTTCAAGGTTGGTCAAACCAGGGTTGAAAATGTAGAAATTTCTGAGTTTTACTGTTTGCTGGTTTATGTCACATTTCGTGATTTTCACTTACAGCCGATTTTGCATTGGCTGTAAGTTACTTATGAAATTTTTGCTGAACAATTAAACACACAGTAAAAACACCAACAGGCTGAAAAACACATTTAACAATCACACCATAAAATGATAGACTCAGATATTTTTGGCCAATGGCCCTGGAAAAACCCCCATGGGGAAAACCAGTCAGAGAGAGATTTTATTATGCTTCAGGATAAAAAATCAGACATTAATTTACAGTAAAAAATCCAACTTATCTCAACCCAGAAATTTGACCAGCAGACTATATCGGTTTCCGTGCTTTTGCTGCTACGAATTCTGTGCAAACCTTCTCAGTAAACGTGCCAGAAATATCAGCAATTTCCAGCCCTCGAAAACTGTGCAGAAGAAGAAATTCTGCCCTCGATTTTCATGCCCAGAACAGCAGAAAAAATGTATTGTACAGAAAGCATTAAATGCTTCCGTACTCCTCGAAAACGGTGCCTAAAAAGTACAAAAAATTGCCTTGAAAAACATGCCTGATATCCACCTTGAATTCCGTGCCCAAACAGTCCTTGAAAACCGTGCTGAAACCGTACTGTACAGCTGCAATAAATGAGGTCGTACTTCACCTCGATTTTTGTGCACAATAAATGCTGGACGTACTACTATCTCGAAATGTGTGCCTGCAATGAATGTGTTGTACCTTCACCTCGAAACTCATGCTAGCAATTAATGGTCTTGGAATTCGTGCCCACTGAAAATCACTCACAGCCCTGTCTTGGAATTCGTGCCCTCACTTTCCTTCACCTCTCTCCTTCTCCTAAAAAAATGAAAAGTGAAGTCTTTTGCCTCCCTCGACTCTTTTTTCCTAAACCCTAAGTTGGAATCTAATCCAACGGTGGAGAAATATCCAATCCAATGGCTAAGATTCAATGAGAGTAAAAATCACATTTCTTTAAAAAATTTAAATAAATTTACTCACCCACTTAAATTTATCAAAAAGTTACTTTAACTTTATAAAGTCTCATTAAGTAGCTTTTAATGTGAGGGTCGCCTTTTCCCCTCTTCTAAGTGACTTAGGAAAAAAATCACCCAGGGAACAAATTCCTAGGTACAAAAACTAACAGAAAATATGCACTTTTTCGACTTTCTTGGAACTGAAATTTTAAAGTAGATTTAGATACCCATTTGAGAGATAAGCATGGACACCTATGTTTATGAGATTGGGAGCTATTTCTTCCCTCATTCAAGGTAGGTCAAACAAACGTTGAAAATATGGACTTTTGTCGACGTTCTCGGAATTGAGTTTTGAAAGTGGATTTAGGTCCAAATTTGAGAGATAAGTATGGACACCTATTTTTATGATATTTGGAGATATTTTGGCGCTCATTTAAGGTTGCAGAAACCAAGGTTGAAAATATGCACTTTTGTTGAGTTAACCAAGGTAGATTTAGATACCCATTTGAGAGATACTAATGGATACCTTTTTTAATTATATTTGAAGCTATTTTGGCCCTCGTTCAAGGTTGGTTAAACTAAGCTTGAAAAGATGCACTTTTGTCGACTTTCTCAGAATTGAGTTTTGAAACTAGATTTAGGTACCGATTTAAGAGATAAGCATGGACACCTACTTTTATCATATTTGGAGCTATTTTGGCCCTCGTTCAAGGCTAGTCAAACCAAGGTTGAAAATATGCACTTTTTTTTACTTTCTCGTAATTGAGTTTTGAAAGTGGATTTAGGTACACATTTGAGAGATAAGCATCGAAACCTATTTTTATGAGGTTTAGAGATATTTTGGCCCTTGTTCAAGGTTGGCCAAACCAAGGTTGAAAATATGCACTTTTGTCAACTTTCTCAGAATTGAAATTTTAAAGTAGTTTTAGATACCCATTTCAGAGATAAGCATGGAGACATATTTTTATGAGATTTGGAGCTGTTTTGGCCCACGTTCAAGGTTGGTCAAAAAAGGTTGAAAGATGCACTTTTGTTGACTTTCTAAGAATTGAGTTTTGAAAGTGGATTTAGGTACCCTTTTGAGAGATAAACATGGACACCTATTTTTCTGAGATTTGGAGCTATTTTGGCCCTCCTTTAAGGTTGTTTAAACCAATGTTGAAAATATGCACTTTTGTCGACTTTCTCGGAATTGAGTTTTGAAACCGTATTTAGGTACCTACTTGAGAGATAAACATGGACACATATTTTTATGAGGTTTGGAGATATTTTGGCCCTCGTTCAAGGTTTTTGAATTCAAGGTTGAAGCCATGCACTTTTGTCGACTTTCTCAGAATTTAAATTTTAATCTAGATTTAGATGCCCATTTGAGAGATAAGCATGGACTCCTATTTTTATGAGATTTAGAGCTATTTGGACCTAATTCAAGGTTGTTGAAACCAAGATTGAGAATATGCACTTTTGTCAACTTTCTCAAAATTGAGTTTTCAAAGTGGATTTAGGTACCCATTTGAGAAGTAAGCATGGACACTTATTTTTATGAGCTTCGTAGCTCTTTTATCCCTTGTTCAAGGTTGAAAATATGCAGTCTTGTCGAATTTCTCAGTATTGAAATTTTAAATTAGATTTAGACACCCATTTGATAGATAAGCATGGACACCTATTTTTATGATATTTGGAGCTATTTTGGACCTCGTTCAAGGTTGGTCAAACCAATGTTGAAAATATCCACTTTTTTCGACTTTCTCAGAATTGAGTTTTGAAAGTGGATTTAGGTACCCATTTGAGAAAGAAGTATGGATACCTATTTTTATGTGATTTTTCGTTATTTTCTCCCCTAGTTAGGGTCAGTCAAACCAAGGTTGAAAATATGCACTCTTGTCGACTTTATCGGAATTGAAATTTTAAAGTAGAGTTAGATTCCCATTTGAGAGATGAGCTTGGACACCTATTTTTATGAGATTTGTAGATATTTTGGCCCTCAATAAAGGTTGGCCAAACCAAGCTTGACAATATGTACTTTTGTCGATTTTCTAAGAATTGAGTTTTGAAAGTGGATTTAGGTACCGATTTGAGAGATAAGCATGGACGCCTATTTTTATGAGATTTGGGGCTATTTTGGCCCTCCTTCAAGGTTGCTTAAACCAAGGTTGAAAACCTGGAATTTTGTCGACTTTCTCGGAATTGGGTTTTGAAAGAGGATTTAGGTACCCATTTGAGAGATAAGCATGGACACTTATCTCTGTGAGATTTGGAGCTATTTTGGCCCTCGTTTAAGGTTGGTCAAGCCAAAGTTGAAAATGTGCACTTTTGTCAACTTTCTCTGAATCTAGTTTTGAAAGTGCATTTAGGTACCCACATGGAAGATAATGATGGAGACCTTTTTTTGTGAAATTTGGAGTTATTTTGGCCCTCATTCAGGGTTTGTAAAACCAAGGTTGAAAATATGCACTTTTGTCGACTTTCTCAGAATTGAGTCTTGAAAGTAGATTTAGATACCCATTTGAGAGGTAAACATGGACACGTGTTTTTATGAGATTTGGAGTTATTTTGACCCACGTTCAAGGTTGGTCAAAACAAGTTTGATAATATGCACTTTTTTTTCAAATTTCTTGGAATTGAGTTTTGAAAGTAGATTTAGGTACCCATTTGAGAGATAAGCATGGAAACGTAGTTTTATGAGATTTGGAGCTATTTTGGCCCACGCTCAAGGTTGGTCAAACCAATGTTAAAAATATGCACTTTTGTTGACTTTCTCAGAATTGAAATTTTAAAGTAGATTTAGATACCCATTAAAGAGATAAGCATGGACACCTATTTTTATGACATTTGGAGCTATTTTGTCCCTCGTTCAAGGTTGGTCAAACCAAGGTTGAAAATATGCACTTTTGTCGAGTTTCTCGTATCTGAGTTTTGAAAGTGGATTGAAGTACCCATTTGACACATAAGCATGGACACCTATTTTTATGAGATTTCGAGCTAGTTTGGTCCTCGTTCAAGGTTAGTCAAACAATGTTGAAAATATGCACTTTCGTCAACCCTCTCGAAATATAGTTTTAGAAGTGGATTTAGGTATCCATTTAAGAGATAAGCATGGATACCTATTTTTATGAGATTTGGATTTATTTTGGTCCTCGTTCAAACTTGATCAAACCAAGGTTTAAAATATGCAATTATGTCAACTTTCTTGGAATTGAAATTTTAAAGTAGATTTAGATACCCATTTGAGAGATAAGGATCGACACCTATTTTGATGAGATTTGGAACTATTTGGGCCTGCGTTCAATGTTGGTCAAACCAAGGTTGAAATAATGCACTTTTTTTGAATTTCTCGAAATTGAAATTTTAAAGTAAATTTAGATACCCGTTTGAGAGATAAGCATGGACACCTGTTTTTATGAGATTTGGAGCTATTTTGACCCCGTTCAAGGTTCGTCTAACAAAGGTTGAAAATATGCACTTTTGTTGACTTTTTCGGAATTGGGTTTTTAATGTGAATTTAGGTACCCATTTGAGACTTAAGCATGGACACCTATTTTTATGAGATTTGGAGCTATTTTTGGCCTCCTTCAAGGTTAGTCAAACCAAGGTTGAAAAATACACTTTTGTCGACTTTCTAGGAATTAAGTTTTGAAAGTGGATTTAGGTACACATTTTAGAGATAAGCATGGACACCTATTTTTATGGCACTTAGTGCTATTTTGGTCGTCGTTCAGGGTTGGTTAAACTAAGGTTGAAAATTTGCACTTTTCTCGACTTTCTCGGATTTGAGATTTTAAAGTAGATTTAGATGCCCATTTGAGAGATAACCATGGACACCTATTTTTATGATATTTGGAGCTATTTTGGCCCTCGTTCAAGGTTGGTAAAACCAAGGTTGAAAATGTGCACTTTTGTCGAGTTTCTAAAAATCTTGCTTTGAAAGTGGATTTAGGTGCACACTTGAGAAATAATCATGGAGACCTCTTTTTGTCAGATTTGGAGCTATTTTGGCCCTTGTTCAAGGTTTTTCAAACCAAGGTTGAAAATATGCACTTTTGTCGACTTTCTCGGAATTGAGTTTAGAAAGTAGATTTAGATACCCATTTGAGAGATAAGCATGGACACCTATTTTTATGAGATTTGTAGCTATTTGGAGAGATAATATGCACTTTTCTTGAATTCCTTGGAATTGAGTTTCGAAAGTGGATTTAGGTACTTGTTTGAGGGATAAGAATGGACACGTTTTTTTATGATATTTGGAGCTATTTTGGTCCATGTTCAAGGTTTGTCAAACCAAGGTTTAAAATATGCACTTTTGTTGACTTTCTCAGAATTGAAATTTGAAAGTAGATTTAGATAACCAATAGAGATAAACATGGACACAGGTTTTTTTGATATTTGGAGTTATTTTGACCCCCCTTCAAGTTTGGTCAAATAAAGGTAGAAAAGATGCATTTTTGTCAACTTTCTCAGAAATGAGATTTGAAAGTGGATTTAGGTACCCATTTGACAGATAAGCATGGAAACCTATTTTTATGAGATTTGGATCTATTTTCACCCTCGTTCAAGGTTGGGCAAATGAACGTTGAAAAAAGACACTTTTGTAAACTTTCTCAGAATTGAGTTTTGAAAGTGGATTTAGGTACCCATTTGAGAGATAAGCATGGACACCTATTTTTATGATATTTGGAGCAATTTTGGCTCGCGTTCAATGTTGGTCAAACCAAGGTTGAAAATATGCACTTTTATAAACTTTCTCATAATTGAGTTTTAAAAGTGGATTCATATAGCCACTCTAGAGATAAGAATGGACACCTATTTTTATGAGATTTGGAGTTATTTTGGCCCTTATTCAAGGTTGCTCAAACCAAGGTTGAAAATAGGCACTTTTGTCGACTTTCTCGGAATTGAAATTTTAAAGTATATTTAGATACCCATTTGAGAGATAAGGATGAAAACCTATTCTTATGATATTTGGAACTATTTCGGTCTGCATTCAATGTTTTCCAAACCAAGGTTGAAAATATGCACTTTTGTGGACTTCCTCAAAATTGAAATTTTAAAGTAAATTTAGATACCCATTTCAAAGATAAGCATGGACACCTATTTTTATAAAATTTGGAGCTATTTTGGGCCTCATTCAAGGTTGGTCAGACAAAGGTTGAAAATATGCAATTTTGTTGACTTTCTTGGAATTGAGTTTCGAATGTGAATTTAGGTACCCATTTGAGATTTAAGCATGGACAACTATTTTTATGAGATTCGGAGCTATTTTGGCCATCGTTCAAGGTTGGTTAAACCAAGGTTGAAAATATGCACTATTTTCGACTTTCTCGAAATTGAAATTTTAAACTAGATTTGGATACCCATTTGAGAAATAAGCATTGACACCTATTTTTATGAGACGTGGATCTATTTTGGCCTATGTTCAAGGTTAGTCTAACCAAGGTTGAAAATATTCACTTTTGTTGACTTTCTCCAAATTGAAATGTTAAAGTAGATTTAGGTACGTTTTTGAGAGATAAGCATGGACACCTATTTTTATGAGATTTGGAGAATTTTTGGGCCGGGTGCAAGGTTGGTCAAACCAAGGTTGAAAATGTTCACTTTTGTCGACTTTCTTGGAATCTGGTTTTGAAAGTTGATTTAGTTACCCACTTGAGAGATAATCATGGACACCTATTTTTATGAGATTTGGAGCTATTTTGGGACTCGTTCAAGGTTTGTCAAACGAAGGT
Source organism: Pseudotsuga menziesii (assembly GCA_001517045.1). Classification (NCBI taxonomy): domain Eukaryota; kingdom Viridiplantae; phylum Streptophyta; class Pinopsida; order Pinales; family Pinaceae; genus Pseudotsuga; species Pseudotsuga menziesii. The sequence continues at coordinate 1,154,887 of LPNX011048925.1, forward strand.
TGAAAATATGTAATTTTTTTGACTTTCTCAGAATTGAGTTTTGAAAGTAGATTTATATACCCAATTGAGAGATAAGAATGAACACCTATTTTTATGATATTTGGAGCTACTTTGGCCCTTGTTCAAGGTTGGTCAAACCAAGTTTGATAATATTCACTTTTCTCGAATTTCTCGGAATTTAGTTTTGAAAGTGGATTTAGGCACCCATTTGAGAGATAAGCATGGACATGTATTTTATGAGATTTGGAACTATTTTGGCCCACGCTCAAGGTTGGTTAAACTAAGCTTGAAAATATGCACTTTTGTCTCCTTTATCGGAATTGAAATTTTAAAGTCGATTTAGACACCCATTAGAGAGATAAGCGTGGACACCTGGTTTTATGATATTTTGAGCTATTTTGACCCGCGTTGAAGGTTGGTCAAACCAAGGTAGAAAAGATGTCATTTTTTCGAGTTTATCGAAATTGAGTTTTGAAAGTGCAATTTGGTACCCATTTGAGAGATAAGCATGGACACCTATTTTGATGAGATTTGGAGATAGTTTGGCCCTCCTTCGAGGTTGAGTTTTCGAAGTGGATTTAGCTACCCATTTAAGAGATAAGTATGGACACTATTTTTATGAGATTTCGAACTATTTTGGCCCGTGTTCAAGGTTGGTCAAACCAAGGTTGAAACTCTACACTTTTCTTGAGTTTCTTGGAATTGAAATTTATAAAGTAGATTTAGAGACCCATTAGAGAGATAAGAATGGACACCTATTTTTATAAGATTTGGAGCAATTTTGTCCCCCATTCAAGGTTGGTCAAACAAAGATTGAAAATTTGCACTTTTGTCGACTTTCTCGAAATTGAGTTTTGAAAGTGGATTTAGGTACCCCTTTGAGAGATAACTATGGACACCTGTTTTTATGAGATTTGGAGCTATTTTGTCCCACATTTAAGATTGGTAAAACCAAGGTTGAAAATATGCAATTTTGTGGACTTTCTAGGAATTGAGTTTTCAAAACGGATTTAGGTACCCATTTGAGAGATAAGCATGGACACCTATTTTTATGAGAGTTGGAGTTATTTTGTCCCTCATTCAAGGTATGTCAAACCAATGATGAAAATATGGACTTTTGTTGAATTTCTAGGAATTGATTTTGGGAAGTGGATTTAGGTAACCATTTGAGAGATATGCATGGACACCTATTTTTATGAGATTTGGAGCTATCTTGGCCCTCGTTCGAGATTGGTCAAACCAAGGTTGAAAATATGCACTTTTGTTGACTTTATCGAAATTGCTATTTTAAAGTAGATTTAGATACCCATTTGAGAGATAAGCATGGACACCTATTTTTATGATATTTGAAGCTATTTTGGCCCGTGCTCAAGGTTGGTAAAAAAAAAGGTTGAAAAGATTCACTTTTGTCACCTTTCTCGAAATTGAGTTTTGAAAGTGGATTTAGGTACCCAGTTGACAGTTAAGCATGAACACCTATTTGTATGAGATTTGGAGCTATT
>LPNX011048925.1:1156904-1187565 GCA_001517045.1 Pseudotsuga menziesii
CTTTTCGAGGATTGAAATTTTAAAGTATATTTAGTTACTCATTTGAGAGATAAGCATGGACACCTATTTTGATGAGATTTGCAGCTATTTTGGCGCTCGTTCAAGGTTGGTCAAACGAACGTTGAAAATATGCACTTTAGTCGAATTTCTCGGAATTGAGTTTTGAAAGTTGATTTAGGTACCCATTTGAGAGAAGCATGGACACCTATTTTTATGACATTTGGAGCTATTTTGGTACTCGTTCAAGCTTGGACAAAACAAGGTTGAAAAAATGCACTTTTTTTTACATTTTTGGAATTGAGTTTTGAAAGTTGATTTAGGTACCCATTTGAGAGATGAACATGGAAACTATTTTTATGAGATTTGGAGCTATTTTCATCCTCGTTCCAGGTTGGTCAAACTAAGGTTGAAAATATGCACTTTTGTCGAGTTTCTTGAAATTGAGTTTCGAAAGTTGATTTAGGTACCTATTTGAGAGATAAGCATGGACACATATTTTTATGATATTTGGAGCTATTTTCTCCCTCGTTCAAGGCTTGTCAAACCAAGGCTGAAAATATGCACTTTTGTCGACTTTCTTGGAATTGAGTTTTGAAAGTGGATTCAGGTACCGATTTGAGGGATAAGTATGGACACCTATGTTTATGAGTTTTGGAGCTATTTTGGCCATCATTCAACGTTTGTCAAATCAAGCTTGAAAATATGCACTTTTTTCCACTTTCTCAGAATTCAAAGTTTAATGTAGATTTAGATATGCATTTGAGAGATAAGGATGAACACCGATTTTTATGAGATTTCGAACTATTTTGGCCACGGGGGATTCACTTAGGGAACCTCTCACATAGCACATGCAATCATGGAATAATAAAGAATACCCTTAATTTCTATAGATATTGGTCCAAAATCCTTTTTGTGAAACCCCCTCCCAATACCTTAAACCTCCCCACCACCCCTTTTTATACTGTAATCCTTATAAACCCCCCTAACCCCCCACCCTAAACCCCTCAACCCCCCAATACCTGCAATATATTAGCCTTATTTTTAAGAAATTAAAAACCCACAATATGAACTAACGTGATATGATATTGGTCAACAAGTGAATCCCCCGTGATTTTGGCCCATGTTCAATGTTGGTCAAACTAAGGTTGAAAATATGCACATTTGTGGACTTTCTTGAAATTGAAATTTTAATTAATTTTAGATACCCATTTGAGAGATAAGCATGAACAATTTTTATAATATTTGGTGCTATTTTGGCCTTCGTTCATAGTTGGTCAAACAAAGGTTGAAAATATGCACTTTTGTCGACTTTCTCGGAATTGAGTTTTGAAAGTGGATTTAGGTAACCATTTGAGAGATAAGCATGGATACCTGTTTTTATGAGATGTAGAGTTATTTTGGCCCTGGTTCAAGGTTGGTCAAACCAAGGTTGAAAATATGCACTTTTGTTGACTTTCTCGGAATTGGAATTTTAAAGTAGATTTAGATACCCATTTGAGACATAATCATGGACATACCATTTGATAGATGAGCATGAACACCTATTTTTAAGTGATTTGGATCTATTTGGTCGTCATTCCAGGTTGGTAAAACCAAGGTTGAAAATATGCACTTTGTCAAATTTATCGGAATTGAGTTATTTAACTAGATTTAGGTACCCATTTGAGAGATAAGCGTGGAATTCTATTTTGATGAGATCTTGAGCTATTTTGTTCCACGTTAAAGGTTGTTCAAACAAAGGTTGAAAATATGCACTTTTGTCGACTTTCTCAGAACTGAAATTTTAAAGTAGATTTAGAAATAGATCTGAGAGATAAGCATGTACACCTATTTTATGATATTTGGAGCTATTTTGGCCCTTTCTTAATGTTGGGTAATCCAAGGTTGAAAAATTGCACTTTTGTCGACTTTCTCAGAATTGAGTTTTGAAAACGGATTTAGGTACCCATTTGAGAGATAAGCATGGACACCTATTTTTATGATATTTGGATCTATTTTGGCACCACTTCAAGGTTGGTCAAACCAAGGTCTAAAATATGCACTATTTTTATTAGATTTGGAGTTATTTTGGCCCTCATTCTAGGTTGGTAAAAACAAGGTTGAAAATATGCACGCTTGTCAACATTCTCGGAATTGAAAATTTAAACTAGATTTAGTTACCCATTTGAGAGATACACATGAACACCTATGTTTATGAGATTCAGAGTTATTTTTTCCCTCGTTCAAGGTTTGTCAAACCAAGGTTGAAAAGATGCAATTTTGTTGACTTTCTCGGAATTGCATTTTGAAAATTGATTTGGGTACCCATTTGAGAAATAAGAATGGACACCTATTTTTATGAGATTTGGAGCTATTTTAGCCTCCTTCAAGGTTGAAAATATTCACTTTTGTTGACTTTCTTAGAATTGAATTTTGAGAGCGGATTTCAGTACCCATTAGAGAGATAAGCATGCACACCTATTTTTATGAGATTTGGAGCTATTTTCTCCCTCGTTCAACGCTTCTCAAACCAAGGTTGAAAATATGCACTTTTGTTGACTTTCTCGGAATTGAAATTTTAAAGTAGATTTCAATACCCATTTATCAAATAAGCATGCACACCTCTTTTTATAAGATTTCGAGCTATTTTGGCCCTCTTTCAAGGTTGAAAATATACACTTTTGTCGACTTTCTTGGAATTGAAATTCTAGAGTGGATTTAGATACCCATTTGAGATATAAGCATGGACACCTATTTTTATGAGATTTGGAGCTACTTTTCCCCTCATTCAAGGTTGGTCAAACCAAGCTTGAAAATATACACTTTTTTTGACTTTCTTGGAATTGAGTTTCCAAAGTGGATTTAGGTACCCATTTTAGAGATAAACATGGAAACATATTTTAATGAGATTTAGAGCTATTTTGGCCCTCGTTCAAGGTTTGTCAAACCAAGGTTGAAAATATTTACTTTTGTTGACTTTTCCGGAATTGAAATTTTAAAGTAGATTTAGATAACCAGTCGAGAGATAAGCGTGGACACCTATTTTTATTACATTGGGAGCTATTTTGGCCCTCGTTGAATGTTGTTGAAACCAGGGTTGAAAAGATGCACTTTTGCCGACCTTCTCAGGATTGAAATTTGAAAATGGATTTAGGTACCCATTTGAGAGATAAGCATGGACACCCATTTTTATGATACTTGGAGATATTTTGGCCCTCGTTCAAGGTTGGTCAAACCAATTTAGAAAATATGCACTTTTGTCAACTTTATCATAATTGAGTTTTGAAAGTTGATTTAGGTACCCATTTCTGAGATAATCATGGACACCTATTTTTATGGGATTTCGAGTTATTTTGGTCGTCATTCAAGGTTGGTAAAACCAAGGTGGAAAATATGCACATTTGACAACTTCCTCGGATTTGAGATTTTAAGTTCCTTTAGGTACCCATTTGAGAGATAAGCAGGGAAACTTATTTTTCTGAGATTTGGATTTATTCTGACCCTTGTTCAGGATTGGTCAAGTCAAGGTTGAAAATATGCACTTTTGTCGAATTTCTCATAATTGAAATTGTAAAGTAGATTTAGATACCCATTTGAGAGATAAGCATGGACAACTATTTTTATGAGATTTGGAGCTATTTTGGTTGTCATTCAAGGTTGGTCAAACCAAGGTTGAAAAGATGTACTTTTGTTGAATTTCTCAGAATTGTGTTTTGAAAGTGGATTTAGGTACCCATTTGAGAGATAAGCATGGACACCTATTTTTATCAGATTTGGAGTTATTTTTTCCCTCGTTCAAGTTTGGTCAAACCAAGGTTGAAAATATGCACTTTTGTTGACTTTCTCGGAATTGAGTTTTGAAAGTGGATTTAGCTACCCATTTGACAGATAAGAACAAACACCTATTTTTATGAGTTTTGGAGCTATTTTGGACCTCCTTCATGGTTGGTCAAACCAAGGTTGAAAAGATGCACTTTTGTCGACTTTTTCAAAATTGAGTTTTAAAACTGAATTTAGGTACTCATTTGAGAGATAAGAACGGACACCTATTTTATGATATTTGGATCTAGTTTGGCCCTCATTCAAGGTTGGTCAAAGCAAGGTTCAAAATATGCACTGTTGTCGACTTTTTGGAATTGAGTTTTGAAAGTGGATTTAGATATACATTTGAGAGATAAGCATGGACACCTATTTTTATGAGATTTAGAGCTATTTTGGCCCACATTCAAGGTTGGTCAAACTAAGGTAGAAAATATGCACTTTTGTTGAATTTTCGAGGATTGAAATTTTAAAGTATATTTAGATACTCATTTGAGAGATAAGCATGGACACCTATTTTGATGAGATTTGCAGCTATTTTGGCACTCGTTCAAGGTTGGTCAAACGAACGTTGAAAATATGCACTTTTGTCGAATTTCTCGGAATTGAGTTTTGAAAGTTGATTTAGGTACCCATTTGAGAGAAGCATGGACACCTATTTTTATGACATTTGGAGCTATTTTGGTGGTCGTTCAAGCTTGGTCAAAACAAGGTTGAAAAAATGCACTTTTTTTTACTTTTTTGGAATTGAGTTTTGAAAGTTGATTTAGGTACCCATTTGAGAGATGAGCTTGGAAACTATTTTTATGAGATTTGGAGCTATTTTCGTCCTCGTTCAAGGTTGGTCAAACTAAGGTTGAAAATATGCACTTTTGTCGAGTTTCTTGAAGTTGATTTTCGAAAGTTGATTTAGGTACCCATTTGAGAGATAAGCATGGACACCTATTTTTACGATATTTGGAGCTATTTTCTACCTCGTTCAAGGCTTGTCAAACCAAGGCTGAAAATATGCACTTTTGTCGACTTTCTTGAAAATATGCACTTTTGTCCACTTTCTTAGAATTCAAAGTTTAATGTAGATTTAGATATGCATTTGAGAGATAAGGATGAACACCGATTTTTATGAGATTTCGAACTATTTTGGCCATGGGGGCTTCAATTAGTGAACCTCTCACATAGCACATGCAATCATGGAATAGTAAAGAATACCCTTAATTTCTGTAGATATTGGTCCAAATTCCTTTTGTTGAAACCCCCTCCCAATACCTTAAACCTCCCCACCACCCCTTTTTATACCGTAATCTTTATAAACCCCCCTAACCCCCCACCCTAAACCCCTCATGCCCCCAATTCCTGCAATATATTGGCCTTATTTTTAAGAAATTAAAAACCCGCAATATGAACTAACGTGATATGATATTGGTCAACAAGTGAATCCCCCGTGATTTTGGCCCATGTTCAATGTTGGTCAAACTAAGGTTGAAAATATGCACATTTGTGGACTTTCATGAAATTGAAATTTTAATTAAATTTAGATACGCATTTGAGAGATAAGCATGAACAATTTTTATAATATTTGGTGCTATTTTGGCCTTCATTCATAGTTGGTCAAACAAAGGTTGAAAATATGCACTTTTGTCAACTTTCTCGGAATTGAGTTTTGAAAGTGGATTTAGGTAACCATTTGAGAGATAAGCATGGATACCTATTTTTATGAGATGTAGAGTTATTTTGGCCCTGCTTCAAGGTTGGTCAAACCAAGGTTGAAAATATGCACTTTTGTTGACTTTCTCGGAATTGGAATTTTAAAGTAGATTTAGATACCCATTTGAGACATAATCACGAACATCTATTTTTATGAGATCTAGAGCTATTTTTGCCCTCGTTCAAGGTTGGTGAAACCAAGGTTGAAAAGAGGCACATTTTTCGTCTTTCTAGGAATTGAGTTTTGGAAGCGGATTTAGGTACCCATTTGATAGATGAGCATGAACAGCTATTTTTAAGTGATTTGGATCTATTTTGATCGTCGTTCCAGGTTGGTAAAACCAAGGTTGAAAATATGCACTTTTGTCAAATTTCTCGGAATTGAGTTATTTAACTGGATTTAGGTACCCATTTGAGAGATACGCGTGGACTTCTATTTTGATGAGATCTTGAGCTATTTTGTTCGACGTTAAAGGTTGTTCAAACAAAGGTTGAAAATATGCACTTTTGTCGACTTTCTCAGAACTGAAATTTTAAAGTAGATTTAGAAATAGATTTGAGAGATAAGCATGTACACCTATTTTATGATGTTTGGATCTATTTTGGCCCTTGCTTAAGGTTGGTTAATCCAAGGTTGAAAACTTGCACTTTTGTCGACTTTCTCAAAATTGAGTTTTGAAAACGGATTTAGGTACCCATTTGAGAGATAAGCATGGACACCTATTTTTATGATATTTGGATCTATTTTGGCACCACTTCAAGGTTGTTCAAACCAAGGTCTAAAATATGCACTATTTTAATTAGATTTGGAGTTATTTTTGCCCTCGTTCCAGGTTGGTAAAAACAAGGTTGAAAATATGCACGCTTGTCAACATTCTCGGAATTGAAAATTTAAACTAGATTTAGTTACCGATTTGAGAGATACACATGAACACCTATTTTTATGAGATTTGGAGTTATTTTTTCCTTTGTTCAAGGTTTGTCAAACCAAGGTTGAAAAGATGCAATTTTGTTGACTTTCTCGGAATTGTATTTTGAAAATTGATTTGGGTACCCATTTGAGAAATAAGAATGGACACCTATTTTTATGAGATTTGGAGCTATTTTAGCCTCCTTCAAGGATGAAAATATTCACTTTCGTTGACTTTCTTGGAATTGACTTTTGAGAGCGGATTTCAGTACCCATTAGAGAGATAAGCATGCACACCTATTTTTATGAGATTTGGAGCTACTTTCTCCCTCATTCAAGGCTTCTCAAACCAAGGTTGAAAATATGCACTTTTGTCGACTTTCTCGGAATTGAAATTTTAAAGTAGATTTCGATACCCACTTATCAAATAAGCATGGACACCTCTTTTTATAAGATTTCGAGCTATTTTGGCCCTCTTTCAAGGTTGAAAATATACACTTTTGTCGACTTTCTTGGAATTGAAATTCTAGAGTGGATTTAGATACCCATTTGAGGTATAAGCATGGGCTCCTATTTTTATGAGATTTGGAGCTATTTTTCCCCTCATTTAAGGTTGGTCAAACCAAGCTTGAAAATATGCACTTTTTTCGACTTCCTTGGAATTGAGTTTCCAAAGTGGATTTAGGTACCCATTTTAGAGATAAACATGGAAACATATTTTAATGAGATTTAGAGCTATTTTGGCTCTCGTTCAAGGTTTGTCAAACCAAGGTTGAAAATATTTACTTTTGTCGACTTTTTCGGAATTGAAATTTTAAAGTAGATTTAGATAACCATTCGAGAAATAAGCGTGGACACCTATTTTTATTACATTTGGAGCTATTTTGGCCCTCATTGAATGTTGTTGAAACCACGGTTGAAAAGATGCACTTTCGCCGACCTTCTCAGGATTGAAATTTGAAAATGGATTTAGTTACCCATTTGAGAGATAAGCATGGACACCTATTTTTATGATACTTGGAGATATTTTGGCCCTCGTTCAAGGTTGGTCAAACCAAGTTTGAAAAGATGCACTTTTGTCAACTTTATCATAATTGAGTTTTGAAAGTGGATTTAGGTACCCATTTCTGAGATAAGCATGGACACCTATTTTTATGGGATTTGGAGCTATTTTGGTCGTCATTCAAGGTTGGTAAAACCAAGGTTGAAAATATAAACATTTGACAACTTTCTCGGATTTGAGATTTTAAGTTCCTTTTGGTATCCATTTGAGAGATAAGCATGGACAACTATTTTTATGAGATTTGGAGCTATTTTGGTTGTCATTCAAGGTTGGTCAAACCAAGGTTGAAAATATGTACTTTTGTTGAATTTCTCAGAATAGTGTTTTGAAAGTGGGTTTAGGTACCCATTTGAGAGATAAACATGGACACCTATTTTTATTAGATTTGGAGTTATTTTTGCCCTCGTTCAAGTTTGGTCAAACCAAGGTTGAAAATATGCACATTTGTTGACTTTCTCGGAATTGAGTTTTGAAAGTGGATTTAGCTACCCTTTTGACAGATAAGAACAAACACCTATTTTTATGAGTTTTGGAGCTATTTTGGACCTCCTTCAAGGTTGGTCCAACCAAGGTTGAAAAGATGCACTTTTGTCGACTTTTTTCAGAATTGAGTTTTAAAACTGAATTTAGGTACTCATTTGAGAGATAAGAATGGACACCTATTTTATGATATTTGGATCTAGTTTGGCCCTCATTCAAGGTTGGTCAAAGCAAGGTTCAAAATATGCACTGTTGTTGACTTCTCGGAATTGAGTTTTGAAAGTGGATTTAGATATCCATTTGAGAGAGAAGCATGGACACCTATTTTTATGAGATTTAGAGCTATTTTGGCCCACGTTTAAGGTTGGTCAAACTAAGGTAGAAAATATGCACTTTTGTTAACTTTTCGAGTATTGAAATTTTAAAGTATATTTAGATACTCATTTGATAGATAAGCATGGACACTTATTTTGATGAGATTTGTAGCTATTTTGGTGCTCATTGAAGGTTGGTCAAATGAACGTTGAAAATATGCACTTTTGTCGAATTTCTCGGAATTGAGTTTTGAAAGTATATTTAGGTACCCATTTGAGAGAAGCATGGACACCTATTTTTATGACATTTGGAGTTATTTTGGTGCTCGTTCAAGCTTGGTCAAAACAAGGTTGAAAAAATGCACTTTTTTTACTTTTTTGGAATTGAGTTTTGAAAGTTGATTTAGGTACCCATTTGAGAGATGAGCATGGAAACTATTTTTATGAGATTTGGAGCTATTTTCGTCCTCATCCCAGGTTGGTCAAACTAAGGTTGAAAATATGCACTTTTGTCGAGTTTCTCGAAATTGAGTTTCAAAAGTTGATTTAGGTACCCATTTGAGAGATAAGCATGGACACCTATTTTTATGATATTTGGAGCTATTTTTCCCTCGTTCAAGGCTTGTCAAACCAAGGTTGAAAATATGCACTTTTGTCAACTTTCTTGGAATTGAGTTTTGAAAGTAGATTCAGGTACCAATTTGAGAGATAAGTATGGACACCTATATTTATGAGATTTGGAGCTATTTTGGCCATCATTCAACGTTTGTCAAATCAAGCTTGAAAATATGCACTTTTTTCCACTTTCTCAGAATTCAAAGTTTAATGTAGATTTAGATATGCATTTGAGAGATAAGGATGAACACCGATTTTTTTGAGATTTCGAACTATTTTGGCCACGGGGGCTTCACTTAGTGAACCTCTCACATAGCACATGCAATCATGGAATAGTAAAGAATACCCTTAATTTCTGTAGATATTGGTCCAAACTCCTTTTGTAGAAACCCCCTCCCAATACCTTAAACCTCCCCACCACCCCTTTTTATACCGTAATCCTTATAAATCCCCCTAACCCCCCACCCTAAACCTTTCATCCCCCCAATACCTGCAATATATTGGCCTTATTTTTAAGAAATAAAAAACCCGCAATATGAACTAACGTGATAGGATATTGGTCAACAAGTGAATCCCCCGTGGTTTTTTCCCATGTTCACTGTTGGTCAAACTAAGGTTGAAAATATGCACATTTGTCGACTTTCTTGAAATTGAAATTTTAATTAAATTTAGATACCCATTTGAGAGATAAGCATGAACAATTTTTATAATATTAGGTGCTATTTTGGCCTTCGTTCATAGTTGGTCAAACAAAGGTTGAAAATATGCACTTTTGTCGACTTTTTCGGAATTGAGTTTTGGAAGTGGATTTAGGTAACCATTTGAGAGATAAGCATTGATACCTATTTTTATGAGATGTAGAGTTATTTTGGCCCTGCTTCAAGGTTGGTCAAACCAAAGTTGAAAATATGCACTTTTGTTGACTTTCTCGGAATTGGAATTTTAAAGTAGATTTAGATAGCCATTTGAGACATAATCATGGACATCTATTTTTATGAGATCTAGAGCTATTTTTGCCCTCGTTCAAGGTTGGTAAAACCAAGGTTGAAAAGAGGCACTTTTTTCGTCTTTCTCGGAATTGAGTTTTGGAAGCGGATTTAGGTACCCATTTGATAGATGAGCATGAACACCTATTTTTAAGTGATTTGGATCTATTTTGGTCGCCGTTCCAGGTTGGTAAAACCAAGGTTGAAAATATGCACTTTTCTCAAATTTCTTGGAATTGAGTTATTTAACTGGATTTAGGTACCCATTTGAGAGATAACAATGGACTTCTATTTTGATGAGATCTTGAGCTATTTTGTTCCACGTTCAAAGTTGTTCAAACAAAGGTTGAAAATATGCACTTTTGTCGACTTTCTCAGAACTGAAATTTTAAAGTAGATTTAGAAATAGATTTGGGAGATAAGCATGGACACCTATTTTATGATATTTGGAGCTATTTTGGCCCTTGCTTAATGTTGGTTAATACAAGGTTGAAAACTTGCACTTTTGTCGACTTTCTCAGAATTGAGTTTTGAAAACGGATTTAGGTACCCATTTGAGAGATAAGCATGGACACCTATTTTTATGATATTTGGATCTATTTTGGCACCACTTCAAGGTTGGTCAAACCAAGGTCTAAAATATGCACTATTTTTATTAGATTTGGAGTTATTTTGGCCCTCGTTCCAGGTTGGTAAAAACAAGGTTGAAAATATGCACGCTTGTCAACATTCTCGGAATTGAAAATTTAAACTAGATTTAGTTACCCATTTGAGAGATACACATGAACACCTCTTTTTATGAGATTCGGAGTTATTTTTTCCCTCGTTTAAGGTTTGTCAAACCAAGGTTGAAAAGTTGCAATTTTGTTGACTTTCTCGGAATTGCATTTTGAAAATTGATTTGGGTACCCATTTGAGAAATAAGAATGGACACCTATTTTTATGAGATTTGGAGCTATTTTAGCCTCTTTCAAGGTTGAAAATATTCACTTTTGTTGACTTTCTTGGAATTGACTTTTGAGAGCGGATTTCAGTACCCATTAGAGAGATAAGCATGCACACCTATTTTTATCAGATTTGGAGCTATTTTCTCCCTCGTTCAAGGCTTCTCAAACCAAGGTTGAAAATATGCACTTTTGTTGACTTTCTCAGAATTCAAATTTTAAAGTAGATTTCGATACCCATTTATCAGATAAGCATGCACACCTCTTTTTGTAAGATTTCGAGCTATTTTGGCCCTCTTTCAAGGTTGAAAATCTACACTTTTGTCGACTTTCTTGGAGTTGAAATTCTAGAGTGGATTTAGATACCCATTTTAGATATAAGCATGGACACTTATTTTTATGAGATTTGGAGCTATTTTTCCCCTCATTCAAGGTTGGTCAAACCAAGCTTGAAAATATGCACTTTTTTCGACTTTCTTGGAATTGAGTTTCCAAAGTGGATTTAGGTACCCATTTTAGAGATAAACATGGAAACATATTTTAATGAGATTTAGAGCTATTTTGGCCCTCGTTCAAGGTTTTTCAAACCAATGTTGAAAATATTTACTTTTGTCGACTTTTTCGGAATTGAAATTTTAAAGTAGATTTAGATAACCATTCGAGAGATAAGCGTGGACACCTATTTTTATTACATTTGGAGCTATTTTGGCCCTCGTTGAATGTTGTTGAAACCAGGGTTGAAAACATGCACTTTTGCCAACCTTCTCAGGATTGAAATTTGAAAATGGATTTAGGTACCCATTTGAGAGAGAAGCATGGACACCTACTTTTATGATACTTGGAGATATTTTGGTACTCGTTCAAGGTTGGTCAAACCAAGTTTGAAAAGATGCACTTTTGTCAACTTTATAATAATTGAGTTTTGAAAGTGGATATAGGTACCGATTTCTGAGATAAGCATGGACACCTATTTTTATGAGATTTGGAGCTATTTTGGGAGTCATTCAAGGTTGGTAAAACCAAGGTTAAAAATATGCACATTTGACAACTTTCTCGTATTTGAGATTTTAAGTTCCTTTAGGTACCCATTTGAGAGATAAGCAGGGAAAGTTATTTTTCTGAGATTTGGAGCTATTCTGACCCTCGTTCAGGATTGGTCAAATCAAGGTTGAAAATATGCACTTTTGTTGACTTTCTCATAATTGAAATTGTAAAGTAGATTTACATACCCATTTGAGAGATAAGCATGGAAAACTATTTTTATGAGATTTGGAGCTATTTTGGTTGTCATTCAAGGTTGGTAAATCCAAGGTTGAAAAGATGTACTTTTGTTGAATTTCTCGGAATTGTGTTTTGAAAGTGGATTTAGGTACCCATTTGAGAGATAAGCATGGACACCTATTTTTATCAAATTTGGAGTTATTTTTTCCCTCGTTCAAGTTTGGTCAAACCAAGGTTGAAAATATGCACTTTTGTTGACTTTCTAGGAATTGAGTTTTGAAAGTGGATTTACCTACCCATTTGACAAATAAGAACAAACACCTATTTTTATGAGTTTTGGAGCTATTTTGGACCTCCTTCAAGGTTGGTCAAACCAAGGTTGAAAAGATGCACTTTTGTCGACTTTTTCAGAATTGAGTTTTAAAACTGAATTTAGGTACTCATTTGAGAGATAAGAATGGACACCTATTTTATGATATTTGGATCTAGTTTGGCCCTCATTCAAGGTTGGTCAAAGCAAGGTTCAAAATATCCACTGTTGTCGACTTTTCAGAATTGAGTTTTGAAAGTGGATTTAGATATCCATTTGAGAGATAAGCATGGACACCTATTTTTATGAGATTTAGAGCTATTTTGGCTCACGTTGAAGGTTGGTCAAAATAAGGTAGAAAATATGCACTTTCGTTGACTTTTCGAGGATTGAAATTTTAAAGTATATTTAGATACTCATTTGAGAGATAAGCATGGACACCTATTTTGATGAGATTTGCAGCTGTTTTTGGCGCTCGTTTAAGGTTGGTCAAACGAACGTTGAAAATATGCACTTTTGTCGAATTTCTCGGAATTGAGTTTTGAAAGTGGATTTAAGTACCCATTTGAGAGAAGCATGGACACCTATTTTTATAACATTTGGAGCTATTTTGGTGCTCGTTCAAACTTGGTGAAAACAAGGTTGAAAAAATACACTTTTTTTAACTTTTTTGGAATTGAGTTTTGAATGTAGATTTAGGTACCCATTTGAGAGATGAACATGGAAACTATTTTTATTAGATTTGGAGCTATTTTCGTCCTCGTTCCAGGTTGGTCAAACTAAGGTTGAAAATTTGCACTTTTGTCGAGTTTCTTGAAATTGAGTTTCGAAAGTTGATAGAGGTACCCATTTGAGAGATAAGCATGGACACCTATTTTTATGATATTTGGAGCTATTTTCTCCCTCGTTCATGGCTTGTCAAACCAAGGATGAAAATATGCACTTTTGTCGACTTTCTTGGAATTGAGTTTTGAAAGTGGATTCAGGTACCGATTTGAGAGATAAGTATGGACACCTATATTTATGAGATTTGGAGCTATTTTGGTCATCATTCAAGGTTTGTCATATCAAGCTTGAAAATATGCACTTTTGTCCACTTTCTGAGAATTCAAAGTTTAATGTAGATTTAGATATGCATTTGAGAGATAAGGATGAACACCGATTTTTATGACATTTTGAACTATTTTGGTAATGGGCGCTTCACTTAGTGAACCTCTCAGATATCACATGCAATCATGGAATAGTAAAGAATACCCTTAATTTCTGTAGATATTGGTCCAAACTCCTTTTGTTGAAACCCCCTCCCAATACTTTAAACCTCCCCACCACCCCTTTTTATACCGTAATCCTTATAAACCCCCCTAACCCCCCACCCTAAACCCCTCATCCCCCCCAATACCTGCGATATCTTGGCCTTATTTTTAAGAAATTAAAAAGCCGCAATATGAACTAACGTGATAGAATATTGGTCAACAAGTGAATCCCCCATGATTTTTGGCCCATGTTCAATGTTGGTCAAACTAAGGTTGAAAATATGCACATTTGTGGACTTTCTTGAAATTGAAATTTTAATTAAATTTAGATACCCATCTGAGAGATAAGCATGAACAATTTTTATAATATTTGGTGCTATTTTGGCCTTCGTTCATAGTTGGTCAAACAAAGGTTGAAAATATGCACTTTTGTCGACTTTCTCGGAATTGAGTTTTGAAAGTGTATTTAGGTAAGCATTTGAGAGATAAGCATGGATACCTATTTTTATGAGATGTAGAGTTATTTTGACCCCACTTCAAGGTTGGTCAAACCAAGGTTGAAAATATGCACTTTTGTTGACTTTCTCAGAATTGGAATTTTAAAGTAGATATAGATACCCATTTGAGACATAATCATGGACATCTATTTTTATGAGATCTAGAGCTATTTTTCCCTCGTTCAAGGTTGGTGAAACCAAGGTTGAAAAGAGGCACTTTTTTCGTCTTTCTCAGAATTGAGTTTTGGAAGCGGATTTAGGTACCCATTTGATAGATGAGCATGAACACCTATTTTAAAGTGCTTTGGATCTAATTTGGTCATCGTTCCAGGTTGGTAAAACCAAGGTTGAAAATATGCACTTTTGTCAAATTTCTCGGAATTGAGTTATTTAACTGGATTTAGGTACCCATTTGAGAGATAAGCGTGGACTCCTATTTTGATGATATCTTGAGCTATTTTGTTCCACGTTCAAGGTTGTTCAAACAAAGTTTGAAAATATGCACTTTTGTCGACTTTCTCAGAACTAAAATTTTAAAGTAGATTTAGAAATAGATTTGAGAGATAAGCATGGACACCTATTTTATGATATTTGGAGCTATTTTGGCCCTTGCTTAAGGTTGGTTAATCCAAGGTTGAAAACTTGCACTTTTGTCGACTTTCTCAGAATTGAGTTTTGAAAACGGATTTAGGTACCCATTTGCGAGATAAGCATGGACGCCTATTTTTATGATATTTGGATCTATTTTGGCACCACTTCAAGGTTGGTCAAACCAAGGTCTAAAATATGCACTATTTTTATTAGATTTGGAGTTATTTTGGCCCTCGTTCCAGGTTGGTAAAAACAAGGTTGAAAATATGCACGCTTGTCAACATTCTCGGAATTGAAAATTTAAACTAGATTTAGTTACTCATTTGAGAGATACACATGAACACCTAGTGTTATGAGATTCAGAGTTATTTTTTCCCTCGTTCAAGGTTTGTCAAACCCAG
This sequence comes from Pseudotsuga menziesii, assembly GCA_001517045.1. Lineage (NCBI taxonomy): Eukaryota > Viridiplantae > Streptophyta > Pinopsida > Pinales > Pinaceae > Pseudotsuga > Pseudotsuga menziesii. The sequence continues at coordinate 1,171,992 of LPNX011048925.1, forward strand.
GTTGAAAAGATGCAATTGTGTTGACTTTCTTGGAATTGCATTTTGAAAATTGATTTGGGTACCCATTTGAGAAATAAGAATGGACACCTATTTTTATGAGATTTGGAGCTATTTTAGCCTCCTTCAAGGTTGAAAATATTCACTTTTGTTGACTTTCTTGGAATTGACTTTTGAGAGCGGATTTCAGTACCCATATTTCCCTCAATAGCATTCAGTTCTTGAATCACAAAGTCATCCATACAGTAAACCTAACTGCTGCTTAGGTATATCGTCGAGGAGGAAGATAGAATAATATATATATAAGTAGGTGTAGAGATATCAGGCAAGCATAAAGAGAGAGAGATCAGGCAGTAGGGAACTAGCTTATTCGCTTACGCTCAAGTGCCTCTTTCTTTAAAAATAATGGATAGAGAGATAAGCATGCACACCTATTTTTATGAGATTTGGATCTATTTTCTCCCTCGTTCAAGGCTTCTCAACCAAGGTTGAAAATTTGCACTTTTGTCGACTTTCTCGGAATTCAAATTTTAAAGTAGATTTCGATACCCATTTATCAGATAAGCATCCACACCTCTTTTTATAATATTTCGAGCTATTTTGGCCCTCTTTCAAGGTTGAAAATATACACTTTTGTTGACTTTCTTGGAATTGAAATTCTAGAGTGGATTTAGATACCCATTTGAGATATAAACATGGACACCTATTTTTATGAGATTTGGAGCTATTTTTCCCCTCATTCAAGGTTGGTCAAACCAAGCTTGAAAATATACACTTTTTTCGAATTTCTTGGAATTGAGTTTCCAAAGTGGATTTAGGTACCCATTTTAGAGATAAACATGGAAACATATTTTAATGAGATTTAGAGCTATTTTGGCCCTCGTTCAAGGTTTGTCAAACCAAGGTTGAAAATATTTACTTTTGTCGACTTTTTTGGAATTGAAATTTTAAAGTAGATTTAGATAACCATTTGAGAGATAAGCCTGGACACTTATTTTTATTACATTTGGAGCTATTTTGGCCCTCGTTGAATGTTGTTGAAACCAGGGTTGAAAAGATGCACTTTTGTCGACCTTCTCAGGATTGAAATTTGAAAATGGATTTAGGTACCCATTTGAGAGATAAGCATGGACAACTATTTTTATGATACTTGGAGATATTTTGGCCCTCGTTCAAGGTTGGTCAAACCAAGTTTGAAAATATGCACTTTTGTCAACTTTATCATAATTGAGTTTTGAAAGTTGATTTAAGTACCCATTTCTGAGATAAGCATGGACACCTATTTTTATGATATTTGGAGCTATTTTGGTCGTTATTCAAGGTTGGTAAAACCAAGGTTGAAAATATGCACATTTGACAACTTTCTCGTATTTGAGATTTTAAGTTCCTTTAGGTACCCATTTGAGAGATAAGAAGGGAAACTTATTTTTCTGAAATTTGGAGCTATTCTGACCCTCGTTCAAGATTGGTCAAATCAAGGTTGAAAATATGCACTTTTGTCGACTTTCTCATCATTGAAATTGTAAAGTAGGTTTAGATACCCATTTGAGAGATAAGCATGGACAACTATTTTTATGAGATTTGGAGCTATTTTGGTTGTCATTCAAGGTTGGTCAAACCAACGTTGAAAAGATGTACTTTTGTTGAATTTCTCGGAATTGTTTTTTGAAAGTGGATTTAGGTACCCATTTGAGAGATAATCATGGACACCTATTTTTATCAGATTTGGAGTTATTTTTTCCCTCGTTCAAGTTTGGTCAAACCAAGGTTGAAAATATGCACTTTTGTTGACTTTCTCGGAATTGAGTTTTGAAAGTGGATTTAGCTACCCATTTGACAGATAAGAACAAACACCTATTTTTATGAGTTTTGGAGCTATTTTGGACCTCCTTCAAGGTTCGTCAAACCAAGGTTGAAAAGATGCACTCTTGTCGACTTTTTCAGAATTGAGTTTTAAAACTGAATTTAGGTACTCATTTGAGAGATAAGAATGGACACCTATTTTATAATATTTGGATCTAGTTTGGACCTCATTCAAGGTTGCTCAAAGCAAGGTTCAAAATATGCACTGTTTTTGACTTTTCGGAATTGAGTTTTGAAAGTGGATTTAGATATCCATTTGAGAGATAAGCATGGACACCTATTTTTATGAGATTTAGAGCTAGTTTTGCCCACGTTGAAGGTTGGTCAAACTAAGGTAGAAAATATGCACTTTTGTTGACTTTTCGAGATTGAAATTTTAAAGTATATTTAGATACTCATTTGAGAGATAAGCATGGACACCTATTTTGATGAGATTTGCAGCTATTTTGGCGCTCGTTCAAGGTTGGTCAAACGAACGTTGAAAATATGCACTTTTGTCGAATTTCTCGAAATTGAGTTTTGAAAGTCGATTTAGGTACCCATTTGAGAGAAGCATGGACACCTATTTTTATGACATTTGGAGCTATTTTGGTGCTCGTTCAAGCTTGGTCAAAACAAGGTTGAAAAAATGCACTTTTTTTTCTTTTTTGGAATTGAGTTTTGAAAGTTGATTTAGGTACCCATGTGAGAGATGAGCATGGAAACTATTTTTATGAGATTTGGAGCTATTTTCATCCTCATTCCAGGTTGGTCAAACTAAGGTTGAAAATATGCACTTTTGTCCAGTTTCTTGAATTTGAGTTTCGAAAGTTGATTTAGGTACCCATTTGAGAGATAAGTATAGACACCTATTTTTATGATATTTGGAGCTATTTTCTCCCTCGTTCAAGGCTTGTCAAACCAAGGCTAAAAATATGCACTTTTGTCGACTTTCTTGGAATTGAGTTTTGAAAGTGGATTCAGGTACCGATTTGAGAGATAAGTATGGACACCTATATTTATGAGATTTGGAGCTATTTTGGTCATCATTCAAGGTTTGTCAAATCAAGCTTGAAAATATGCACCTTTGTCCACTTTCTCAGAATTCAAAGTTTAATGTAGATTTAGATATGCATTTGAGAGATAAGGATGAACACCGATTTTTAAGATATTTCGAACTATTTTGGCCACGGGGGCTTCACTTAGTGAACCTCTCACATAGCACATGCAATCATGGAATAGTAAAGAATACCCTTAATTTCTGTAGATATTGGTCCAAACTCCTTTTGTTGAAACCCCCTCCCAATACCTTAAGCCTCCCCACCACCCCTTTTTAAACCGTAATCCTTATAAACCCCCCTAACCCCCTAACCCCCCACCCTAAACCCCTCATCCCCCCAATACCTGCAATATATTGGCCTTATTTTTAAGAAATTAAAAACCCGCAATACGAACTAACGTGATAGGATATTCTTCAACAAGTGAATCCCCGGTGATTTTTGGCCCATGTTCAATGTTGGTCAAACTAAGGTTGAAAATATGCACATTTGTGGACTTTCTTGGAATTGAAATTTTAATTAAATTTAGATACCCATTTGAGAGATAAGCATGAACAATTTTTATAATATTTGGTGCTATTTTTTGTCCTTCGTTCATAGTTGGTCAGACAAAGGTTGGAAATATGCACTTTTGTCGACTTTCTCGGAATTGAGTTTTGAAAGTGGATTTAGGTAACCATTTGAGAGATAAGCATGGATACCTATTTTTATGAGATGTAGAGTTATTTTGGCCCTGCTTCAAGGTTGGTCAAACCAAGGTTGAAAATATGCACTTTTGTTGACTTTCTCGGAATTGGAATTTTAAAGTAGATTTAGATACCCATTTGAGACATAATCATGGACATCTATTTTTATGAGATCTAGAGCTATTTTTGCCCTCGTTCAAGGTTGGTGAAACCAAGGTTGAAAAGAGGCACTTTTTTCGTCTTTCTCGGAATTCAGTTTTGGAAGCAGATTTAGGTACCCATTTGATAGATGAGCATGAACACCTATTTTTAAGTGATTTGGATCTATTTTTGTCGTCGTTCCAGGTTGGTAAAACCAAGGTTGAAAATATGCACTTTTGTCAAATTTCTCGGAATTGAGTTATTTAACTGGGTTTAGGTACCCATTTGAGAGATAAGCGTGGACTCCCATTTTGATGAGATCTTGAGCTATTTTGTTCCACATTCAAGGTTGTTCAAACAAAGGTTGAAAATATGCACTTTTGTCGACTTTCTCAGAACTGAAATTTTAAAGTAGATTTAGAAATAGAATTGATAGATAAGCATGGACACCTATTTTATGATATTTGGAGCTATTGTGGCCCTTGATTAAGTTTGGTTAGTCCAAGGTTGAAAACTTGCACTTTTGTCGACTTTCTCAGAATTGAGTTTTGAAAACGGATTTAGGTACCCATTTGAGAGATAAGCATGGACACCTATTTTTATGATATTTGGATCTATTTTGGCACCACTTCAAGGTTGGTCAAACCAAGGTCTAAAATATGCACTATTTTTATTAGATTTGGAGTTATTTTGGCCCTCGTTCCAGGTTGGTAAAAACAAGGTTGAAAATATGCACGCTTGTCAACATTCTCGGAATTGAAAATTTAAACTAGATTTAGTTACCCATTTGAGAGATACACATGAACACCTAGTTTTATGAGATTCAGAGTTATTTTTTCCCTCGTTCAAGGTTTGTCAAACCAAGGTTGAAAAGATGCAATTTTGTTGACTTTCTTGGAATTGCATTTTGAAAATTGATTTGGGTACCCATTTGAGAAATAAGAATGGACACCTATTTTTATGAGATTTGGAGCTATTTTAGCCTCCTTCAAGGTTGAAAATATTTACTTTTGTTGACTTTCTTGGAATTGACTTTTGAGAGCGGATTTCAGTACCCATTAGAGAGATAATCATGCACACCTATTTTTATGAGATTTGGAGCTATTTTCTCCCTCGTTCAAGGCTTCTCAAACCAAGGTTGAAAATATGCACTTTTGCCGACTTTCTTGGAATTGAAATTTTAAAGTAGATTTTGATACCCATTTATCAGATAAGCATGCACACCTCTTTTTATAAGATTTCGAGCTATTTTGGCCCTCTTTCAAGGTTGAAAATATACACTTTTGTCGACATTCTTGGAATTGAAATTCTAGAGTGGATTTAGATACCCATTTGAGATATAAGCATGGACACCTATTTTTATGAGATTTGGAGCTATTTTTCCCCTCATTCAAGGTTGGTCAAACCAAGCTTGAAAATATGCACTTTTTTCGACTTTCTTGGAATTGAGTTTCCAAAGTGGATTTAGGTACCCATTTTAGAGATAAACATGGAAACATATTCTAATGAGACTTAGAGCTATTTTGGCCCTCGTTCAAGGTTTGTCAAACCAAGGTTGAAAATATTTACTTTTGTCGACTTTTTCGGAATTGAAATTTTAAAGTAGATTTAGATAACCATTAAAGAGATAAGCATGGACACCTATTTTTATTACATTTGGAGCTATTTTGGCCCTCGTTGAATGTTGTTGAAACCAGGGTTGAAAAGATGCACTTTTGCCGACCTTCTCAGGATTGAAATTTGAAAATGGATTTAGGTACCATTTGAGAGATAAGCATCGACACCTATTTTTATGATACTTGGAGATATTTTGGCCCTCGTTCAAGGTTGGTCAAACCAAGTTTGAAAAGATGCACTTTTGTCAACTTTATCATAATTGACTTTTTAAAGTAGATTTAGGTACCCATTTCTGAGATAAGCATGGACACCTATTTTTATGAGATTTGGAGCTATTTTGGTCGTCATTCAAGGTTGGTAAAACCAAGGTTGAAAATATGCACATTTCACAACTTTCTCGGATTTGAGATTTTAAGTTCCTTTAGATACCCATTTGAGAGATAAGCAGGGAAACTTATTTTTCTGAGATTTGCAGCTATTCTGACCCTCGTTCAGGATTGGTCAAATCAAGGTTGAAAATATGCACTTTTGTCGACTTTCTCATAATTGAAATTGTAAAGTAGATTTAGATACCCATTTGAGAGATAAGCATGGAAAACTATTTTTATGAGATTTGGAGCTATTTTGGTTGTCATTCAAGGTTGGTCAAACCAAGGTTGAAAAGATGTACTTTTGTTGAATTTCTCGGAATTTTGTTTTGAAAGTGGATTTAGGTACCCATTTGAGAGATAAGCATGGACACCTATTTTTTTCAGATTTGGAGTTATTTTTTCCCGCGTTCAAGTTTGGTCAAAGCAAGGTTGAAAATATCGACTTTCTCAAAACTGAAATTTTAAAGTAGATTTAGAAATAGATTTGAGAGATAAGCATGGACACCTATTTTATGATATTTGGAGCTATTTCGGCCCTTGCTTAAGGTTGGTTAATCCAAGGTTGAAAACTTGCACTTTTGTCGACTTTCTCAGAATTGAGTTTTGAAAACAGATTTAGTTACCCATTTGAGAGATAAGCATGGACACCTATTTTTATGATATTTGGATCTATTTTGGCACTACTTCAAGGTTGGTCAAACCAAGGTCTAAAATATGAACTATTTTTATTAGATTTGGAGTTATTTTGGCCCTTGTTCCAGGTTGTTAAAAACAAGGTTGAAAATATGCACGCTTGTCAACATTCTCGGAATTGAAATTTTAAACTAGATTTAGTTACCCATTTGAGAGATACACATGAACACCTATTTTTATGAGATTCGGAGTTATTTTTTCCCTCGTTCAAGGTTTGTCAAACCAAGGTTGAAAAGATGCAATTTTGTTGACTTTCTTGGAATTGCATTTTGAAAATTGATTTGGGTACCCATTTGAGAAATAAGAATGGACACCTATTTTTATGAGATTTGGAGCTATTTTAGCGTCCTTCAAGGTTGGTCAAACCAAGGTTGAAAATATTCACTTTTGTTGAATTTCTTGGAATTGACTTTTGAGAGTGGATTTCAGTACCCATTAGAGAGATAAGCATGCACACCTATTTTTATGAGATTTGGAGCTATTTTCTCCATCGTTCAAGGCTTCTCAAACCAGGGTTGAAAATATGCACTTTTGTCGACTTTCTCGGAATTGAAATTTTAAAGTAGATTTCGATACCCATTTATCAGATAAGCATGCACACCTCTTTTTATAAGATTTCGAGCTATTTTGGCCCTCTTTCAAGGTTGAAAATATACACTTTTGTCGACTTTCTTGGAATTGAAATTCTAGAGTGGATTTATATACCCATTTGAGATATAAGCATGGACACCTATTTTTATGAGATTTGGAGATATTTTTCCCCTCATTCAAGGTTGGTCAAACCAAGCTTGAAAATATGCACTTTTTTCGACATTCTTGGAATTGAGATTCCAAAGTGGATTTAGGTACCCATTTTAGAGATAAACATGGAAACATATTTTAATGAGATTTAGAGCTATTTTGGCCCTCATTCAAGGTTTGTCAAACCAAGGTTGAAAATATTTACTTTTGTCGACTTTTTCGGAATTGAAATTTTAAAGTAGATTTAGATAACCATTCGAGAGATAAGCGTGGACACCTATTTTTATTACATTTGGAGCTATTTTGTCCCCCGTTGAATGTTGTTGAAACTAGGATTGAAAAGATGCACTTTTGCCGACCTTCTCAGGATTGAAATTTGAAAATGGATTTAGGTACCCATTTGAGAGATAAGCATGGATAGCTATTTTTATGATACTTGGAGATATTTTGGCCCTCGTTCAAGGTTGGTCAAACCAAATTTGAAAAGATGCACTTTTGTCAACTTTATCATAATTGAGTTTTGAAAGTGGATTTAGGTACCCATTTCTGAGATAAGCATGGACACCTATTTTTATGAGATTTGGAGCTATTTTGGTCATCATTCAAGGTTGGTAAAACCAAGGTTGAAAATATGCACATTTGACAACTTTCTCGGATTTGTGATTTTAAGTTCCTTTAGGTACCCATTTAAGAGATAAGCAGGGAAACTTATTTTTTTGAGATTTGGAGCTATTTTGACCCTCGTTTAGGATTGGTCAAATCAAGGTCAAAAATATGCACTTTTGTCGACTTTCTCATAATTGAAATTGTAAAGTAGATTTAGATACCTTTTAGAGATAAGCATGGACAACTATTTTTATGAGGTTTGGAGCTATTTTGGTTGTCATTCAAGGTTGGTCAAACCAAGGTTGAAAATATGTACTTTTGTTGAATTTCTCGGAATTGTGTTTTGAAAGTGGATTTAGGTACCCATTTGAGAGATAAGCATGGACACCTATTTTTATGAGAATTGGAGTTATTTTGGCCCTCCTTCAAGGTTGGTCAAAACAAGGTTGAAAATATGCATTTTTGTCGATTTTCTCGAAATTGAGTTTTGAAAGCAGATTTAGGTACCCATTTGAGAGATAAGAATGGACACATGTTTTTATGATATTTCGAGTTATTTTCTCCCGCATTCAAGGTTGGTCAAACCAAGGTTTAAAATCTACACTTTTGTCGACTTTCCTAGAATTGAAATTTTAAAGTAGATCTAGATACCCATTTGAGTGATAAGCATGGAGACTTCATTGTATGAGATTTTGAGTTATTTTAGCCCTCGTTCAAGGTTGGTCAAACCAAGGTTGAAAATATGCACTATTGTTCACTTTGTCGGATTTTAATTTTGAAAGTGGATTTAGGTATCCATTTGAGAGATAAGAATGGAAACCTATTTTTATGAGATTTGGAGCGATTTTGGTCTGCGTTAAAGGTTCGTCAAACCAAGGTTGAAAATATGCACTTTCGTCGACTTTCTCAGAACTGAAATTTTAAAGTAGCTTTAGATACCGATTTGAGAGATAAGCTTGGACACCGATTTTTGTCAAATTTGGAGCTAGTTTGGCATCTATTCAAGGTAGGTCAAACAAATGTTGAAAAGATGCACTTTTGTCGACATTCTCGGAATTGTGTTTTGAAAGTGGATTTTGGTACCGATTTGAGAGATAAGAAGGGACACCTATTTTTATGAGATTTGGAGATATTTTTCCCCTCGTTCAAGGTTGGTCAAACCAAGGTTGAAAATATGCACTTTTGTCGACTTTCTCAGAATTGAATTTTGAAGGTGGAGCTAGGTACCAATTTGAGAGATAAGCATGGACACCTATTTTTATTAGATTTGGAGCTATTTTGGCCCTCATTCAAGGTTGATCAAAACAAAGTTGAAAATATGCACTTTTCTTGACTTTCTTGGAGATGAAATTTTCAAGTAGATTTAGATATGCATTTGAGAGTTAAGCATGGACACCTAATTTTATGAGATTTGGAGCTAGTTCGGCCATCGTTCAAGGTTGGTCAAACCAAGGTTGAAAATATGCACATTTTTTTACTTTCTTGAAATTGAGTTTTGAAAGTGGATTTACGTACCCATTTGAGAGAGAAGCATGGACACCTATTTTTATCAAATTTGGAGCTATTTTGGCCCTCTTTCAAGGTTGGGCAAACCAAGGTTTAAAATATGCACTTTTGTCGACTTTCTCAGAGTTGAATTTTCAAAGTGGATTTAGGCACCCAATTGAGAGATAAGCATGGAAACCTATTTTTATGACATTTGCATCTATTTTGGCCCTCGTTCAAGGTTGCTCAAAGCAATATTGAAAATATGTACTTTTTTCAACTTTCTCGGTATTGAAATTTCAAGGTAGATTTAGATACCCATTTGAGCGCTAAGCATGGAAACCTATTTTTATGACATTTGCATCTATTTTGGCCTTCGTTCAAGGTTGTTCAAACCAAGGTTTAAAAGATGCACTTTTGTCAACATTCGTGGAATTGAGTTTTGAAAGTTGATTTAGGTACCCATTTGAGAGATAAGCATGGACACCTATTTTTATGAGATTTGGAGATATTTTGGCCCTCGTTCAAGGATGGTCAAACCAAGGTTGAAAATATGCATTTTTTTCAAAATTCCCATAATTTTGTTTTGAATGTGGATTTAAGTACCCATTTGAGAGATAAGAATGGACACCTATTTTTATGAGATTTGGAGCTATTTTAGCCCTCATTCAAGGTTGGTCAAATGAAGGTTGAAAATATGCACTTTTGTTGACTTTCTTGGAATTGAAATTTTAAAGTATATTTACATACCCATTTGAGAGATAAGCATGGACACCTATTTTTATGAGATTTGGAGTTATTTTAGCCCTCGTTCAAGGTTGTTCAAACCAAGGTTAAAAATATGCACTTTTGTCGACTTTCTCGTAATTTATTTTTGAAACTAAACTTAGGTACCCATTTGAGAGATGAGCATGGAAACCTATTTTCATGCGATTTGGAGTTAGTTTGGCCCTCATTCAAGGTTGGTCAAGCTAAGGTTGAAAATATGCACTTTTGTAACTCTGTCGGAATTAGGTTTTGAAAGTGCATTTAGGTACAGATTTGAGAGATAAACATGAATACCTATTTTTATGAGATTTGGAGCTATGTTGGCCCTTGTTCAAGGTTGGTCAAACCAAGCTTCAAAATATGCATTTTTTCACCTTTCTCAGGATTGAAATTTTTATGTAGATTTAGATAGACATTTGAGATATAACCATGGAAACCTATTTTTATGAGATTTCGACCTATTTTGGCCTTCGTTCAAGGTTGGTCAAATAAGGGTTGAATAGATGCACTTTTGTCGTCTTTTTGGGAATTGAGTTTTAAAAGTGGATCTAGGTACCCATTTGAGAGAAAACCATGGACACCTATTTTTATGAGACTTGGAAATATTTTGGCCCTCGTTCAAGGTTGCTCAAACCAAAGTTAAAAAGATAAACTTTTTTCGACTTTCTCAGGATTGAAATTTTAAAGTAGATTTAGATACCCATTTGAGAGATAAGCATCGACACCTATTTTTATGAGATTTGGAGTTATTTGGGTTCTTGTTTAAAGTTAGTCAAGCCAAGGCTGAAATTATACGCTTTTGTCAACTTTATTGGAGTTTAGGTTTGAAAGCGGATTTAGGTACCCATTTGAAAGATAAGCATGGACACATATTTTAATGAGATTTGGAGTTATTTTGGCCCTCATTCAAGGTTGGTCAAACCAAGGTTGAAAATATCCAGTTTTGTGACTTTCTTGAAACTGAGTTTTGAAAGTGGATTTAGGTACCCATTTGAGAGATAAGCATGGACACTTATGTTTATGAGATTTGGAGATATTTTTCCCCTCGTTTAAGGTTGGTCATACCAAGTTTGAAAATATGCACTTTTGTCAACTTTCTTGAAATTGAGTTTTGAAAGCGGATTTATGTACCAATTTGAGAGATAAGCATGGACACCTTTTTTTATGACATTTGGAGCTATTTTGGTCGGCATTCAATATTCGGCAAACCAAGGTTTAAAACATGCACTTGCGTCGACTTTCTCAGAATTGACTTTCCAAACTGGATTTGGGAACCTAATTGAGAGATAAGCATGGTAACCTATTTTTAAGATATTTTCAACTATTTGGGTTGTCGTTCGAGGTTTGTAAAACTAAGATTGAAAATATGCAGTTTTGTCGACTTTCTCGAAATTGAAATTTTAAAGTAGATTTAGATACCTATTTGAGAGATAAGCATGGATACCTATTTTTATGAGATTTGGAACTATTTTGGCTTTCGTTCAAGGTTGGTCAAACCAAGGTTTAAAAGATGCACGTACGTTGATATTCATGGAATTGATTTTTGAAAGTCTATTTTGGTACCCATTTGAAACATAAGCATGGACAGCTATTTTTATGAGATTTGGAGCTATTTTGGCCGTCGTTCAAGGTTGGTCAAACCAAGGTTGAAAATATCCACTTTTGTCGACTTTCTAAGAATTAAAATTTTAAAGTAGACTTAAATACCCATTTGAGAGATGAGCACAGACACCTATTTTTAAGAGATTTGGAGCTATTTTTCCCTCATTCAAGGTCGTTTAAACCAAGGTTGAAAAGATCCATTTTTTTTCACTTTCTCATAATTGAGTTGTGAAACTAGATTTAGCTACCCATTTGAGATATAAGCATGCGCACCTATTTTTATGAGATTTAGAGCTATTTTGTCACTCGTTCAAGGTTGGTGAAACCAAGGTTGAAAATATGCACTTTCGTCGACTTTCTCGGAATTGAGTTTTGAAAGTGGATTTAGTTACCCATTTGAGAGATAAGAATGGACACCTATTTTTATGATATTTGGAGCTATTTTGGCCCGTATTCAATGTTGGGCAAACCAAGGTTGAAAATATTCACTTTTGTCGACTTTCTTGGAATTGAAATTTTAAAGTAAATTTAGATACCCATTTGAGAGATAAGCATGGACACTTATTTATATGATATTTTAGATATTTTGGCCCTCGTTCAAGGTTGGTCAAAACCAAGGTTGAAAAGATGTACTTATGTCGTCTGTCTGGGAATTGAGTTTTGAGAGTGGATTTAGGTACCCATTTGAGAGATAACCATGGACACTTATTTTTGTGAGATTTGGAGCTATTTTGGACATCCTTCAAGGTTGGTCAAACTAAGGTCGAAAATATATACTTTTGTCGACTTTCTCGTAATCAAGTTTTGAAACCTTATTTAGGTACCCATTTGAGAGATAAACATGGACAACTATTTTTATGAGATTTGGAGCTATTTTGGCCCTCGTTCAAGGTTAGTCAAACCAAGGTTTAAAATATGCACTTTTGTCGACTTTCTTGGAATTGCAATTTTAAAGTAGATTTAGATTCCCATTTGATAGATAAGCATGGACGCCTATTTTTATGAGTTTCAAAGCTATTTTTCCCTCGTTCAAGTTTGGTGAAACAAAGGTTGAAAATGTGCACTTTTCTTAACTTTCTCGTAATTGAGTCTTTAAAATAGATACAGGTACCCATTTTAGAAATAAGCATTGTCACATATTTTTATGAGCTTTGTAGCTATTTTGGCCCTCGTTCAAGGTTGGTCAAACCAACGTTGATACTATGCACTTTTTTTCACTTTCTCGAAATTGAAATTTTAAAGTAGATTTAGATACACATTTGAGAGATAAGCATGGACACTTATTTTTATGAGATTTAGAGCTATTTTGGCCCTTTTTGATGTTTGGTCAAACCAATGTTGAAAAGAAGCAATTTTATCGACTTTCTTGGAATTGAATTTTGAAAGTGGATTTAGGTATGCATTTGAGAGATTAGCATTGCAACTATTTTTATGAGATTTGCAACTATTTTGGTCTTCGTTCAAGGTTGGTCGAACTAAGGTTGAAAATATGGACTTTTGTTGACTTTCTCAGAATTGAGTTTTGAAAGTGGATTTAGGTACCCATTTGATAGATAAGCATGGACAACTATTTTTATGAGATTTGGAACTAATTTGGCTGCCGTTTAAGGTTGGTCAAACCAAGGTTGAAAATATGCACTTTTCGTGACTTTCTCGAATTCGAAATTTTAAAGTAGATTTAGACCCCCATTCAGGTACCCATTTGAGAGATTAGTATTGTAACTATTTTTATGAGATTTGTAACTATTTTGTTCTTCGTTCAAGGTTGGTCAAACCAAGGTGGAAAATATGCACTTTTGTTGACTTTCTCAGAATTGAGTTTTGAAAGCGGATTTAGGTACCCATTTGAGAAATAAGCATGGAAACCTATTTTTATGAGATTTGGAACTATTTTGGCCCTTGTCAAGGATGGTCAAACTAAGGTTGAAAATATGCACTTTTGTTGACTTTCTCAGAATTGAAATTTTAAAGCATATTTAGATACCCATTTGAGAGCTAAGCATGGACACCTATTTTGATGAGATTTGCAGCTATTTTGGTGCTCGTTCAAGGTTGGTCAAACGAATGTTGAAAATATACACTTTTGTTGACTTTCTCAGAATTGAGTTTTGAAAGTTGATTTAGGTACCCATTTGAGAGAAGCATGGACACCTATTTTTATGAGATTTGGAGCTATTTTGGTGCTCATTCAAGGTTGGTCAAAACAAGGTTGAAAAAATGCACTTTTTAAAACTTTTTCGGAATTGAGTTTTGAAAGTGGATTTAGGTACGTGTTTTAGAGATTAGCATGGAAACTATTTTTGTGATTTTTGGAGCTATTTTGGTCCTCGTTCCAGGTTGGTCAAACTAAGATTGAAAATATGTACTTTTGTTGACTTTCTCAGAACTGAGTTTTGAAAGTTGATTTAGGTACCAATTTGAGAGATAAGCATGGACACCTATTTTTATGATATTTGGACCTATTTTAGCCCCCGTTCAAGGTTCATCAAACCAAGGTTCAAAATATGCACTTTTGTAGACTTTCTCATAATTGAGTTTTGAAAGTGGATTCAGGTACCAATTTGAGAGATAAGTACGGACACCTATTTTGGCCATCATTCAAGGTTTGTCAAATCAAGGTTGAAAATATGCACTTTTGTCAAATTTTTTCGAATTGAGATTTTAAAGTAGATTTAGATAGCGATTTGAGAGATAAGGATCAACACCTACTTTTATCAGATTTTGGAACAATTTTGTCCCACGTTCAATGTTGGCCAAACCAAGGTTGAAAATATGCACTTTTGTGGAATTAATCGAAATTTTAATTTTAAGTAAATTTAGATACCCATTTGAGAGATAACATGAACAATTTTCGTAATATTTTGAGCTATTTTGGCCCTCGTTCATAGTTGGTCAAAAAAAGGTTGAAAATATGTACTTTTGTCGACTTTCTCAGAATTGAGTTTTGAATGTGAATTTAGGTACCCATTTGAGAGATAAGCATGGACACCTATTTTTTTGAGATTTGGAGTTATGTTGGCCCTCATTCAATTTTGGTCAAACAAAGGTTGAAAATATACACTTTTGTTGACTTTCTATGAATTGAAATTTTAAAGTAGATTTAGATACCCATTTGAGAGATAATCATGGACATCTATTTTTATGAGATCTAGAGCTATTTTGGCCCTCGTTCAAGGTTGGTCAAACTAAGGTTGAAAAGATGCACCTTTTTCATCTTTCTCAGAATTGAGTCTTAGGCACCCATTTGAGAGATGAGCATGGCACCTATTTTTAAGTGATTTTGATCTAATTTGGTCATGTTTCAAGGTTGGTAAAACCAAGGTTGAAAATATGCACTTTTATCGACTTTCTGGTAATTGAGTTATTTAACTAGAATTAGGTACCCATTTGAGAGAAAAGCATGGGCACCTATTTTGCTGATATTTGCAACTATTTTGCTCCATGTTCAATTGTTCAAACCAAGGTTGAAAATATACACCTTTGTCAACTTTCTCAGAATTGAAATTTTAAAGTAGATTTAGAAATCGATTTGAGAGATAAGCATGGACACCTATTTTTATGAGATTTGGAGCTATTTTGGCCCTTCCTTAATGTTGGTTAATCCAAGGTTGAAAAGTTGCACTTTTGTCGACTTTCTCGAAATTGTGTTTTGAAAGTGGATTTAGGTACCCATTTAACAGATAAACATGGACACCTATTTTTATGATATTTGGATCTATTTTGGCACTACTTCAAGGTTGGTCAAACCAAGGTCTAAAATATGCACTTTTGTCGACTTTCTCGGAATTGAGTTTTGAAAACGGATTTAGGTACCCATTTGAGCGATAAACATGGAAAACTATTTTTATTAGATTTGGAGTTATTTTGGCCCTCGTTCAAGGTTGTTCAAACCAAGGTTGAAAATATGCACTCTTGTCGACATTCTCAGAAGTGAAAATTTAAACTAGATTTAGTTACCCATTTGAGA
>LPNX011048925.1:1200664-1312555 GCA_001517045.1 Pseudotsuga menziesii
TGGCCTCGTCTCCCTCTGAAACTGGAACCTCTATGATCATGTAGGTGTCCAATCCATTTTCTTCAGAGATATCATATACTTCCAGGTTTGGAAGTTGTTAACTTTCGCAAGATTTTAACTAAGCTGATGTGATATATCATATTGAAATGAGAACCTCAAATGGAAATAACAAAGGATTAGATCTTACCGATTTGAGGTGTCCGCCCTTGTCCCGGAGTTTGCTGATCTAGGGTTTGTCGCAGAAACCCTAATTTTCAAAACTTGGAATCTTTCAGATATGATTGGATGAACAGATAGATCTCTTCAAATGGAGTTGTCCAATGTACTTCTTTTCTGAAAACAGTGAAGGGAAACTCCCGGAACAGGAAGCCCTAATTCTCTGATTTCTTCTGCAGAAATTCCTGTTACTGTTTCTGTGATATATCCAAAATTAATAATCCTCTGTGTCTGCAATTTCTCACTGAGGTAACTTCGCATGTCCCTGATCCAACACCATAGGTTTCATCAGAATTGGTTTCACCATTTGGGATTTATGATCCTTTTCCCAAGGTGACCTGTTACTAGATTGTTCAGAACAACGAAGTTGTACGGAATTCCACATGTCACTGGTTCATATTCTGAGGCTGACCTTCGGACCACAGAAATTAAAGTCCGTTCCCTTTCTGGAACATCTTCAGGAATTCCATTTTGACCTCTGTAGCCCAAGATATTGCAGATCTCCCCAGGTGTCCTGTTTATGGATGATTTCTGGAAGAGGATGGAACCCTAACTTGGAGAGATCATATCTCCCAGAATATAGCGAATCAGAGGCTGCCCTTTGGACATACGTGTTCATAAGGAGTTTATCTTTTGCCCCTGAAATTTTCAGCTTCTGAGACTTCGCCAATCTCGGAATATAGCGACTGTACCAAAACTTAGCAGTTTTAGTATTTAGGGTTTCTCCTAGCTAGGGGTCAAACTAGGGTTTGACTTTCCCGGAGATTTACCCAACCAAATTTCTTGATCCAGGTCTCTAAATTTCGGTTTTGATGAGGAGAAAAATCCTATTCTGGTCTCACCCAAAAATTCCTCTTCTGTAGAAAGCCCTAATTTCCACATCGAAACTGAAAATGCTTGAAATTGAATTCCGCATCGACAGAAAGATGCACCCTTCAATGGAGAGTCATTCTAGCATACTTTTGCTGAAAATCTGTGGAGGAAGATCCACAAACTAGGAATCCCTATTTCCTGTAGCTTCACAATGTCTTCTTCTCAGGTTAGCTCTGATACCATGTTAGTTTTTCATCATTTAAGCTAGCATTATGATAAGATCTTTTCACTGAGAGAATAACAAGCACAACAATCACATAAGCACATCACAAGAGACAAGAGACACAAAGATTTTAGGACGGGAAACCATAAATGGAGAAAACCCCTCAACTTCCTCTAAGATAGTATCACCACAAGATGTGAACCTAAAACAGTAAGATGACCTCCCAACACAATAGCAGCCTTCTGTCTTCTGTCAAGCCAAAGAATTTCCTTCTCCAAAAGTGCGCCACACTTGAGAGAGCAAGTGATGTGATTCACAAGTGATAAATAGAGAGACTTTCACTCTCTATTTATATTCTTCCGTTGACTTGAAGTGCACTCAACCATGTAGGCTTAACTTATAATTAATTACTTGAGCCTACACCTTAATTAGTGTATAATAACCCAAGTGCCCCTAAACTGTGGGGACTTACCTAATGACTTGATAAGACTTGTTTACATTATTAATCCTCCCGATCGGAACATCGGGGCATGACCACATGACTCAAATACATAATAGAAACATCCCGGAATAAACATCGGGTTACAATACATAAGATACATATAAGAATACATTCTGAAGTTACATATATTCAACAGTTCCCTAGTCTTAATGGTTCATATCTAGAACATAACACAAACATTGAATGCTAGACTCTCCCTAGATCTGGTTCATCACTAGAATATGATGCCATAATACTTTTCTCAAATGTTTTCCTTGTTATCCTTGAATATTACTGTAGAAGAACCTGTAAAAGATGGAAGGCAACAAGAGAACCATGATAGCATACAATATAATCAACTAGATCTATGCTCGTGACCAAGGAACCAGGCAATATATACATATGAAACCGTAAATATGGGAAAGAAAAGACATTATTTATTAATAAATGATTGGAGAGACTACAAACTTCATTCCTTGGTGTTGAGAGTTCCTTCCAATGTCTCCTTGCTTCTAACTCCACCTAGCCTCCAAAGACTCAAGAATTATTTTGATAGAGCTTGGGTATGCAACACAATTATTCCTCCTTTTCCCATGGGGGGTGAGACAGTATTTAAAGGCATGGGAGGATAGGTATGGTTTTGGATCTCATGGGTGAGGTGGAGATAAGATCCTAAAAGGGAGGATCTCAAGCTCTAGCTGGTCCTAAGCCATAGAGATGAGGCTCCACGGAGGTTAGCTTCGAGAAGCCTCTCAAAGCTTCTCTTTAGCCTCTCAAAGCTTCTCTTTATGCCTTGAAAACTCGAGCACCGCTCTTCAAATGGAGCATACAGGTGGTGATAAGGGGGAAACACTTATTGCAGTAAGGGTAGGAGTAGTAGCCCCACTTCTTGCTCATGTATCAGGAGCGGTACTGAGTTGGGTAACGCTTTTTTCCAATGGGAGAGGAGCTTTACCAGTTCAAAATAGGGAAAAATCGCAAGGGGTTAATTTATTCCTTCATTTATCTAGGGAAACATTTGAGGGATTGGAGCATACAAGGGGATACCTATCTCATAACATGAGAGTGACGAGATTTTGGTATAACAATGATGGCAAATGATCAGCTACATGGCCCACATAAGCAAAAACTTGATCATTCCCTTCCTTCACCATCAAAAAGAGACAAACAGATTCATCAGTTCAGAAGTACATTGAGAGGTCCACAGATGGACCATGCTACTGCATATAGATGCAAATTTGGAGCAGTGTTATTTTTCTAAGGAGGAAGCTTCTTTCTTCTATAGATAGCTTGCAGTTTTCTATTTCTGCTTATTTTAAGGGGGGGGTTCCCATGATGTTTTCCTTGTTTCCTCAGTTGTATTAAGAAACATTTTTTATTGTCTGGTATATTGTATTTGGGTGATATTTGGTCTTTTTACCATGGCCCACAGTTGTCCAAGTTAGGATTCAAGGAGGGTGTTAGGATTATTAATCCTCCCTTGACAATACTATCTATTTAAATTATTTATCCTAACTTAGGAACCTTAATTAATTATTTGGGTCCACTAGGCCTAAAAGGCCACATGTACCAATTACTAGCATGTGGAGGACATTGCTAGAGGTTAACTGCCACTTACTACATGTGCATGCATCCGTTTCGGTGCCTCATAGACCAATCCCTACATTTTAGGAGCCAGTGGGACTCTCGACACAACCCTCCATTACTTAGTTGGAGTTGGAACTAGTTAGTCTTAGTTAGCTTCCAGTTAATTTCTGTTAGATCACAATCAATTAGCTAGCGCTAGTTATGGATGGCTAATGCATGGCTGGTTGTGGAGTAGGTGTCTTTTTCCACCTACAACACATAGTTGCACTCAGTTAACTAGTTATTACTGATTGTATGATTTTGTTAGACATCTGGGAGTTGATCAATTGGACTCCGATATTGATTGAGACACCATTAGTTAGATAGTTAGTTAGGTAAAATCAGATCCAGTTGGTAGATTCGAAATGCTCCCTAATGCATTTGAATTCTTCCTTTATGTAAACTATTGTAACACAGGATTGAATTAATGGCAATGATACGATAATTACCTGAGCTACACTCATATGTTTCCTATGTGGCTTGTTTTGTTCAGTTTGTATTTTCATTCTCCTTTTACTGCAAACATAATTCATAATTAATTGCTTGAAGATCTAAATGGCACAACAATTATAATAGATTTAGATACCCATTTGAGAGATAAGCATGGAAACCTATGTTTATGAGATTGGGATTTATTTTGGCCCTCGTTCAAGGTTGGTCAAATGAACATTGAAAATATGCACTTTTGTAGACTTTCTCAGAATTGAGTTTTGAAAGTGGATTTAGGTACCCATTTGAGAGATGAGCATGGACACCTATTTTTATGAGATTTGGAGCTATTTTGGCCCTTGTTCAAGGTTGGTCAAACCAAGGTTGAAAAGTTGCAATTTTGTCAACTTTTTCGGAATTGAATTTTGAAAGAGGATTTAGGTACCCATTTGAGAGATAAGCATGGAAACCAATTTTTATGAGATTTGGAGCTATTTTGGCCCTCCTTAAGGGTTGCTCAAACCAAGGTTGAAAATATGCACTTTTTTTTACCTTCTCGGAATTGAAATTTTAAAGTGGATTTAGATACCCATTTGAGAGATAAGCATGGACACCTATTTTTATGAGATTTGGAGCTATTTTGGCCCTTGTTCAAGGTTGGTTAAACCAAGGTTGAAAATATTCACTTTTGTCGACTTTTTCAGAATTGAGTTTTGAAACCGTATTTAGGTACCTATTTGAGAGATAAACATGGACACCTATTTTTATGAGATTTGGAGCTATTTTGACCCTCGTTCAAGGTTGGTCAAACCAAGGTTGAAAATATGCACTTTTGTCGACTTTCTTGGAATTGAAGTTTTAAAGTAGATTTAGATGCCCATTCTAGAGATAAGCATGGATGCCTATTTTTATGAAATTTGGAGCTATTTTGGCCCTCGTTCAAGGTTGGTGAAACAAAAGTTGAGACTATGCACTTTTGTCGACTTTCTTGGAATTGAGTTTTCAAAGTGGATTTAGGTACCCATTTGAGAAATAATTATGGACACCTATTTTTATGAGCTTTGTAGCTATTTTGGACCTCATTCAAGGTTGGTCAAACCAAAGTTGAAAATATGCACTTTTGTCGACATTCTCGGAATTGAAATTTTAAAGTAGATTTAGATACCCTTTTGAGAGATAAGCATGGACACCTATTTTTATGAGGCTTGGGGCTATTTTATCCCTCGTTCAAGGTTTGTCATACCAATGTTGAAAAGATGCACTCTTGTCAACTTTGTCAGAATTGAGCTTTGAGAGTGAATTTAGGTGGCCATTTGAGAGATGAGCATGGAAACTATTTTTATAACATTTTGAGCTATTTTGGTCCTTATACAAGGTTGGTCAAACCAAGGTTGAAAATGTGCACTATTGTCAACTTTCTCGGAATTGAGTTTTGAAAGTGGATATAGGTACCCATTTGAGAGATAAGCATGGACACCTACTTTTATGAGATTTGGAGCTATTTAGGCCCTTGTTCAACATTGGTCAAACCAAGGTTGAAAATATGCACTTTTGTTGAATTTCTCGGAATTGAAATTTTAAAGTAGATTTAGAGACCCATTTGAGAGATAAGCATGGACACCTATTTTTATGAGATTTGGAGCTAATTTGGCCCTTGTTCAATGTTGTTCAAACCAAGGTTGAAAAGATGTACTTTTGTCGACTTTCTCTGAATTGAGTTTTGAATGTGGATTTACATACCCATTTGAGCGATAAGCATGGACACCTATTTTTATAAGATTTGAAACTATTTTGGCCCTCATTCAAGATTGGTCAAACCAACGTTGAAATTATGCTCTTTTGTTGAGTTTCTCCTAATTGGGTTTTGAAAGTGGATTTAGGTACCCATTTGAGAAATAATTATGGACACATATTTTTATGAGATTTGGAGCTATTTCGGCCCTCGTTCAGGGCTGGTCAAACCAAGGTTGAAAATATGCACTTTTGTTGACTGTTTCGAAATAGAAATTTTAAAGCATATTTAGATACCCATTTGAGAGATAAGCATGGACACCTATTTTTATGAGATTTGGAGCTATTTTGGCCCTCATTCAAGGTTGGCTAAACCAAGGTTGAAAGTATGCACTTTTGTCGACTTTCTCATAATTGATTTTTGAAAGTGGGTTTAGGTACCCATTTGAGAGATCAGCATGGACACCTATGTTTATGACATTTGGAGGTGTTTTGGCTCTCCTTTAAGGTTGGTCAAGCCAAGGTTGAAAAGATGCACTTTTATCGACCTTCTCAAAATTGGGTTTTGAAAGCTCATTTAGGTATGTACCCATTTGAGAGATAATCATGGACACCTACTTTTATGATATTTGGAGTTATTTTGGCCCTCGTTCAACGTTGGCCAAACCAAGGTTTAAAATATGCACTTTTGTTGACTTTCTCGGAATTGATTTTTGAAAGTGGATTTAGTTACCCATTTCAGAGATAAGCATGGACACCTATTTTTATGAGATTTGGAGCTATTTTGGCCCTCGTATAAGGTTGGCCAAACAAATGTGTAAAATATGCACTTTTGTCGACTTTCTCGAAATTGAAATTTTAAAGTATATTTAGATACCCATTTGAGAGATAAGCACAGACACCTATTTTTATGAAATTTGGATCTATTTTTACCGTCGTTCAAGGTTTGTCAAACGAACGTTGAACATATAAACTTTTGTCAAATTTCCCGGAATTGAGTTCTGAAATTGCATTTGAGAGATAAGCATGGACACCTATTTTTATGATATTTGGAGCTATTTATGCCCTCATTATGGGTTGGTCAAACCAAGGTTGAAAAGATGCACTTTTGAGGACTTTTTCGGAATTGAGTTTTGAAAGTGGATTCAGGTACCCAATTTAGAGATGAGCATGGAAACAATTTTTATGAGATTTGGAGCTCTTTTGTTCCTTATTCAAGGTTGGTCAAAACAAGTTTGAAAATATGCACTTTTGTCGACTTTATCGGAATTGAGTTTTGAAAATGGATTTAGGTACCTATTTTTATGAGATTTGGAGCTGTTTTGGTCCCCGTTCAAGGTTGGTTAAACCAAGGTTGAAAAGATGCACTTTTGTAGAGTTTCTCAAAATTGATTTTTGAAAGTGGATTCAGGTACCCAGTTGATAGATAAGTATGGACATCTATTTTTATGATATTTTGAGCTATTTTGGCCCTCATTAAAGGTTGGTCAAACCAAGGTTGAAAATGTACTTTTTTCAACTTTCTCGAAATTGAAATTGTGAAGTAGATTTAGATACCCAATTGACGGATAAGGGTGGAAACCTATTTTTATGAGATTCATAACTCTTTTGGCCTGCGCTCAATGTTGTTCAAACCAAGGTTGAAAATATGCACTTTTGTGGACTTTCTTGAAATTGAAATTTTAAAGTAAATTTAGATACCCATTTGAGAGATAAGCATAGACACTTATTTTTATGACAGTTGGAGCTATTTTCGCCCTTGTTCAAAGTTGGTCAAACAAAGGTTGAAAATATCCACTATTGTCGGCTTCCTTGGAATTGAGTTTTGAATGTGAATTTAGGAACCCATTTGAGAGATAAGCATGGACACCTATTTTTATGAGATTTGGAGCTATTTTTTCCCTTCTTCAAGGTTGGTCAAACCAAGGTTGAAATATGCACTTTTGTTGACTTTCTCATAACTGAGTTTTGAAAGTGTATTTAGGTGTCGATTTGCGAGATAAGCATGGACATGTATTTTAGGGGATTTAGATATATTTTGACTCTCCTTCAAGGTTTGTCAAACCAAGGTTGAAAATATGCACTTTTTTCGACTTTCTCAGAATTGAAATTTTAAAGTAGATTTAGATACCCATTTGAGAAATAAGCATGGACACCTAATTTTATGATATATAGATCTATTTTTGCCTGCAATGAATGTCATTCAAACCAAGGTTGAAAATATGCACTATTGTCAACTTTCTTGAAATTGTGTTTTCGAAGCAGATTTAGGTACGCATTTGTGTGATAAGAATGGAAACCTATTTTTATGACATTTGCAGCTATTTTGGCCCTCGTTCAATGTTGGTCAAACCAAGGTTGAAAATATGCACGTTTGTCGACTTTCCCGGAATTGAGCTTTGAAATCAGATTTAGTAACCATTTGTGAGATAAGTATGGACGCCTATTTTTTATGAGATTTGGAGGTATTTTGGCCCAAGTTCAAGGTTGGTCAAACCAGGGTTGAAAATGTAGAAATTTCTGAGTTTTACTGTTTGCTGGTTTATGTCACATTTCATGATTTTCACTTACAGCCGGTTTTGCATTGGCTGTAAGTTACTTATGAAATTTTTGTTGAACAATTAAACACACAGTAAAAACACCAATAGGCTGAAAAACACATTTAACAATCACACCATAAAATGATAGACTCAGATATTTTTGGCAAATGGCCCTGGAAAAATCCCCACGGGAAAAACCAGTTAGAGAGAGAGATTTTATTATGCTTCAGGATAAAAAATCAGACATTAATTTATAGTAAAAAATCCAACTTATCTCAACCCAGAAATTTGACCAGCAGACTATCTCGGTTTCCGTGCTTTTGCTGCTACGAATTCTTTGCAAACCTTCTCAGTAAACGTTCTAGAAATATCAGCAATTTCCAGCCCTCGAAAACTGTGCAGAAGAAGAAATTCTGCCCTCGATTTTCATGCCCAGAACAGCAAAAAATCGTACTATACAGATAGCATTAAATGCTGCCGTACTCGTCGAAAACGGTGCCTAAAAAGTACATAAAATTGTCTTGAAAAACGTGCCTGATATCCACCTTGAATTTCATGCCCAAACAGTCCTTGAAAACCGTGCTAAAACCATACTGTACGGCTGCAATAAATGAGGTCATACTTCACCTCGATTTTTGTGCACAATAAATGCTGGACATACTACTGTCTCGAAATGTGTGCCTGCAATGAATGTGTTGTACCTTCACCTTGAAACTCGTGCCAGCAATTAATGGTCTTGGTTTTCGTGCCCACTGAAAATCACTCACAACCTTGTCTTGGAATTCGTGCCCTCACTTTCCTTCAGCTCTCTCCTTCTCCTAAAAAATGAAAAGTGAAGTCTTTTGCCTCCCTTGACTCTTTTTTTCTAAAACCTAAGTGGGAATCTAATCCAACGGTGGAGAAAGATCCAATCCAATGGCTAAGATTCAATGAGAGTAAAAATCACATTTATTTAAATCATTTAAATAAATTTACTCACCCACTTAAATTTATCAAAAAGTGACTTTAACTTTATAAAGTCTCATTAAGTAGCTTTTAATGTGAGGGTCGCCTTTTCCCCTCTTCTAAGTGACTTAGGCAAAAAATCAATTAGGGAACAAATTCCTAGGTACAAAAACTAACAGAAAATATGCACTTTTTCGAATTTCTTGGAACTGAAATTTTAAAGTAGATTTAGATACCCATTTGAGACATAAGCATGGACACCTATGTTTATGAGATTGGGAGCTATTTCTTCCCTCATTCAAGGTAGGTCAAACAAACGTTGAAAATATGGACTTTTGTCGACGTTCTCGGAATTGAGTTTTGAAAGTGGATTTAGGTCCAAATTTGAGAGATAAGTATGGACACCTATTTTTATGATATTTGGAGATATTTTGGCGCTCATTTAAGGTTGCAGAAACCAAGGTTGAAAATATGCACTTTTGTTGAGTTAACCAAGGTAGATTTAGATACCCATTTGAGAGATACTAATGGATACCTTCTTTAATTATATTTGAAGCTATTTTGGCCCTCGTTCAAGGTTGGTTAAACTAAGCTTGAAAAGATGAACTTTTGTCGACTTTCTCGGAATTGAGTTTTGAAACTAGATTTAGGTACCGATTTGAGAGATAAGCATGGACACCTACTTTTATCATATTTGGAGCTATTTTGGCCCTCGTTCAAGGCTGGTCAAACCAAGGTTGAAAATATGCACTTTTTTTTACTTTCTTGTAATTGAGTTTTGAAAGTGGATTTAGGTACACATTTGAGAGATAAGCATGGAAACCTATTTTTATGAGGTTTAGAGCTATTTTGGCCCTTGTTCAAGGTTGCCCAAACCAAGGTTGAAAATATGCACTTTTGTCGACTTTCTCGGAATTGAAATTTTAAAGTAGTTTTAGATACCCATTTCAGAGATAAGCATGGAGACATATTTTTATGAGATCTGGAGTTGTTTTGGCCCACGTTCAAGGTTGGTCAAAAAAGGTTGAAAGATGCACTTTTGTCGACTTTCTAAGAATTGAGTTTTGAAAGTGGATTTAGGTACCCTTTTGAGAGATAAGCATGGACACCTATTTTTATGAGATTTGGAGCTATTTTGGCCCTCCTTTAAGGTTGTTTAAACCAATGTTGAAAATATGCACTTTTGTCGACTTTCTCGGAATTGAGTTTTGAAACCGTATTTATGTACCTACTTGAGAGATAAACATGGACACATATTTTTATGAGGTTTGGAGATATTTTGGCCCTCGTTCAAGGTTTTTGAATTCAAGCTTGAAGCCATGCACTTTTGTCGACTTCCTCGGAATTGAAATTTTAATCTAGATTTAGATGCCCATTTGAGAGATAAGCATGGGCTCCTATTTTTATGAGATTTAGAGCTATTTGGACCTAATTCAAGGTTGTTGAAACCAAGATTGAGAATATGCACTTTTGTCGACTTTCTCAAAATTGAGTTTTCAAAGTGGATTTAGCTACCCATTTGAGAAGTAAGCATGGACACTTATTTTTATGAGCTTCGTAGCTCTTATATCCCTTGTTCAAGGTTGAAAATATGCAGTCTTATCGAATTTCTCAGTATTGAAATTTTAAATTAGATTTAGATACCCATTTGAGAGATAAGCATGGACACCTATTTTTATGATATTTGGAGCTATTTTGGACCTCGTTCAAGGTTGGTCAAACCAATGTTGAAAATATCCCCTTTTTTCGACTTTCTCGGAATTGAGTTTTGAAAGTGGATTTAGGTACCCATTTGAGAAAGAAGTATGGATACCTATTTTTATGAGATTTTTCGTTATTTTCTCCCCTAGTTAGGGTCAGTCAAACCAAGGTTGAAAATATGCACTCTTGTCGACTTTATCGGAATTGAAATTTTAAAGTAGAGTTAGATTCCCATTTGAGAGATGAGCTTGGACACCTATTTTTATGAGATTTGTAGATATTTTGGCCCTCAATAAAGGTTGGCCAAACCAAGCTTGACAATATGCACTTTTGTCGATTTTCTAAGAATTGAGTTTTGAAAGTGGATTTAGGTACCGATTTGAGAGATAAGCATGGACGCCTATTTTTATGAGATTTGGGGCTATTTTGGCCCTCCTTCAAGGTTGCTTAAACCAAGGTTGAAAACCTGGAATTTTGTCGACTTGCTCGGAATTGGGTTTTGAAAGAGGATTTAGGTACCCATTTGAGAGATAAGCATGGACACTTATCTCTGTGAGATTTGGAGCTATTTTGGCCCTCGTTCAAGGTTGGTCAAGCCAAAGTTGAAAATGTGCACTTTTTTCAACTTTCTCTGAATCTAGTTTTGAAAGTGCATTTAGGTACCCACATGGAAGATAATAATGGACACCTTTTTTTGTGAAATTTGGAGTTATTTTGGCCCTCATTTAGGGTTTGTAAAACCAAGGTTGAAAATATGCACTTTTGTCGACTTTCTCATAATTGAGTCTTGAAAGTAGATTTAGATACCCATTTGAGAGGTAAACATGGACACGTGTTTTTATGAGATTTGGAGTTATTTTGACCCACGTTCAAGGTTGGTCAAAACAAGGTTGATAATATGCACTTTTTTTTCAAATTTATTGGAATTGAGTTTTGAAAGTAGATTTAGGTACCCGTTTGAGAGAGAAGCATGGAAATGTAGTTTTATGAGATTTGGAGCTATTTTGGCCCACGCTCAAGGTTGGTCAAACCAATGTTAAAAATATGCACTTTTGTTGACTTCTCGGAATTGAAATTTTAAAGTAGATTTAGATACCCATTAAAGAGATAAGCATGGACACCTATTTTTATGACATTTGGAGCTATTTTGTCCTTCGTTCAAGGTTGAAAATATGCACTTTTGTCGAGTTTCTCGTATCTGAGTTTTGAAAGTGGATTGAAGTACCCATTTGACACATAAGCATGGACACCTATTTTTATGAAATTTGGAGCTAGTTTGGTCCTCGTTCAAGGTTAGTCAAACAAGGTTGAAAATATGCACTTTCGTCAACCCTCTCGGAATATAGTTTTAGAAGTGGATTTAGGTATCCATTTAAGAGATAAGCATGGATACCTATTTTTATGAGATTTGGAGTTATTTTGGTCCTTGTTCAAACTTGATCAAACCAAGGTTTAAAATATGCAATTATGTCAACTTTCTCAGAATTGAAATTTTAAAGTAGATTTAGATACCCATTTGAGAGATAAGGATCGACACCTATTTTGATGAGATTTGGAACTATTTGGGCCTACGTTCAATGTTGGTCAAACCAAGGTTGAAATAATGCACTTTTTTTGAATTTCTCGAAATTGAAATTTTAAAGTAAATTTAGATACCCGTTTGAGAGATAAGCATGGACACCTGTTTTTATGAGATTTGGAGCTATTTTGACCCCGTTCAAGGTTCGTCTAACAAAGGTTGAAAATATGCACTTTTGTCGACTTTTTCGGAATTGGGCTTTCAATGTGAATTTAGGTACCCATTTGAGACTTAAGCATGGACACCTATTTTTATGAGATTTGGAGCTATTTTTGGCCTCCTTCAAGGTTAGTCAAACCAAGGTTGAAAAATACACTTTTGTCGACTTTCTAGGAATTAAGTTTTGAAAGTGGATTTAGGTACACATTTTAGAGATAAGAATGGACACCTATTTTTATGGCATTTAGTGCTATTTTGGTCGTCGTTCAAGGTTGGTTAAACTAAGATTGAAAATTTGCACTTTTCTCGACTTTCTTGGATTTGAGATTTTAAAGTAGATTTAGATGCCCATTTGAGAGATAACCATGGACACCTATTTTTATGATATTTGGAGCTATTTTGGCCCTCGTTCAAGGTTGGTAAAACCAAGGCTGAAAATGTGCACTTTTGTCGACTTTCTCGAAATCTTGCTTTGAAAGTGGATTTAGGTGTACACTTGAGAAATAATCATGGAGACCTCTTTTTGTCATATTTGGAGCTATTTTGGCCCTTGTTCAAGGTTTTTCAAACCAAGGTTGAAAATATGCACTTTTGTTGACTTTCTCGGAATTGAGTTTAGAAAGTAGATTTAGATACCCATTTGAGAGATAAGCATGGACACCTATTTTTATGAGATTTGTAGCTATTTGGAGAGATAATATGCACTTTTCTCGAATTCCTCGGAATAGAGTTTCAAAAGTGGATTTAGGTACTTGTTTGAGGGATAAGAATGGACACGTTTTTTTATGATATTTGGAGCTATTTTGGTCCACGTTCAAGGTTTGTCAAACCAAGCTTTAAAATATGCACTTTTGTCGACTTTCTCAGAATTGAAATTTGAAAGTAGATTTAGATAACCAATAGAGATAAACATGGACATAGGTTTTTTTGATATTTGGAGTTATTTTGACCCCCCTTCAAGTTTGGTCAAATAAAGGTAGAAAAGATGCATTTTTGTCAACTTTCTCGGAAATGAGATTTGAAAGTGGATTTAGGTACCCATTTGACAGATAAGCATGGAAACCTATTTTTATGAGATTTGGATCTATTTTCACCCTCGTTCAAGGTTGGGCAAATGAACGTTGAAAAAAGACACTTTTGTCGACTTTCTCAGAATTGAGTTTTGAAAGTGGATTTAGGTACCCATTTGAGAGATAATCATGGACACCTATTTTTATGATATTTGGAGCAATTTTGGCCCTCGTTCAATGTTGGTCAAACCAAGGTTGAAAATATGCACTTTTATAAACTTTCTCATAATTGAGTTTTAAAAGTGGATTCATATAGCCATTCTAGAGATAAGAATGGACACCTATTTTTATGAGATTTGGAGTTATTTTGGCCCTTATTCAAGGTTGCTCAAACCAAGGTTGAATACTAGGCACTTTTGTCGACTTTCTCGGAATTGAAATTTTAATGTATATTTAGATACCCATTTGAGAGATAAGGATGAACACCTATTCTTATGATATTTGGAACTATTTCGGCCTGCATTCAATGTTTGCCAAACCAAGGTTGAAAATATGCACTTTTGTGGACTTCCTCAAAATTGAAATTTTAAAGTAAATTTAGATACCCATTTCAAAGATAAGCATGGACACCTATTTTTATAAGATTTGGAGCTATTTTGGGCCTCATTCAAGGTTGGTCAGATAAAGGTTGAAAATATGCAATTTTGTTGACTTTCTTGGAATTGAGTTTCGAATGTGAATTTAGGTACCCATTTGAGATTTAAGCATGGACACCTATTTTTATGAGATTTGGAGCTATTTTGGCCATCGTTCAACGTTGGTTAAACCAAGGTTGAAAATATGCACTATTTTCGACTTTCTCGGAATTGAAATTTTAAACTAGATTTGGATACCCATTTGAGAAATAAGCATTGACACTTATTTTTATTAGACGTGGATCTATTTTGGCCTATGTTCAAGGTTAGTCAAACCAAGGTTGAAAATATTCACTTTTGTTGACTTTCTCAAAATTGAAATGTTAAAGTAGATTTAGGTACGTTTTTGAGAGATAAGCATGGGCCGGGTGCAAGGTTGGTCAAACCAAGGTTGAAAATCTTCACTTTTGTCGACTTTCTCGGAATCTAGTTTTGAAAGTTG
Source organism: Pseudotsuga menziesii (assembly GCA_001517045.1). Taxonomy (NCBI): domain Eukaryota; kingdom Viridiplantae; phylum Streptophyta; class Pinopsida; order Pinales; family Pinaceae; genus Pseudotsuga; species Pseudotsuga menziesii. Next base: position 1,215,255 of record LPNX011048925.1, read on the forward strand.
ATTTAGTTACCCACTTGAGAGATAATCATGGACACCTATTTTTATGAGATTTGGAGCTATTTTGGGACTCGATCAAGGTTTGTCAAACGAAGGTTGAAAATATGTACTTTTTTCGACTTTCTCAGAATTGAGTTTTGAAAGTAAATTTATATACCCAATTGAGAGATAAGAATGAACACCTATTTTTATGATATTTGGAGCTACTTTGGCCCTTGTTCAAGGTTGGTCAAACCAAGTTTGATAATATTCACTTTTCTCGAATTTCTTGGAATTTAGTTTTGAAATTGGATTTAGGCACCCATTTGAGAGATAAGCATGGACATGTATTTTATGAGATTTGGAACTATTTTGGCCCACGCTCAAGGTTGGTTAAACGAAGGTTGAAAATATGCACTTTTGTCTCCTTTATCGGAATTCAAATTTTAAAGTCGATTTAGACACCCATTAGAGAGATAAGCGTGGACACCTGGTTTTATGATATTTTGAGCTATTTTGACCCTCGTTCAAGGTTGGTCAAACCAAGGTAGAAAAGATGTCTTTTTCTAAAAATTTATCGAAATTGAGTTTTGAAAGTGCAATTTGGTACCCATTTGAGAGATAAGCATGGACACCTATTTTTATGAGATTTGGAGATAGTTTGGCCCTCCTTCAAGGTTGAAAATATGCACTTTTGTCGACTTTCTCAGAATTGAGTTTTCGAGGTGGATTTAGCTACCCATTTAATAGATAAGTATGGACACTATTTTTATGAGATTTGGAACTATTTTGGCCCGTGTTCAATGTTGGTCAAAGCAAGGTTGAAACTCTACACTTTTCTTGAGTTTCTTGGAATTGAAATTTATAAAGTAGATTTAGAGACCCATTAGAGAGATAAGAATGGACAGCTATTTTTATAAGATTTGGAACAATTTTGTCCCCCATTAAAGGTTGGTCAAACAAAGATTGAAAATTTGCACTTCTGTCGACTTTCTCAAAATTGAGTTTTGAAAGTGGATTTAGGTACCCCTTTGAGAGATAACTATGGACACCTGTTTTTATGAGATTTGGAGCTATTTTGTCCCACATTTAAGATTGGTAAAACCAAGGTTGAAAATATGCAATTTTGTGGACTTTCTAGGAATTGAGTTTTCAAAATGGATTTAGGTACCCATTCGAGAGATAAGCATGGACACCTATTTTTATGAGAGTTGGAGTTATTTTGTCCCTCATTCAAGGTATGTCAAACCAATGATGAAAATATGGACTTTTGTCGAATTTCTAAGAATTGATTTTGGGAAGTGGATTTAGGTAACCATTTGAGAGATATGCATGGACACCTATTTTTATTAGATTTGGAGCTATCTTGGACGTCGTTCGAGGTTGGTCAAACCAAGGTTGAAAATATGCACTTTTGTTGACTTTATCGAAATTGATATTTTAAAGTAGATTTAGATACCCATTTGAGAGATAAGCATGGACACCTATTTTGATGATATTTGAAGCTATTTTGGCCCGTGTTCAAGGTTGGTAAAAAAAAAGGTTGAAAAGATGCACTTTTGTCACCTTTCTCGAAATTGAGTTTTGAAAGTGGATTTAGGTACCCAGTTGACAGTTAAGCATGAACACCTATTTGTATGAGATTTGGAGCTATTTTAGCCCTCCTTTAAGGTTGTTTAAACTAGGGTTGAAAATATACACTTTTGTCGACTTTCTCTAAATTGAGTTTTGAAACCGTATTTAGGTACCTATTTGAGAGATAAAAATGGACACCTATTTTTATCAGATTTGGAGATATTTTAGCCCTCTCGTTCAAGGTTGGTCAATTCAAGGTTTAAAATATGCACTTTTGTCGACTTTCTCGTAATTGAAATTTGAAAGTGGATTTTGGTACCCATTTGAGAAATAAGTATGGATACCTATTTTTATGAGATTTGGTGTTATTTTCACCCTCGTTCAAGGTTGGCCAAACCAAGGTTGAAATGTGCACGTTTGTTGACTTTCTCGGAATTGAAATTTTAAAGTATATTGAGATACCCATTTGAAAGACAAGCATGGACACCTATTTTTAAGCGATTTGGATCTATTTTGGCCCTCGTTCAATATTGGGCAAATGAAGGTTGAAAAGATGCTCTTTTATCAAATTTCTTGGAATTGAGTTTTGAAAGTGGATTTAGCTACCCATTTGACAGATAAGAACAAACACCTATTTTTATGAGTTTTGGAGCTATTTTGGACCTCCTTCAAGGTTGGTCAAACCAAGGTTGAAAAGATGCACTTTTGTCGACTTTTTCAGAATTGAGTTTTAAAACTGAATTTAGGTACTCATTTGAGAGATAAGAATGGACACCTATTTTATGATATTTGGATCTACTTTGGCCCTCATTCAAGGTTGGTCAAAGCAAGGTAAAAATATGCACTGTTGTCGACATTTCAGAATTGAGTTTTGAAAGTGGATTTAGATATGCATTTGAGAGATAAGCATGGACACCTATTTTTATGACATTTAGAGCTATTTTGGCGCTCGTTCAAGCTTGGACAAAACAAGGTTGAAAAAATGCATTTTTTTTTACTTTTTTGGAATTGAGTTTTGAAAGTTGATTTAGGTACCCATTTGAGAGATGAGCATGGAAACTATTTTTATGAGATTTGGAGCTATTTTCATCCTCATTCCAGGTTGGTCAAACTAAGGTTGAAAATATGCACTTTTGTCGAGTTTCTTGAAATTGAGTTTCGAAAGTTGATTTAGGTACCTATTTGAGAGATAAGCATGGACACCTATTTTTATGATATTTGGAGCTATTTTCTCTCTCGTTCAAGGCTTGTCAAACCAAGGCTGAAAATATGCACTTTTGTCGACTTTCTTGGAATTGAGTTTTGAAAGTGGATTCAGGTACCGATTTGAGGGATAAGTATGGACACCTATATTTATGAGATTTGGAGATATTTTGGCCATCATTCAACGTTTGTCAAATCAAGCTTGAAAATATGCACTTTTGTCCACTTTCTTAGAATTCAAAGTTTAATGTAGATTTAGATATGCATTTGAGAGATAAGGATGAACACCGATTTTTATGAGATTTTGAACTATTTTGGCCACGAGGGCTTCACTTAGTGAACCTCTCACATAGCACATGCAATCATGGAATAGTAAAGAATACCCTTAATTTCTGTAGATATTGGTCCAAACTCCTTTTTGTGAAACCCCCTCCCAATACCTTAAACCTCCCCACCACCCCTTTTTATACCGTAATCCTTATAAACCCCCCTCACCCGCCACCCTAAACCCCTCAACCCCCCAATACCTGCAATATATTGGCCTTATTTTGAAGAAATTAAAAACGCACAATATGAACTAACGTGATATGATATTGGTCAACAAGTGAATCCCCCGTGATTTTGGCCCATATTCAATGTTGGTCAAACTAAAGTTGAAAATATGCACATTTGTGGACTTTCTTGAAATTGAAATTTTAATTAAATTTAGATACCCATTTAAGAGATAAGCATGAACAATTTTTATAATATTTGGTGCTATTTTGGCCTTCGTTCATAGTTGGTCAAACAAAGGTTGAAAATATGCACTTTTGTCGACTTTCTCGGAATTGAGTTTTGAAAGTGGATTTAGGTAACCATTTGAGAGATAAGCATGGATACCTATTTTTATGGGATGTAGAGTTATTTTGGCCCTGCTTCAAGGTTGGTCAAACCAAGGTTGAAAATATGCACTTTTGTTGACTTTCTCGGAATTAGAATTTTAAAGTAGATTTAGATACCCATTTGAGACATAATCATGGACATCTATTTTTATGAGATCTAGAGCTATTTTTGGCTTCGTTCAAGGTTGGTGAAACCAAGGTTGAAAAGAGGCACTTTTTCCGTCTTTCTCGGAATTGAGTTTTGGAAGCGGATTTAGGTACCCATTTGATAGATGAGCATGAACGCCTATTTTTAAGTGATTTGGATCTATTTTGTTCATCGTTCCAGGTTGGTAAAACCAAGGTTGAAAATATGCACTTTTGTCAAATTTCTCGGAATTGAGTTATTTAACTGGATTTAGGTACCCATTTGAGAGATAAGCGTGGACTTCTATTTTGATGAGATCTTGAGCTATTTTGTTCCACGTTCAAGGTTGTTCAAACAAAGGTTGAAAATATGCACTTTTGTCGACTTTCTCAAAACTGAAATTTTAAAGTAGATTTAGAAATAGATTTGAGAGATAAGCATGTACACCTATTTTATGATATTTGGAGCTATTTTGGCCCTTGCTTAATGTTGGTTAATCCAAGGTTGAAAACTTGCACTTTTGTCGACTTTCTCAAAATTGAGTTTTGAAAATGGATTTAGGTACCCATTTGAGAGATAAGCATGGACACCTATTTTTAAGATATTTGGATCTATTTTGGCACCACTTCTAGGTTGGTCAAACCAAGGTCTAAAATATGCACTATTTTTATTAGATTTGGAGTTATTTTGGCCCTCGTTCCAGGTTGGTAAAAACAAGGTTGAAAATATGCACGCTTGTCAACATTATCGGAATTGAAAATTTAAACTAGATTTAGTTACCCATTTGAGAGATACACATGAACACCTATGTTTATGAGATTCGGAGTTATTTTTTCCGTCGTTCAAGGTTTGTCAAACCAAGGTTGAAAAGATGCAATTTTGTTGACTTTCTCGGAATTGCATTTTGAAAATTGATTTGGGTACCCATTTGAGAAATAAGAATGGACACCTATTTTTATGAGATTTGGAGCTATTTTAGCCTCCTTCAAGGTTGAAAATATTCACTTTTGTTGACTTTCTTGGAAATGAGTTTTGAAAGTGGATTCAGGTACCGATTTGAGAGATAAGTATGGACACCTATATTTATGAGATTTGGAGCTATTTTGGCCATCATTAAACGTTTGTCAAATCAAGCTTGAAAATATGCACTTTTGTCCACTTTCTCAAAATTCAATGTTTAATGTAGATTTAGATATGCATTTGAGAGATAAGGATGAAGACCGATTTTTATGATATTTCGACCTATTTTGGCCACGGGGGCTTCACTTAGTGAACCTCTCACATAGCACATGCAATCATGGAATAGTAAAGAATACCCTTAATTTCTGTAGATATTGGTCCAAACTCCTTTTGTTGAAACCCCCTCCCAATACCTTAAACCTCCCCACCACCCCTTTTTATACTGTAATCCTTATAAACCCCCCTTCAAGGTTGTTCAAACAAAGGTTGAAAATATGCACTTTTGTCGACTTTCTCAGAACTGAAATTTTAAAGTAGATTTAGAATTAGATTTGGGAGATAAGCATGGACACCTATTTTATGATATTTGGAGCTATTTTGGCCCTTGCTTAAGGTTGGTTAATCCAAGGTTGAAAACTTGCACTTTTGTCGACTTTCTCAGAATTGAGTTTTGAAAACGGATTTAGGTACCCATTTGCGAGATAAGCATGGACGCCTATTTTTATGATATTTGGATCTATTTTGGCACCACTTCAAGGTTGGTCAAACCAAGGTCTAAAATATGCACTATTTTTATTAGATTTGGAGTTATTTTGGCCCTCGTTCCAAGTTGGTAAAAACAAGGATGGAAATATGCACGCTTGTCAACATTCTCGAAATTGAAAATTTAAACTAGATTTAGTTACCGATTTGAGAGATACACATGAACACCTATTTTTATGAGATTCGGAGTTATTTTTTCCCTCATTCAAGGTTTGTCAAACCAAGGTTGAAAAGATGCAATTTTGTTGACTTTCTCGGAATTGCATTTTGAAAATTGATTTGGGTACCCATTTGAGAAATAAGAATGGACACCTATTTTTATGAGATTTGGAGCTATTTTAGCCTCTTTCAAGGTTGAAAATATTCACTTTTGTTGACTTTCTTGGAATTGACTTTTGAGAGCGGATTTCAGTACCCATTAGAGAGATAAGCATGCACACCTATTTTTATGAGATTTGGAGCTATTTTCTCCCTCATTCAAGGCTTCTCAAACCAAGGTTGAAAATATCCAGTTTTGTTGACTTTCTCGGAATTGAAATTTTAAAGTAGATTTCGATACCCATTTATCAGATAAGCATGCACACCTCTTTTTATAAGATTTCGACCTATTTTGGCCCTCTTTCAAGGTTGAAAATATACACTTTTGTCGACTTTCTTGGAATTGAAATTCTAGAGTGGATTTAGATACCCATTTGAGATATAAGCATGGACACCTATTTTTATGAGATTTGGAGCTATTTTTCCCCTCATTCAAGGTTGGTCAAACCAAGCTTGAAAATATGCACTTTTTTCGACTTTCTTGGAATTGAGTTTCCAAAGTGGATTTAGGTACCCATTTTAGAGATAAACATGGAAACATATTCTAATGATATTTAGAGCTATTTTGGCCCTCGTTCAAGGTTTGTCAAACCAAGGTTGAAAATATTTACTTTTGTCGACTTTTTCAGAATTGAAATTTTAAAGTAGATTTAGATAACCATTCGAGAGATAAGCGTGGACACCTATTTTTATTACATTTGGAGCTATTTTGGCCCTCGTTGAATGTTGTTGAAACTAGGGTTGAAAAGATGCACTTTTGCCGACCTTCTCAAGATTGAAATTTGAAAATGGATTTAGGTACCCATTTGAGAGATAAGCATGGACACCTATTTTTATGATACTTGGAGATATTTTGGCCCTCGTTCAAGGTTGGTCAAACCAAGTTTGAAAAGATGCACTTTTGTCAACTTTATCATAATTGAGTTTTGAAAGTGGATATAGGTACCCATTTCTGAGATAAGCATGGACACCTATTTTTATGAGATTTGGAGCTATTTTGGTCCTCATTCAAGGTTGGTAAAACCAAGGTTGAAAATATGTACATTTCACAACTTTCTCGGATTTGAGATTTTAAGTTCCTTTAGGTACCCATTTGAGAGATAAGCAGGGAAACTTATTTTTCTGAGATTTGGAGCTATTCTGACCCTCTTTCAGGATTGGTCGAATCAAGGTTGAAAATATGCACTTTTGTCGACTTTCTCAGAATTGAAATTGTAAAGTAGATTTAGATACCCATTTGAGAGATAAGCATGGACAACTATTTTTATGAGATTTGGAGCTATTTTGGTTGTCATACAAGGTTGGTCAAACCAAGCTTGAAAAGATGTACTTTTGTTGAAATTCTCGGAATTGTGTTTTGAAAGTGGATTTAGGTACCCATTTGAGAGATAAGCATGGACACCTATTTTTATGAGATTTGGAGCTATTTTGGCCCTCCTTCAAGGTTGGTCAAACCAAGGTTGAAAATATGCACTTTTGTCGACTTTCTTGAAATTGAGTTTTGAAAGCAGATTTAGGTACCCATTTGAGAGATAAGAACAAACACATATTTTTATGAGTTTTAGAGCTATTTTGGACCTCCTTCAAGGTTGGTCAAACCAAGGTTGAAAAGATGCACTTTTGTCGACTTTTTCAGAATTGAGTTTTCTAACTGAATTTAGGTACTCATTTGAGAGATAAGAATGGACACCTATTTTATGATATTTAGATCTAGTTTGGCCCTCATTCAAGGTTGGTCAAAGCAAGGTTCAAAATATGCATTGTTGTCGACTTTTCGGAATTGAGTTTTGAAAGTGGATTTAGATATCCATTTGAGAGATAAGCATCGACACCTATTTTTATGAGATTTAAAGCTATTTTGGCCCACATTCAAGGTTGGTCAAACAAAGGTAGAAAATATGCACTTTTGTTGACTTTTCGAGGATTGAAATTTTAAAGTATATTTAGATACTCATTTGAGAGATAAGCATGGACACCTATTTTGATGAGATTTGCAGCTATTTTGGCGCACGTTCAAGGTTGGTCAAACGAACGTTGAAAATATGCACTTTTGTCGAATTTCTCGGAATTGAGTTTTGAAAGTTGATTTAGGTACCCATTTGAGAGAAGCATGGACACCTATTTTTATGACATTTGGAGCTATTTTGGTGGTCGTTCAAGCTTGGTCAAAACAAGGTTGAAAAAATGCACTTTTTTTTTTACTTTTTTGGAATTGAGTTTTGAAAGTTGATTTAGGTACCCATTTGAGAGATGAGCATGGAAACTATTTTTATGAGATTTGGAGCTATTTTCCTCCTCATTCCAGGTAGGTCGAACTAAGGTTTAAAATATGCACTTTTGTCGAGTTTCTTGAAATTGAGTTTTGAAAGTTGATTTAGGTACCCATTTGAGAGATAAGCATGGACACCTATTTTTATGATATTTGGAGCTATTTTCTCCCTCGTTCAAGGCTTGTCAAACCAAGGCTGAAAATATGCACTTTTGTCGACTTTCTTGGAATTGAGTTTTGAAAGTCGATTCAGGTACCGATTTGAGAGATAAGTATGGACACCTATATTTATGAGATTTGGAGCTATTTTGGCCATCAATCAAGGTTTGTCAAATCAAGCTTGAAAATATGCACTTTTGTCCACTTTCTCAGAATTCAAAGTTTAATGTAGATTTAAATATGCATTTGAGAGATAAGTATGAACACCGATTTTTATGAGATTTCAAACTATTTTGGCCACGGGGGCTTCACATAGTGAACCTCTCACATAGCACATGCAATCATGGAATAGTAAAGAATACCCTTAATTTCTGTAGATATTGGTCCAAACTCCTTTTTTTGAAACCCCCTCCCATTTCCTTAAACCTCCCCACCACCCCTTTTTATACCGTAATCCTTATAAACCCCCCTAACCCCCGACCCTAAACCCCTCATCCCCCCGAATACCTGCAATATATTGGCCTTATTTTTAAGAAATTAAAAACCCGCAATATGAACTAACGTGATAGGATATTGGTCAACAAGTGAATCCCCCGTGATTTTGGCCCATGTTCAATGTTGGTCAAACTGAGGTTGAAAATATGCACATTTGTGGACTTTCTTGAAATTGAAATTTTAATTAAATTTAGATACCCATTTGAGAGATAAGCATGAATAATTTTTATAATATTTGGTGCTATTTTGGCCTTTGTTCATAGTTGGTCAAACAAAGGTTGAAAATATGCACTTTTGTCAACTTTCTCGGAATTGAGTTTTGAAAGTGGATTTAGGTAACCATTTGAGAGATAAGCATGGATACATATTTTTATGAGATGTAGAGTTATTTTGGCCCTGCTTCAAGGTTGGTCAAACCAAGGTTGAAAATATGCACTTTTGTTGACTTTCTCGAAATTGGAATTTTAAAGTAGATTTAGATACCCATTTGAGACATAATCATGGACATCTATTTTTATGAGATCTAGAGCTATTTTTGCCCTCGTTCAAGGTTGGTGAAACCAAGGTTGAAAAGAGGCACTTTTTCCGTCTTTCTCGGAATTGAGTTTTGGAAGCGGATTTAGGTACCCATTTGATAGATGAGCATGAACACCTATTTTTAAGTGATTTGGATCTATTTTGGTCGTCGTTCCAGGTTGGTAAAACCAAGGTTGAAAATATGCACTTTTGTCAAATTTCTCGGAATGGAGTTATTTAACTGGATTTAGGTACCCATTTGAGAGATAAGCGTGGACTCCTATTTTGATGAGATCTTGAGCTATTTTGTTCCACGTTCAAGGTTGTTCAAACAAAGGTTGAAAATATGTACTTTTGTCGACTTTCTCAGAACTTAAATTTTAAAGTAGATTTAGAAATAGATTTGAGAGATAAGCATGGACACCTATTTTATGATATTTGGAGCTATTTTGGCCCTTTCTTAAGGTTGGTTAATCCAAGGTTGAAAACTTGCACTTTTGTCGACTTTCTCAGAATTGAGTTTTGAAAACAGATTTAGGTACCGATTTGAGAGATAAGCATGGACACCTATTTTTATGATATTTGGATCTATTTTGGCACTACTTCAAGGTTGGTCAAACCAAGGTCTAAAATATGAACTATTTTTATTAGATTTGGAGTCATTTTGGCCCTCGTTCCAGGTTGGTAAAAACAAGGTTGAAAATATGCACCTATTTTAATGGGATTCAGAGTTATATTTTCCCTCGTTCAAGGTTTGTCAAACCAAGGTTGAAAAGATGCAATTTTGTTGACTTTCTTGGAATTGCATTTTGAAAATTGATTTGGGTACCCATTTGAGAAATAAGACTGGACACCTATTTTTATGAGATTTGGAGCTATTTTAGTGTCCTTCAAGTTTGGTCAAACCAAGGTTGAAAATATTCACTTTTGTTGACTTTCTTGGAATTGACTTTTGAGAGCGGATTTCAGTACCCATTAGAGAGATAAGCATGCACACCTATTTTTATGAGATTTGGAGCTATTTTCTCCCTCGTTCAAGGCTTCTCAAACCAAGGTTGAAAATATCCACTTTTGTCGACTTTCTCGGAATTGAAATTTTAAAGTAGATTTCGATACCCATTTATCAGATAAGCATGTACACCTCTTTTTATAAGATTTCGAGCTATTTTGGCCCTCTTTCAAGGTTGAAAATATACACTTTTGTCGACTTTCTTGGAATTGAAATTCTAGAGTGGATTTAGAAACCCATTTGAGATATAAGCATGGACACCTATTTTTATGAGATTTGGAGCTATTTTCCCCCTCATTCAAGGTTGGTCAAACCAAGCTTGAAAATATGCACTTTTTTCGACTTTCTTGGAATTGAGATTCCAAAGTGGATTTAGGTACCCATTTTAGAGATAAACATGGAAACATATTTTAATGAGATTTAGAGCTATTTTGGCCCTCGTTCAAGGTTTGCCAAACCAAGGTTGAAAATATTTACTTTTGTCGACTTTTTCGGAATTGAAATTTTAAAGTAGATTTAGATAACCATTCGAGAGATAAGCGTGGACACCTAATTTTATTACATTTGGAGCTATTTTGGCCCTCGTGGAATGTTGTTGAAACCAGGGTTGAAAAGATGCACTTTTGCCGACCTTCTCAGGATTGAAATTTGAAAATGGATTTAGGTACCCATTTGAGAGATAAGCATGGACATCTATTTTTATGATACTTGGAGATATTTTGGCCCTCGTTCAAGGTTGGTCAATGGCAAGTTTGAAAAGATGCACTTTTGTCAACTTTATCATAATTGAGTTTTGAAAGTGGATTTAGGTACCCATTTCTGAGATAAGCATGGACACCTATTTTTATGAGATTTGGAGCTATTTTGGTCCTCATTCAAGGTTGGTAAAACCAAGGTTGAAAATATGCACATTTGACAACTTTCTCGGATTTGTGATTTTAAGTTCCTTTAGGTACCCATTTAAGAGATAAGCAGGGAAACTTATTTTTCTGAGATTTGGAGCTAGTCTGACCCTCGTTTAGTATTGGTCAAATCAAGATTGAAAATATGCACTTTTGTCGACTTTCTCATGATTGAAATTGTAAAGTAGATTTAGATACCCATTTTAGAGATAAGCATGGACAACTATTTTTATGAGGTTTGGAGCTATTTTGGTTGTCATTCAAAGTTGGTCAAACCAAGGTTGAAAAGATGTAATTTTGTTGAATTTCTCGGAATTGTGTTTTGAAAGTGGATTTAGGTACCCATTTGAGAGATAAGCATGGACACCTATTTTTATGAGAATTGGGGTTATTTTGGCCCTCCTTCAAGGTTGGTCAAACCAAGGTTGAAAATATGCGTTTTTGTCGATTTTCTCAAAATTGAGTTTTGAAAGCAGATTTAGGTACCCATTTTAGAGATAAGAATGGACACATGTTTTTATGATATTTCGAGTTATTTTCTCCCGCATTCAAGGTTGGTCAAACCAAGGTTTAAAATCTGCACTTTTGTCGACTTTCCTAGAATTGAAATTTTAAAGTAGATCTAGATACCCATTTGAGTGATAAGCATGGACACCTCATTGTATGAGATTTTGAGTTATTTTAGCCCTCGTTCAAGGTTGGTCAAACCAAGGTTGAAAATATGCACTATTGTTGACTTTGTCGGATTTTAATTTTCAAAGTGGATTTAGGTATCCATTTGAGAGATAAGAATGGAAACCTATTTTTATGAGATTTGGAGCGATTTTGGTCTGCATTAAAGGTCCGTCAAACCAAGGTTGAAAATATGCACTTTTGTCGACTTTCTGAGAACTGAAATTTTAAAGTAGCTTTAGATACCGATTTGAGAGATAAGCTTGGACACCGATTTTTGTCAAATTTGGAGCTAGTTTGGCATCTATTCAAGGTTGGTCAAACAAATGTTGAAAAGATGCACTTTTGTCGACATTCTCGAAATTGTGTTTTGAAAGTGGATTTAGGTACCGATTTGAGAGATAAGAAGGGACACCTATTTTTATGATATTTGGAGATATTTTTCCCCTTGTTCAAGGCTGGTCAAACCAAGGTTGAAAATATGCACTCTTGTCGACTTTCTCATAATTGAATTTTGAATGTGGAGCTAGGTACCAATTTGAGAGATAAGCATGGACACCTATTTTTATTAGATTTGGAGCTATTTTGGCCCTCATTCAAGGTTGATCAAAACAAAGTTGAAAATATGCACTTTTCTCGACTTTCTTGGAGATGAAATTTTCAAGTAGATTTAGATATGCATTTGAAAGTTAAGCATGGACACCTAATTTTATGAGATTTGGAGCTAGTTCGGCCATCGTTCAAGGTTGGTCAAACCAACGTTGAAAATATGCACATTTTTTTACTTTCTTGAAATTGAGTTTTGAAAGTGGATTTACGTACCCATTTGAGGGAGAAGCATGGACACCTATTTTTATCAAATTTGGAGCTATTTTGGCCCTCTTTCAAGGTTGGGCAAACCAAGGTTTAAAATATGCACTTTTGTCGACTTTCTCAGAGTTGAATTTTCAAAGTGAATTTAGGCACCCAATTGAGAGATAAGCATGGAAACCTATTTTTATGACATTTGCATCTATTTTGGCCCTCGTTCAAGGTTGCTCAAAGCAAGATTGAAAATATGTACTTTTGTCAACTTTCTCGGTATTGAAATTTCAAGGTAGATTTAGATACCCATTTGAGCGCTAAGCATGGAAACCTATTTTTATGACATTTGCATCTATTTTGGCCTTCGTTCAAGGTTGGTCAAACCAAGGTTTAATAGATGCACTTTTGTCGACATTCGTGGAATTGAGTTTTGAAAGTTGATTTAGGTACCCATTTGAGAGATAAGAATGGACACCTATTTTTATGAGATTTGGAGCTATTTTAGCCCTCATTCAAGGTTGGTCAAATGAAGGTTGAAAATATGCACTTTTGTTGATTTTCTTGGAATTGAAATTTTAAAGTATATTTACATACCCATTTGAGAGATAAGCATGGACACCTATTTTTATGAGATTTGGAGTTATTTTAGCCCTCCCTCGTTCAAGGTTGTTCAAACCAAGGTTAAAAATATGCACTTTTGTCGACTTTCTTGTAATTTATTTTTGAAACTAAATTTAGGTACCCATTTGAGAGATGAGCATGGAAACCTATTTTCATGCGATTTGGAGTTAGTTTGGCCCTCATTCAAGGTTGGTCAAGCTAAGGTTGAAAATATGCACTTTTGTAACTCTCTCGGAATTAAGTTTTGAAAGTGCATTTAGGTACAAATTTGAGAGATAAACATGAATACCTATTTTTATGAGATTTGGAGCTATGTTGGCACTTGTTCAAGGTTGGTCAAACCAAGCTTCAAAATATGCATTTTTTCACCTTTCTCAGGATTGAAATTTTTATGTAGATTTAGATAGACATTTGAGATATAACCATGGAAACCTATTTTTATGAGATTTCGACCTATTTTGGCCTTCGTTCAAGGTTGGTCAAATAAGGGTTGAATAGATGCACTTTTGTCGTCTTTTTGGGAATTGAGTTTTAAAAGTGGATCTAGGTACCCGTTTGAGAGATAAGCATGGACACCTATTTTTATGAGACTTGGAAATATTTTGGCCCTCGTTCAAGGTTGCTCAAACCAAAGTTAAAAAGATAAACTTTTGTCGACTTTCTCGGGATTGAAATTTTAAAGTAGATTTAGATACCCATTTGAGAGATAAGCATGGACACCTATTTTTATGAGATTTGGAGTTATTTGGGTTCTTGTTTAAGGTTAGTCAAGCCAAGGCTGAAAATATACGCTTTTGTCAACTTTATTGGAGTTTAGGTTTGAAAGCGGATTTAGGTACCCATTTGAAAGATAAGCATGGACACATATTTTAATGAGATTTGGAGTTATTTTGGCCCTCATTCAAGGTTGGTCAAACCAAGGTTGAAAATATCCAATTTTGTGACTTTCTTGAAACTGAGTTTTGAAAGTGGATTTAGGTACCCATTTGAGAGATAAGCATGGACACTTATGTTTATGAGATTTGGAGATATCTTTCCCCTCGTTTAAGGTTGGTCATACCAAGTTTGAAAATATGCACTTTTGTCAACTTTCTTGAAATTGAGTTTTGAAAGCGGATTTATGTACCAATTTGAGAGATAAGCATGGACACCTTTTTTTATGACATTTGGAGCTACATTGGTCGGCATTCAATATTGGGCAAACCAAGGTTTAAAACATGCACTTGCGTCGACTTTCTCAGAATTGACTTTCCAAACTGGATTTGGGAACCTAATTGAGAGATAAGCATGGTAACCTATTTTTAAGATATTTTCAACTATTTGGGTTGTCGTTCGAGGTTTGTAAAACTAAGATTGAAAATATGCAGTTTTTTCGACTTTCTCGAAATTGAAATTTTAAAGTAGATTTAGATACCTATTTGAGAGATAAGCATGGATACCTATTTTTATGAGATTTGGAACTATTTTGGCTTTCGTTCAAGGTTGGTCAAACCAAGGTTTAAAAGATGCACGTACGTTGATATTCATGGAATCGATTTTTGAAAGTCTATTTAGGTACCCATTTGAGAGATAAGCATGGATAGCTATTTTTATGAGATTTGGAGCTATTTTGGCCGTCGTTCAAGGTTGGTCAAACCAAGGTTGAAAATATCCACTTTTGTCGACTTTCTGAGAATTAAAATTTTAAAGTAGACTTAAATACCCATTTGAGAGATAAGCACGAACACCTATTTTTATGAGATTTGGAGCTATTTTTCCCTCATTCAGGGTCGTTTAAACCAAGGTTGAAAAGATCCAATTTTTTTTACTTTCTCATAATTGAGTTGTGAAACTGGATTTAGCTACCCATTTGAGATATAAGCATGGGAACCTATTTTTATGAGATTTAGAGCTATTTTGTCACTCGTTCAAGGTTGGTGAAACCAAGGTTGAAAATATGCACTTTCGTCGACTTTCTCGGAATTGAGTTTTGAAAGTGGATTTAGTTACCCATTTGAGAGATAAGAATGGACACCTATTTTTATGATATTTGGAGCTATTTTGGCCCTTATTCAAGGTTGGGCAAACCAACGTTGAAAATATTCACTTTTGTCGACTTTCTCGAAATTGAAATTTTAAAGTAAATTTAGATACCCATTTGAGAGATAAGCATGGACACTTATTTATATGATATTTTAGCTATTTTGTCCCTCGTTCAAGGTTGGTCAAAACCAAGGTTGAAAACATGTACTTATGTCTTCTATCTGGGAATTGAGTTTTGAGAGTGGATTTAGGTACCCATTTGAGAGATAACCATGGACACTTAATTTTGTGAGATTTGGAGCTATTTTGGACATCCTTCAAGGTTGGTCAAACTAAGGTCAAAAATATATACTTTTGTCGACTTTCTCGTAATCGAGTTTTGAAACCTTATTTAGGTACCCATTTGAGAGATAAACATGGACAACTATTTTTATGAGATTTGGAGCTATTTTGGCCCTCGTTCAAGGTTAGTCAAACCAAGGTTGAAAATATGCACTTTTGTCGACTTTCTTGGAATTGCAATTTTAAAGTAGATTTAGATTCCCATTTGATAGATAAGCATGGATGCCTATTTTTATGAGTTTCAAAGCTATTTTTCCCTCGTTCAAGTTTGGTGAAACAAAGGTTGAAAATGTGCACTTTTCTTAACTTTCTCGTAATTGAGTCTTTAAAATAGATACAGCTACCCATTTTAGAAATAAGCATTGTCACATATTTTTATGAGCTTTGTAGCTATTTTGTCCCTCGTTCAAGGTTGGTCAAACCAACGTTGATACTATGCATTTTTTTCACTTTCTCGAAATTGAAATTTTAAAGTAGATTTAGATACACATTTGAGAGATAAGCATGGACACCTATTTTTATGAGATTTAGAGCTATTTTGGCCCTTGTTGATGTTTGGTCAAACCAATGTTGAAAAGAAGCAATTTTATCGACTTTCTCGGAATTGAATTTTGAAAGTGGATTTAGGTACGCATTTGAGAGATTAGCATTGCAACTATTTTATGAGATTTGCAACTATTTTGGTCTTCGTTCAAGGTTGGTCGAACTAAGGTTGAAAATATGCACTTTTGTTGACTTTCTCAGAATTGAGTTTTGAAAGTGGATTTAGGTACCCATTTGATAGATAAGCATGGAAAACTATTTTTATGAGATTTGGAACTAATTTGGCTGCCGTTTAAGGTTGGTCAAACCAAGGTTGAAAATATGCACTTTTCGTGACTTTCTCGAATTTGAAATTTTAAAGTAGATTTAGACCCCCATTTAGGTACCCATTTGAGAGATTAGTATTGTAACTATTTTTATGAGATTTGCAACTATTTTGTTCTTCGTTCAAGGTTGGTCAAACCAAGGTGGAAAATATGCACTTTTGTTGACTTTCTCAGAATTGAGTTTTGAAAGCGGATTTAGGTACCCATTTGAAAAATAAGCATGCACACCTATTTTAATGAGATTTGGACCTAGTTTGGCCCTCATTCAAGGTTGGTCAAAGCAAGGTTTAAAATATGGACTGTTGTCGACTTTTCAGAATTGAGTTTTGAAAGTGGATTTAGGTACCCATTTGAGAAATAAGCATGGACACCTATTTTTATGAGATTTGGAACTATTTTGGCCCTCGTCAAGGATGGTCAAACTAAGGTTGAAAATATGCACTTTTGTTGACTTTCTCAGAATTGAAATTTTAAAGCAGATTTAGATACCCATTTGAGAGATAAGCATGGACACCTATTTTGATGAGATTTGCAGCTATTTTGGTGCTCGTTCAAGGTTGTTCAAACAAACGTTGAAAATATACACTTTTGTCGACTTTCTCAGAATTGAGTTTTGAAAGTTGATTTAGGTACCCATTTGAGAGAAGCATGGACACCTATTTTTATGAGATTTGGAGCTATTTTGGTGCTCATTCAAGGTTGGTCAAAACAAGGTTGAAAAAAGTGCACTTTTTTAAACTTTTTCGGAATTGAGTTTTGAAAGTGGATTTAGGTACGTATTTTAGAGATCAGCATGGAAACTATTTTTGTGATTTTTGGAGCTATTTTCGTCCTCGTTCCAGGTTGGTCAAACTAAGATTGAAAATATGCACTTTTGTCGACATTCTCAGAACTGAGTTTTGAAAGTTGATTTAGGTACCCATTTGAGAGATAAGCATGGACACCTATTTTTATGATATTTGGACCTATTTTGGCCCCCGTTCAAGGTTCATCAAACCAAGGTTCAAAATATGCACTTTTGTAGACTTTCTCATAATTGAGTTTTGAAAGTGGATTCAGGTACCAATTTGAGAGATAAGTACGGACACCTATTTTGTCCATCATTCAAGGTTTGTCAAATCAAGGTTGAAAATATGCACTTTTGTCAAATTTTTCGGAATTGAGATTTTAAAGTAGATTTAGATAGCGATTTGAGAGATAAGGATCAACACCTACTTTTATGAGATTTCGAACAATTTTGTCCCACGTTCAATGTTGGCCAAACCAAGGTTGAAAATATGCACTTTTGTGGAATTAATCGAAATTTTAATTTTAAGTAAATTTAGATACCCATTTGAGAGATAACATGAATAATTTTCGTAATATTTTGAGCTATTTTGGCCCTCATTCATAGTTGGTCAAAAAAAGGTTGAAAATATGTACTTTTGTCGACTTTCTCAGAATTGAGTTTTGAAGGTGAATTTAGGTACCCATTTGAGAGATAAGCATGGACACCTATTTTTTTGAGATTTGGAGTTATGTTGGCCCTCATTCAATTTTGGTCAAACAAAGGTTGAAAATATACACTTTTGTTGACTTTCTATGAATTGAAATTTTAAAGTAGATTTAGATACCCATTTGAGAGATAATCATGGACATCTATTTTTATGAGATCTAGAGCTATTTTGGCCCTCGTTCAAGGTTGGTCAAACCAAGGTTGAAAAGATGCACCTTTTTCATCTTTCTACGAATTGAGTCTTAGGCACCCATTTGAGAGATTAGCATGGACACCTATTTTTAAGTGATTTCGATCTAATTTGGTCATGTTTCAAGGTTGGTAAAACCAAGGTTGAAAATATGCACTTTTATCGACTTTCTGGTAATTGAGTTATTTAACTAGAATTAGGTACCCATTTGAGAGAAAAGCATGGGCACCTATTTTGCTGATATTTGCAACTATTTTGCTCCATGTTCAATTGTTCAAACCAAGGTTGAAAATATACACCTTTGTCAACTTTCTCAGAACTGAAATTTTAAAGTAGATTTAGAAATCGATTTGAGAGACAAGCATGGACACCTATTTTTATGAGATTTGGAGCTATTTTGGCCCTTGCTTAATGTGGGTTAATCCAAGGTTGAAAAGTTGCACTTTTGTCGACTTTCTCGAAATTGTGTTTTGAAAGTGGATTTAGGTACCCATTTAACAGATAAGCATGGACACCTATTTTTATGATATTTGGATCTATTTTGGCACTACTTCAAGGTTGGTCAAACCAAGGTCTAAAATATGCACTTTTGTCGACTTTCTCGGAATTGAGTTTTGAAAATGGATTTAGGTACCCATTTGAGCGATAAACATGGAAAACTGTTTTTAATAGATTTGGAGTTATTTTGGCCCTCGTTCAAGGTTGTTCAAACCAAGGTTGAAAATATGCACTCTTGTCAACATTCTCAAAAGTGAAAATTTAAACTAGATTTAGTTACCCATTTGAGAGATAAGCATGAACACCTATTGTTATGAGATTTGGAGTTATTTTTACCCTCGTTCAAGGTTTCTCAAATGAAGGTTGAAAAGATGCAGTTTTGTCAATTTTCTCGAAATTGCATTTTGAAAACTGATCTGGGTACCCATTTGAGAATTAAGAATGGACACCTATTTTTATGAGATTTGGAGTTATTTTATCCCTCCTTCAAGGTTGGTCAAACCAATGTTGAAAATATTCACTTTTGTTGAATTTGTCGGAATTCAGTTTTGAGAGCAGATCTAGGTACCCATTAGAGACATAAGCATGCACACCTGTTTTTATGAGATTTAGAGCTATTTTCTCCCTCGTTCAAGGCTTGTCAAACCAAGGTTGAAAATATGCACTTTTTTTACTTTCTCGGAATTGAAATTTTAAAGTAGATTTCGATACCCATTTATCAGATAACATTGGACACCTTTTTTTATAAGATTTTGAGCTATTTTGGCCTTCTTTCAAGGTTGAAAATATACACTTTTGTCGACTTTCTCGGAATTGAAATTTTGGAGTAGATTTAGATACCCATTTGAGATATAAGCATGGACACCTATTTTTATGAGATTTGGATTTATTTTGCCCCTCATTCAAGGTTGGTCAAACCAAGCTTGAAAATATGCACTTTGCCAACTTTCTCAGAATTGAGTTTTTAGAGTGGATTTAGGTACCCATTTTATAGATAAGCATGGAAACATATTTTAGTGAGATTTAGAGCTATTTTCGCCCTCGTTTAAGGTTGGTCAAACCAGGGTTGAAAATATTTACTTTTGTCAGCTTTCTCAGAATTGAAATTTTAAAGTAGATTTAGATAACCATTCAGTAGATAAGCCTGTCCACCTATTTTTATTACATTTGGAGCTATTTTGGCCCTTGTTCAATGTTGTTGAAACTAAGGTTGAAAAGATGCACTTTTGTCGACCTTCTGAGGATTGAAATTTTAAAATGGATTTAGGTACCCATTTGAGAGATAAGCATGGACACCTATTTTTACGAGACTTGGAGATATTTTGTCCCTCATTCAAGGTTGGTCAAACCAAGTTTGAAAATATGCACATTTGACAACTTTCTCAGATTTGAGCTTTTAAAGTGCATTTAGGTACCCATTTGAGAGATAAGCATGGAAACTTATTTTTCTAAGATTTGGAGCTATTGTGGCCCTCGTTCAGGGTTGGTCAAACCAAGGTTGAAAATATGCACTTTTGTCATCTTTCTCAGAATTGAAATTGTAAAGTAGATTTAGATACCCATTTGAGAGATAAGCATGGACACTTATTTTTATGATATTTGGATCTATTTTGGCCCTTTCTTAAGGCTGGTCAAACAAAGGTTGAAAAGATGCACTTTTGTCGACATTCACGAAATTGAGTTTTGAAAGTGGATTTAGGTACCCATTTGAGAGATAAGCATGGACAGCTATTTTTATGAGATTTGGAGATATTTTCCCCTCGTTCAAGGTTGGTCAAACCAAGGTTGAAAATATGCACTTTTATCAACTTTCTCAGAATTGAGTTTTGAAAGTGGATTTGGGTACCCGTTTGAAAGATAAGCATGGACACCTATTTTTATTAGATTTGGAGCTATTTTGGCCCTCGTTCAAGGTTGGTCAAAACAAAGCTGAAAATATGCACTTTTCTCGACTTTCTTGGAGATGAAATTTTAAAGTAGATTTAGATACGCATTTGAAAGTTAAGCATGGACACCTAATTTTATGAGATTTGGAGCTAGTTTGGCCACCGTTCAAGGTTGGTCAAACCAAGGTTGAAAATATGCATATTTTTTGACTTTCTTGAAATTGAGTTTTGAAACTGAATTTACTTACCCGTTTGATAGAGAAGCATGGATAACTATTTTTTTGACATTTGGAGCTATTTTGGCCCTCGTTCAAGGTTGGGAAAAAGCAAGGTTGAAAATATGCACTTTTGACGACTTTCTCATAATTGAATTTTCAAAGTGGATTTACGTACCCAATTGAGAGATAAGCATGGAAACCTATTTTTATGACGTTTGCATCCATTTTTGGCCCTCGTTCAAGTTTTCCTAAACCAAGATTGAAAATATGTACTTTTGTCAACTTTCTCGGTATTGAAATTTTAAAGTAGATTTAGATACCCATTTGGGAGATAAGCATGGAAACCTATTTTTATGAAATTTGCATCTATTTTGGCCCTCATTCAATGTTGGTCAAAACAAGGTTTAAAAGAAGCAATTTTGTCGACATTTGTGGAATTGAGTTTTGAAAGTTGATTTAGGTGCCCATTTGAGAGATAAGCATGGACACCTATTTATATGATATTTGGTGATATTTTTGGCCCTCGTTCAAGGTTGGTCAAACCAAGGTTGAAACTATGCAGTTTTTTCAATATTCCCATAATTGTGTTTTAAATGTGGATTTAGGTATCCATTTGAGAGATAAAAATGGACACCTATTTTTATGAGATTTGGAGCTATTTTGGCCCTCGTTCAAGGTTGGTCAAACCAAGGTTGAAAATATGCACTTTTGTTGACTTTCTTGGAACTAAAATTTTAAAGTATATTTAGGTACCCATTTGAGAGATAAGCATGGACACCTATTTTTATGAGATTTGGAGCTATTTTGGCCCTCATTCGAGGATGGTCAAACGAGGGATGAAAAGATGCAGCTTTGTCGACTGTCTTGGAATTGAGTTTTGAAAGTTGATTTAGGTACCCATTTGAGCTATAAGAATTGACGCCTATTTTTATGAGATTTGGGGCTATTTTCTCCCATGTTCGAGGTTGGTCAAACCAAGGTTGAAAATATGCACTTTTGACAACTTTCTTGGAATTGAGTTTTGCAAGTGGATTTAGGTACCCATTTGAGAGATAAGCATGGGCACCTATTTTTATGATATTTGGAGCTACTTTGGCCCTCGTTCAAGGTTGGTCAAACCAATGTTGAAAATACAAACTTTTGTCGACTTTCTCAGAATCAAAATTTTAAAGTAGATAGAGATACCCATTTGAAAGATAAGCATGTACACCTATTTTTATGATAATTGGAGCTATTTTGGCCCTCGTTCAAGGTTGGTCAAACCAAGATTGAATATATGCACTTTTATCGACTTTCTTGTAATTCATTATTGAAAGCAGATTTTGGCACCCATTTGAGAGATAAGCATGGAAACCTATTTTTATGAGATTTGGAGCTATTTTATCCCTTGTTAAAGGTTGTGCAAACCAAAGTTGAAAATAAACACTTTTGTCGACTTTCTTGAAATTGAAATTTTAAAGTAGATTTAGATACCCATTTGAGAGACTAGCATGGACACCTACTTTTATGAGATTTGGAGCTATTTTGGCCCTCATTCAAGGTTGGCAAAACAAGGTTTGAAAATATGTACTTTTGATTACTTTATCTAAATTGTGTTTTGGAACCGTATTTAGATACCCATTAGAAAGATAAGCATGGAAACCTATTTTTATGACATTTGCAGCTACTTTGGCCCTTGTTCAAGGTTGGTCAAACCAAGGTTGAAAATATGCACTTTTGTCGACTTTCTAGGAATTGAGCTTTGAATGCGGATTTAGTACCCATTTGAGAGATAAGCATGGACACCTATTTTTTATGAGATCTAGAACTATTTTGGCCCTCTTTCAAGGTTCGTCTAACCAAGCTTGAAAAAATGCACTTTTTTTACTTTCTCGGAATTGAAATTTTAAAGTAGTTTTAGATATCCATTTGAGAGATAAGCATGGACACCTATTTTTATGAGATTTGGAGCTATTTTAGCCCTCATTCAAGGTTGGTCAAACCAACGTTGAAAATATGCACTTTTGTCCACTTTCTAAGAATTGACTTTTGAAACTGGATTTGGGTATACGTTTGAGAGATAAGCATGCGCACTTATTTTTATGAGATTTAGAGCTATTTTGGCCCTCGTTCAATGATGGTCATACCAAGGTTGAAAATATGTACTTTGTCGACTTTCTCGGAATTGAAATTTTAAGGAAAATTTAAATACCCATTTGAGAGATAAGTATGGATACTTTTTTTTTTATGAGATTAGAAGTTATTTTGTCCCTCCTTCAAGGTTGGTTAAACCAATCTTGAAAAGATGCACTTTTGTCGACTTTCTTGGAATTGAGTTTTGAAAGTCGATTTATTTACCCATTTTGAGAGATAAGCATGGACAGCTATTTTTATCAAAGTTTGGAGCTATTTTGTCCCTCATTCAAGATTGGTCAAACCAAGGTTGAAAATATGCACTTTTTTCAACTTTCTCGGAATTGAGTTTTGAAAGTGGATTTAGGTGCCCATTTGAGAGATAAGCATGGACACCTATTTTTATGAGATTTGGAGCTCTTTTTGCCCTTGTTCAAGGTTGGGAAAACCAAGGTTGAAAATATGCACTTTTGTCAACTTTCTCATATTTGAAATTTTAATGTACATTTTGTTAGGATTATTAATCCTTCTTTGACCATACTATCTATTTAGATTATTTATCATAACTTAGAAAAATTAATTAATTATTTGGGTCCACTAGTACCCTTGGGTCCACTTGGCCTAATGGTGCCACATGTACAAGTTAGTAGAGTGTGGGGAACACTGCTAGAGATTAACTGCCACTTATTTCATGTGCATGCATCTGTTTGGGTGCCTCCTACACCAATACTGACATTTTAGGAGACACTGGGAGTCTCGACACCAACCTCCATCAGTTAGTTGGAGTTGGAACTAGTTAGTCTTAGTTAGCTTCCAGTTACTTTCAGTTAGATCACAATCAGTTATCTATCGCTAGTTATGCATGGCTAATGCACGGATGCATGTGGAGTAGGTGCCTTTTCCCACCTACCACACTCATTTAAGTAGTTATTACATATTGTATGAGTTGGTTGGACATCTAGGAATTGATCTATTGGAATCCGATATTGATTGGGACACCATGAGTTAGCTAGTTAGTTAGGTACAGGTAGATCTAGTTGGTATATTCGAATTTCTCCCTAATGCATTTTAATTATTCCTGTATTTAAAATATTGTAACATCTGATTGAATTAATGACAATGATACTGTAATTACCTAAGTTACACTCATCTCTTTCCTGTGTATTTTGTTTTCTTCAGTTTGCATCTTCATTCTCCTTTATTGCAATCATAATTCAGAACTAATTGCTTGAAGATATAAATGGAACAACAATTCTAATATGGTATCAAAGCCTTCTCAGGAATGTTACATGTTTGTTTCTCTCCATTGAACATCATAAGCAGCTCGGTTTCCACAGAAGTCCCCTATGATGATTTTCTAGATCTAAATTTATTTAGAGTAGCTAAGAGGGTGTGATGGACCCTGAAAATATGTTCATGTCGAGAGGAAATACATGATTCTAACAGTTCGAATGTTTTAGTGTTTTACAGTGAAAATTGACAGGTGCTACGTAAATTGTGTGAAGTTTTGCGATCTCTCAGCTAAAAGAATTATGGATTCTCCATATCCTACTCTTCAGATCCTCACAACTTCCAATTATCTTGATTGGAGGATTGGTATGTAGCTGACTTGTGCAAGCATGGATATCATAGGATATTTCTTGGAATGGAGGTCGAGTCCCATCATCCTGATGAAATAAACAAGTTTCTAAACCGCTTAGATGAAGCATTTGGTTATCTACACACTTATATATCCAGAGATCTCCTCTTCCACCTAGAAGGTTTGAGGACACCTAGAGAATCCTGGGAGTAGATTGAAGAATTGTTTGTAAAACAATATGAGCTTCAGGGACACCTCCCGGAGAATGAATTTGTAGCCTTACGTACTAGTTGTTTCGAGGATATTGAGCAATTCATTACTAAATTCAAGTCTCTTGCATTTCAATGAAAACAGTGCGGAATAGAATAGAATGTTGAGCAGAATGTCCTTTCCATACTCAGAAAAATCAGTTCTAAGTATTCTGTATTTGTTTCTATGTTTCATTCCAAACGGGAGGGTTTCCCCAGTTGGAAAATTCCTTCAATATATTCTTTTTTCAAGTCCTTAATTAAGGAGAAAGAGAAATTGATTTGAATAGGAGTCATCAAGACCTCCAAAGATCAATTTCTCATAGTTACTGACTCTTCCAAAGAACAATAAAAGGGGAAATCAAATTAGAAGGATAAAAAAGCAGCTGATTCGAAGCCTAAACAGAATAAAGAAACTTCAGAAGGGGCCTTCGGCTCTAAGAAAAATAATTTTGAAAACAAATTATGTCCCTATTGTGAAAAGGGTTGCCATATTGAAGATTATTGTATGAGGAAGCAACTTGATGAAATGTCATCTCTTCTCAAGCAGCATAACATTGCTTCCCCACAAAGAGCTAGGAAGCATGATGAGGAATCATAGATAGAAGATGTTGAAAAGTGTAATGATTTGAAAGAAATCCTCTATCAATATACAACATACATAATTGATTCTGGAGCTTTCAAACACATGGTTTCCTCCAAAGAATCCTTCTCATCCCTCACACTGTCGAAGGGCCCTAATATTCACATGGGAGATGATTCCCATATTCTAGCAGAAGGAAAGGGTTCAGTCAAAGTGAAGCATGGCGAGTTCAATAATGTCCTTTCTGTTCCCTCCCTTATTTCTAACCTGTTGTCTATTTATCATATCAGTCATACAGGCTCTTCTAAGAGAGTTGCATTCGATTTAGAGATAATTGAGATTACAGAAAATCCACTAAACAACTTATAGTGAAAGGTATTGCAAATCACTCTACCAAAGCTTATGAGTTCTCACATTTCTTACCTGTCTATTCTCCTATAGCTTTATTGTCTCATGCTAACAACACCAGCAAGATTTGGCATAAGAGATTTGTCCATCTCAATTTCAAATATCTACAGCAACTCCACAATGATAAAATGGTTGAAGGTTTTCCCTCCATCCAAACTTTCAATGGAGTATGTGTTGGTTGCTTAGTAGGTAAGCATCCAGAAAAGAAGTATGATGTTGGGAACGAACATAGAGCTGCCTCTATACTTGATTTCATACAAAGTGATGTAGCAAGACCTATGACCACAAACTCCATTAATGGTTGCAGGTAGTTCCTCACATTTATTGATGATTCTTTTAGGTACTGCTAGATCTACTTCATGAAACAAAAACCATAAGTTTTTGAGACTTTTAAATTTTTTATGGCTATGGTTGAGAACAGTTTCAATAAGAATATCAAGTCAATAATATCTAATAAAGGAGGAGAGTACATCAAAGGATATTTCCAGATTTTATGTGAATCAGAGGGGATTGGAATGGAACATTCAATTCCATACATACCATAGTAGAATGGTGTGGCTGAGAGGAAGAGCAAATCACTAAAAGTGATGGCAACATGTCTTCTTCATGCCAAACATCTACCTCCTTCTCTTTAGGCTGAAGCAGTAAATTGTGCTTCTTATTTGTATAATAGAGTTCCACACAAGTCAATGGTTGGGGTCACTCCATTCGAAGCACTACATGGGCATAACCCCAATGTCTCTCATCTGATATTTTTTGGTTCCAAAGCTTGGGCCAAAATACCACTTTACAATAGGAAGGCCTTCCAATCCCAAAGTAGTGAATGCATTCTACTCGGATATGCAAAAGATGCAAAATATTACAAACTTATGGAGGTTGAAACCAGAATATGCTCCATTGAAAGAAGTTTCCAGCTTGAAGAATATGAGTTGTATGCCACACCTCCAACAACCCAGGAAGGTATAACTATTTCTCCACCTATTTTTTATGATGATGATGTGCTACATGTTTTAGATTCAGATGAAGAAGATCACATTCAGCATGATCATGTTATTGAGACTGAGTCTTAAGAGATTCTATATCTAGATCCAGTACCCATTCCTAATTAGAAACCTAAGCCCATATGGGCTCAAAATATCCTTGATGTAGCTAGAAGTGGTGCTGGAAATCTAGAAGACAGAAGAAGAACAAGGTCCCAGTATCAAAATGAACATGCTGCACTATCTCTCACAATTCTCTCTGTATAGAATGGTGCATCAAAACTCCAGGTCGGTTCTACTTGATGATTGTTAGACAAAAATACACACCTCCTATGGACAAGAGCTAGTTCCCTAGTCTTAATGGTTCATATCTAGAACATAACACAAACATAGAATGCTAGACTCTCCCTAGATTTGGTTCATCACTAGAATATGATGCCATAATACTTTTCTCAAATGTTTTCCTTGTTATCCTTGAAGCTTACTGTAGAAGAACCTATAAAAGATGGAAGACAACAAGAGAACCATGATAGCATACAATATAATCAACTAGATCTATGCTCGTGACCAAGGAATTCGGCAATATATACATATGAAACCATAAATATGGGAAAGAAAAGACATTATTTACTAATAAATGATTGGAGAGACTAAAACCTTCATGCCTTGGTGTTGAGAGTTCCTTCCAATGTCTCCTTGCTTCTAACTCCACCTAGCCTCCAAAGACTCAAGAATTATTTTGATAGAGCTTAGGTATGCAACACAATTATTCCTCCTTTTCCCATGGGGGATGAGACAGTATTTAAAGGCATGGGAGGATAGGTATGGTAGAGGATCTCATGGGTGAGGTGGAGATAAGATCCTAAAAGGGAGGATCTCAAGCTCCAGCTGGTCCTAAGCCATAGGGATGAGGCTCCACGGAGGTTAGCTTCGATAAGCCTCTCAAAGCTTCTCTTTATGCTTTGAAAACTCGAGAACCGCTCTTCAAATGGAGCATACAGGTGGTTATAAGGGGGAAACACTTCTTGCAGTAAGGGTAGGAGCAGTAGCACCACTTCTTGCTCATGTATCAGGAGCGGTGCTGAGCTGGGTAACGCTTTTTTCCAATGGGAGAGGAGCTTTACCAGCTCAAAATAGGGAAAAATCGCAAGGGGTTAATTTATTCCTTCATTTATCTAGGGAAACATTTGAGGGATTGGAGCATACAAGGGGGTACCTATCTCATAACATGAGAGTGACGAGATTTTGGTATAACAATGATGGAAAATGATCAGCTACATGGCCCACATAAGCAAAAACTTGATCATTCCCTTCCTTCACCATCAAAAAGAGACAAACAGATTCATCAGTTCAGAAGTACATTGAGAGGTCCACAGATGGACCATGCTACTGCATATAGATGCAAATTTGGAGCAGTGTTATTTTTCTAAGGAGGAAGCTTCTTTCTTCTATAGATAGCTTGCAGTTTTCTATTTCTGCTTATTTTAAGGGGGGGGTTCCCATGATGTTTTCCTTGTTTCCTCAGTTGTATTAAGAAACATTTTTTATTGTCTGGTATATTGTATTTGGGTGATATTTGGTCTTTTTACCATGTCCCACAGTTGTCCAAGTTAGGATTCAAGGAGGGTGTTAGGATTATTAATCCTCCCTTGACAATACTATCTATTTAAATTATTTATCCTAACTTAGGAACCTTAATTAATTATTTGGGTCCACTAGGCCTAAAAGGCCACATGTACCAATTACTAGCATGTGGAGGACATTGCTAGAGGTTAACTGCCACTTACTACATGTGCATGAATCCGTTTGGGTGCCTCATAGACCAATCCCTACATTTTAGGAGCCACTGGGACTCTCGACACAACCCTCCATTACTTAGTTGGAGTTGGAACTAGTTAGTCTTAGTTAGCTTCCAGTTAATTTCTGTTAGATCACAATCAATTAGCTAGCGCTAGTCATGGATGGCTAATGCATGGTTGGTTGTGGAGTAGGTGTCTTTTTCCACCTACAACACATAGTTGCACTCAGTTAACTAGTTATTACTGATTGTATGATTTTGTTAGACATCTGGGAGTTGATCAATTGGACTCCGATATTGATTGAGACACCATTAGTTAGCTAGTTAGTTAGGTACAATCAGATCCAGTTGGTAGATTCGAAATGCTCCCTAATGCATTTGAATTCTTCCTTTATGTAAATTATTGTAACACAGGATTGAATTAATGGCAATGATACGATAATTACCCGAGCTACACTCATATGTTTCCTATGTGGCTTGTTTTGTTCAGTTTGTATTTTCATTCTCCTTTTACTGCAAACATAATTCATGATTAATTGCTTGAAGATATAAATGGCACAACAATTATAATAGATTTAGATACCCATTTGAGAGATAAGCATGGAAACCTATGTTTATGAGATTGGGATTTATTTTGGCCCTTGTTCAAGGTTGGTAAAATGAACATTGAAAATATGCACTTTTGTAGACTTTCTCAGAATTGAGTTTTGAAAGTGGATTTAGGTACCCATTTGAGAGATAAGCATGGACACCTATTTTTATGAGATTTGGAGCTATTTTGGCCCTTGTTCAAGGTTGGTCAAACCAAGGTTGAAAAGTTGCAATTTTGTCAACTTTTTCGGAATTGAATTTTGAAAGAGGATTTAGCTACCCATTTGAGAGATAAGCATGGAAACCAATTTTTATGAGATTTGGAGCTATTTTGGCCCTCCTTAAGGGTTGCTCAAACCAAGGTTGAAAATATGCACTTTTTTTTACCTTCTCAGAATTGAAATTTTAAAGTGGATTTAGATACCCATTTGAGAGATAAGCATGGACACCTATTTTTATGAGATTTGGAGCTATTTTGGCCCTTGTTCAAGGTTGGTTAAACCAAGGTTGAAAATATTCACTTTTGTCGACTTTTTCAGAATTGAGTTTTGAAACCGCATTTAGGTACCTATTTGAGAGATAAACATGGACACCTATTTTTATGAGATTTGGAGCTATTTTGACCCTTGTTCAAGGTTGGTCAAACCAAGGTTGAAAATACGCACTTTTGTCGACTTTCTTAGAATTGAAGTTTTAAAGTAGATTTAGATGCCCATTCTAGAGATAAGCATGGATGCCTATTTTTATGAAATTTGGAGTTATTTTGGCCCTCGTTCAAGGTTGGTGAAACAAAGGTTGATACTATGCACTTTTGTCGACTTTCTTGGAATTGAGTTTTCAAAGTGGATTTAGGTACCCATTTGAGAAATAATTATGGACACCTATTTTTATGAGCTTTGTAGCTATTTTGGACCTCATTCAAGGTTGTTCAAACCAAAGTTGAAAATATGCACTTTTGTCGACATTCTCAGAATTGAAATTTTAAAGTAGATTTAGATACCCTTTTGAGAGATAAGCATGGACACCTATTTTTATGAGACTTGGGGCTATTTTATCCCTCGTTCAAGGTTTGTCAAACCAATGTTGAAAAGATGCACTCTTGTCGACTTTGTCAGAATTGAGCTTTGAGAGTGAATTTAGGTGGCCATTTGAGAGATGAGCATGGAAACGATTTTTATAACATTTGGAGCTATTTTGGTCCTTATACAAGGTTGGTCAAACCAAGGTTGAAAATGTGAACTATTGTCAACTTTCTCGGAATTGAGTTTTGAAAGTGGATATAGGTACCCATTTGAGAGATAAGCATGGACACCTACTTTTATGAGATTTGGAGCTATTTAGGCCCTTGTTCAACATTGGTCAAACCAAAGTTGAAAATATGCACTTTTGTTGAATTTCTCAGAATTGAAATTTTAAAGTAGATTTAGAGACCCATTTGAGAGATAAGCATGGACACCTATTTTTATGAGATTTGGAGCTAATTTGGCCCTTGTTCAAGGTTGTTCAAACCAAGGTTGAAAAGATGTACTTTTGTCGACTTTGTCTGAATTGAGTTTTGAATGTGGATTTACATACCCATTTGTTCGATAAGCATGGACACCTATTTTTATAAGATTTGAAACTATTTTGGCCCTCATTCAAGATTGGTCAAACCAACGTTGAAATTATGCTCTTTTGTTGAATTTCCCGTAATTGAGTTTTGAAAGTGGATTTAGGTACCCATTTGACAAATAATTATGGACACCTATTTTTATGAGATTTGGAGCTATTTCGGCCCTCGTTCAGGGCTGGTCAAACCAAGGTTGAAAATATGCACTTTTGTTGACCTTTTCGAAATAGAAATTTTAAAGCATATTTAGATACCCATTTGAGAGATAAGCATGGACACCTATTTTTATGAGATTTGGAGCTATTTTGGCCCTCATTCAAGGTTGGCTAAACGAAGGTTGAAAATATGCACTTTTGTCGACTTTCTCATAATTGATTTTTGAAAGTGGGTTTAGGTACCCATTTGAGAGATCAGCATGGACACCTATTTTTATGAGATTTGGAGGTATTTTGGCTCTCCTTTAAGGTTGGTCAAGCCAAGGTTGAAAAGATGCACTTTTATCGACCTTCTCAGAATTGGGTTTTGAAAGCTCATTTAGGTATGTACCCATTTGAGAGATAAGCATGGACACCTACTTTTATGAGATTTGGAGTTATTTTGGCCCTCGTTCAACGTTGGCCAAACCAAGGTTTAAAATATGCACTTTTGTCGACTTTCTCGGAATTGAGTTTTGAAAGTGGATTTAGTTACCCATTTCAGAGATAAGCATGGGCACCTATTTTTATGAGATTTGGAGCTATTTTGGCCCTCATATAAGGTTGGCCAAACAAATGTGTAAAATATGCACTTTTGTCGACTTTCTCGAAATTGAAATTTTAAAGTATATTTAGATACCCATTTGAGAGATAAGCACAGACACCTATTTTTATGAAATTTGGATCTATTTTTACTGTCGTTCAAGGTTTGTCAAACAAACGTTGAACAGATAAACTTTTGTCAAATTTCCCGGAATTGAGTTTTGAAATTGGGTTTAGGTAGTCATTTGAGAGATAAGCATGGACGCCTATTTTTATGATATTTGGAGCTATTTATGCCCTCATTATGGGTTGGTCAAACCAAGGTTGAAAAGATGCACTTTTGAGGACTTTTTCGGAATTGAGTTTTGAAAGTGGATTTAGGTACCCAATTTAGAGATGAGCATGGAAACAATTTTTATGAGATTTGGAGCTCTTTTGTTCCTTATTCAAGGTTGGTCAAAACAAGTTTGAAAATATGCACTTTTGTCGACTTTATCGGAATTGAGTTTTGAAAATGGATTTAGGTACCTATTTTTATGAGATTTGGAGCTGTTTTGGCCCCCGTTCAAGGTTGGTTAAACCAAGGTTGAAAAGATGCACTTTTGTAGAGCTTCTCGGAATTGATTTTTGAAAGTGGATTCAGGTACCCAGTTGATAGATAAGTATGGACATCTATTTTTATGAGGTTTTGAACTATTTTGGCCCTCATTAAAGGTTGGTCAAACCAAGGTTGAAAATATGTACTTTTTTCAACTTTCTCGAAATTGAAATTGTGAAGTAGATTTAGATACCCAATTGACGGATAAGGGTGGAAACCTATTTTTATGAGATTCATAACTCTTTTGGCCTGCGCTCAATGTTGTTCAAACCAAGGTTGAAAATATGCACTTTTGTGGACTTTCTTGAAATTGAAATTTTAAAGTAAATTTAGATACCCATTTGAGAGATAAGCATAGACACTTATTTTTATGACAGTTGGAGCTATTTTCGCCCTTGTTCAAAGTTGGTCAAACAAAGGTTGAAAATATGCACTATTGTCGGCTTCCTTGGAATTGAGTTTTGAATGTGAATTTAGGAACCCATTTGAGAGATAAGCATGGACACCTATTTTTATGAGATTTGGAGCTATTTTTGCCCTTCTTCAAGGTTGGTCAAACCAAGGTTGAAATATGCACTTTTGTCGACTTTCTCATAACTGAGTTTTGAAAGTGTATATAGGTGTCGATTTACGAGATAAGCATGGACATGTATTTTAGGGGATTTAGATATATTTTGACTCTCAACCCAGAAATTTGACCAGTAGACTATCTCGGTTTCCATGCTTTTGCTGCTACGAATTCTGTGCAAACCTTCTCAGTAAATGTGCCAGAAATATCAGCAATTTCCAGCCCTCAAAAACTGTGCAAAAGAAGAAATTCTGCCCTCGATTTTCATGCCCAGAACAACAGAAAAAACGTACTGTACAGACAGCATTAAATGCTTCCGTACTCCTCGAAAACGGTGCCTAAAAAGTACAGAAAATTGCCTTGAAAAACGTGCCTGATATCCACCTTGAATTTCGTGCCCAAACAGTCCTTGAAAACTGTGCTGAAACCGTACTGTACGGCTGCAATAAATGAGGTCGTACTTCACCTCAATTTTTGTGCACAATAAATGCTAGACGTACTACTATCTCGAAATGTGTGCCTGCAATGAATGTGTTGTACCTTCACCTCGAAACTCATGCCAGCAATTAATGGTCTTGGTTTTCGTGCCCACTGAAAATCACTCACAGCCCTGTCTTGGAATTCGTGCCCTCACTTTCCTTCAGCTCTCTCCTTCTCCTAAAAAAATGAAAAGTGAAGTATTTTGCCTCCCTCAACTCTTTTTTTCTAAACCCTAAGTGGGAATCTAATCCAACGGTGGAGAAAGATCCAATCCAATGGCTAAGATTCAATGAGAGTAAAAATCACATTTATTTAAATCATTTAAATAACTTTACTCACCCACTTAAATTTATCAAAAAGTGACTTTAACTTTATAAAGTCTCATTAAGTAGCTTTTAATGTGAGGGTCACCTTTTCCCCTCTTCTAAGTGACTCAGGCAAAAAATCACTTAGGGAACAAATTCCTAGGTACAAAAACTAACAGAAAATATGCACCTTTTCGACTTTCTTGGAACTGAAATTTTAAAGTAGATTTAGATACCCATTTGAGAGATAAGCATGGACACCTATGTTTATGAGATTGGGAGCTATTTATTCCCTCATTCAAGGTAGGTCAAACAAATGTTGAAAATATGGACTTTTGTCGATGTTCTTGGAATTGAGTTTTGAAAGTGGATTTAGGTCCAAATTTGAGAGATAAGTATGGACACCTATTTTTATGATATTTGGAGATATTTTGGCGCTCATTTAAGGTTGCAGAAACCAAGGTTGAAAATATGCACTTTTGTTGAGTTAACCAAGGTAGATTTAGATACCCATTTGAGAGATACTAATGGATACCTTTTTTAATTATATTTGAAGCTATTTTGGCCCTCGTTCAAGGTTGGTTAAACTAAGCTTGAAAAGATGCACTTTTGTCGACTTTCTTGGAATTGAGTTTTGAAACTAGATTTAGGTACCCATTTGAGAGATAAGCATGGACACCTACTTTTATCATATTTGGAGCTATTTTGGCCCTCGTTCAAGGCTAGTCAAACCAAGGTTGAAAATATGCACTTTTTTTGACTTTCTCGTAATTGAGTTTTGAAAGTGGATTTAGGTACACATTTGAGAGATAAGCATGGAAACCTATTTTTATGAGGTTTAGAGTTATTTTGGCCCTTGTTCAAGGTTGGCCAAACCAAGGTTGAAAATATGCACTTTTGTCGACTTTCTCGGAATTGAAATTTTAAAGTAGTTTTAGATACCCATTTCAGAGATAAGCATGGAGACATATTTTTATGAGATTTGGAGCTGTTTTGGCCCATGTTCAAGGTTGGTCAAAAAAGGTTGAAAGATGCACTTTTGTCGACTTTCTAAGAATTGAGTTTTGAAAGTGGATTTAGGTACCCTTTTGAGAGATAAGCATGGACACCTATGTTTATGAGATTTGGAGCTATTTTGGCCCTCCTTTAAGGTTGTTTAAACCAATGTTGAAAATATGCACTTTTGTCGACTTTCTCGGAATTGAGTTTTGAAACCGTATTTAGGTACCTACTTGAGAGATAAACATGGACACATATTTTTATGAGGTTTGGAGATATTTTGGCCCTCGTTCAAGGTTTTTGAATTTAAGGTTGAAGCCATGCACTTTTGTCGACTTTCTCGGAATTGAAATTTTAATCTAGATTTAGATGCCCATTTGAGAGATAAGCATGGACTCCTATTTTCATGAGATTTAGAGCTATTTGGACCTAATTCAAGGTTGTTGAAACCAAGATTGAGAATATGCACTTTTGTCGACTTTCTGAAAATTGAGTTTTCAAAGTGGATTTAGGTACCCATTTGAGAAGTAAGCATGGACACTTATTTTTATGAGCTTCGTAGCTCTTTTATCCCTTGTTCAAGGTTGAAAATATGCAGTCTTGTCGAATTTCTCAGTATTGAAATTTTAAATTAGATTTAGATACCCATTTGAGAGATAAGCATGGACACCTATTTTTATGATATTTGGAGCTATTTTGGACCTCGTTCAAGGTTGGTCAAACCAATGTTGAAAATATCCACTTTTTTCGACTTTCTCGGAATTGAGTTTTGAAAGTGGATTTAGGTACCCATTTGAGAAAGAAGTATGGATACCTATTTTTATGAGATTTTTCGTTATTTTCTCCCCTAGTTAGGGTCAGTCAAACCAAGGTTGAAAATATGCACTCTTGTCGACTTTATCGGAATTGAAATTTTAAAGTAGAGTTAGATTCCCATTTGAGAGATGAGCTTGGACACCTATTTTTATGAGATTTGTAGATATTTTGGCCCTCAATAAAGGTTGGCCAAACCAAGCTTGACAATATGCACTTTTGTCAATTTTCTAAGAATTGATTTTTGAAAGTGGATTTAGGTACCGATTTGAGAGATAAGCATGGACGCCTATTTTTATGAGATTTGGGGCTATTTTGGCCCTCCTTCAAGGTTGCTTAAACCAAGGTTGAAAACCTGGAATTTTGTCGGCTTTCTCGGAATTGGGTTTTGAAAGAGGATTTAGGTACCCATTTGAGAGATAAGCATGGACACTTATCTCTGTGAGATTTGGAGCTATTTTGGCCCTCGTTTAAGGTTGGTCAGGCCAAAGTTGAAAATGTTCACTTTTGTCAACTTTCTCTGAATGTAGTTTTGAAAGTGCATTTAGGTACCCACATGGAAGATAATGATGGACACCTTTTTTTGTGAAATTTGGAGTTATTTTGGCCCTCATTCAGGGTTTGTAAAACCAAGGTTGAAAATATGCACTTTTGTCGACTTTCTCAGAATTGAGTCTTGAAAGTAGATTTAGATACCCATTTGAGAGGTAAACATGGACACGTGTTTTTATGAGATTTGGAGTTATTTTGACCCACGTTCAAGGTTGGTCAAAACAAGGTTGATAATATGCACTTTTTTTCAAATTTCTTGGAATTGAGTTTTGAAAGTATATTTAGGTACCCGTTTGAGCGATAAGCATGGAAACGTAGTTTTATGAGATTTGGAGCTATTTTGGCCCACGCTCAAGGTTGGTCAAACCAATGTTAAAAATATGCACTTTTGTTGACTTTCTCAGAATTGAAATTTTAAAGTAGATTTAGATACCCATTAAAGAGATAAGCATGGACACCTATTTTTATGACATTTGGAGCTATTTTGTCCCTCGTTCAAGGTTGAAAATATGCACTTTTGTCGAGTTTCTCGTATCTGAGTTTTGAAAGTGGATTGAAGTACCCATTTGACACATAGGCATGGACACCTATTTTTATGAGATTTGGAGCTAGTTTGGTCCTCGTTCAAGGTTAGTCAAACAAGGTTGAAAATATGCACTTTCGTCAACCCTCTCAGAATATAGTTTTAGAAGTGGATTTAGGTATCCATTCAAGAGATAAGCATGGATACCTATTTTTATGAGATTTGGAGTTATTTTGGTCCTCGTTCAAACTTGATCAAACCAAGGTTTAAAATATGCAATTATGTCAACTTTCTCGGAATTGAAATTTTAAAGTAGATTTAGATACCCATTTGAGAGATAAGGATCGACACCTATTTTGATGAGATTTGGAACTATTTGGGCCTACGTTCAATGTTGGTTAAACCAAGGTTGAAATAATGCACTTTTTTTGAATTTCTCGAAATTGAAATTTTAAAGTAAATTTAGATACCTGTTTGAGAGATAAGCATGGACACCTGTTTTTATGAGATTTGGAGCTATTTTGACCCCGTTCAAGGTTCGTCTAACAAAGGTTGAAAATATGCACTTTTATCGACTTTTTCGGAATTGGGCTTTCAATGTGAATTTAGGTACCCATTTGAGACTTAAGCATGGACACCTATTTTTATGAGATTTGGAGCTATTTTTGGCCTCCTTGAAGGTTAGTCAAACCAAGGTTGAAAAATACACTTTTGTCGACTTTCTAGGAATTAAGTTTTGAAAGTGGATTTAGGTACACATTTTAGAGATAAGCATGGACACCTATTTTTTTGGCATTTAGTGCTATTTTGGTCGTCGTTCAGGGTTGGTTAAACTAAGGTTGAAAATTTGCACTTTTCTCGACTTTCACGGATTTCAGATTTTAAAGTAGATTTAGATGCACATTTGAGAGATAACCATGGACACCTATTTTTATGATATTTGGAGCTATTTTGGCCCTCGTTCAAGGTTGGTAAAACCAAGGTTGAAAATGTACACTTTTGTCGACTTTCTCAAAATCTTGCTTTGAAAGTGGATTTAGGTGCACACTTGAGAAATAATCATGGAGACCTCTTTTTGTTAGATTTGGAGCTATTTTGGCCCTTGTTCAAGGTTTTTCAAACCAAGGTTGAAAATATGCACTTTTGTCGACTTTCTCAGAATTGAGTTTAGAAGGTAGATTTAGATACCCATTTGAGAAATAAGCATGGACACCTATTTTTATGAGATTTGTAGCTATTTGGAGAGATAATATGCACTTTTCTCGAATTCCTTGGAATTGAGTTTCGAAAGTGGATTTAGGTAGTTGTTTGAGGGATAAGAATGGACACGTTTTTTAATGATATTTGGAGCTATTTTGGTCCACGTTCAAGGTTTGTCAAACCAAGGTTTAAAATATCCACTTTTGTCAACTTTCTCAGAATTGAAATTTGAAAGTAGATTTAGATAACCAATAGAGATAAACATGGACACAGGTTTTTTTGATATTTGGAGTTATTTTGACCCCCCTTCAAGTTTGGTCAAATAAAGGTAGAAAAGATGCATTTTTGTCAACTTTCTCGGAAATGAGATTTGAAAGTGGATTTAGGTACCCATTTGACAGATAAGCATGGAAACCTATTTTTATGAGATTTGGATCTATTTTCACCCTCGTTCAAGGTTGGGCAAATGAACGTTGAAAAAAGACACTTTTGTCGACTTTCTCATAATTGAGTTTTGAAAGTGGATTTAGGTACCCATTTGAGAGATAAGCATGGACACCTATTTTTATGATATTTGGAGCAATTTTGGCCCTCGTTCAATGTTGGTCAAACCAAGGTTGAAAATATGCACTTTTATAAACTTTCTCATAATTGAGTTTTAAAAGTGGATTCATATAGCCATTCTAGAGATAAGAATGGACACATATTTTTATGAGATTTGGAGTTATTTTGGCCCTTATTCAAGGTTGCTCAAACCAAGGTTGAAAATAGGCACTTTTGTTGACTTTCTCGGAATTGAAATTTTAAAGTATATTTAGATACCCATTTGAGAGATAAGGATGAACACCTATTCTTATGAGATTTGGAACTATTTCGGCCTACATTCAATGTTTGCCAAACCAAGGTTGAAAATATGCACTTTTGTGGACTTCCTCAAAATTGAAATTTTAAAGTAAATTTAGATACCCATTTCAAAGATAAGCATGGACACCTATTTTTATAAAATTTGGAGCTATTTTGGGCCTCATTCAAGGTTGGTCAGATAAAGGTTGAAAATATGCAATTTTGTTGACTTTCTTTGAATTGAGTTTTGAATGTGAATTTAGGTACCCATTTGAGATTTAAGCATGGACACCTATTTTTATGAGATTTGGAGCTATTTTGGCCATCGTTCAAGGTTGGTTAAACCAAGGTTGAAAATATGCACTATTTTCGACTTTCTCGGAATTGAAATTTTAAACTAGATTTGGATACCCATTTGAGAAATAAGCATTGACACCTATTTTTATTAGATGTGGATCTATTTTGGCCTATGTTCAAGGTTAGTCAAACCAAGGTTGAAAATATGCACTTTTGTTTACTTTCTCAAAATTGAAATGTTAAAGTAGATTTAGGTACGTTTTTGAGAGATAAGCATGGACACCTATTTTTATGAGATTTGGAGAATTTTTGGGCCGGGTGCAAGGTTGGTCAAACCAAGGTTGAAAATGTTCACTTTTGTCGACTTTCTCGGAATCTAGTTTTGAAAGTTGATTTAGTTACCCACTTGAGAGATAATCATGGACACCTATTTTTATGAGATTTGGATCTATTTTGGGACTCGTTCAGGGTTTGTGAAACGAAGGTTGAAAATATGTACTTTTTTCGACTTTCTCAGAATTGAGTTTTGAAAGTAGATTTATATACCCAATTGAGAGATAAGAATGAACACCTATTTTTATGATATTTGGAGCTACTTTGGCCCTCGTTCAAGGTTGGTCAAACCAAGTTTGATAATATTCACTTTTCTCGAATTTCTCGGAATTTAGTTTTGAAAGTGGATTTACGCACCCATTTGAGAGATAAGCATGGACATGTATTTTATGAGATTTGGATCTATTTTGGCCCATGCTCAAGGTTGGTTAAACTAAGGTTGAAAATATGCACTTTTGTCTTCTTTATCGGAATTGAAATTTTAAAGTCGATTTAGACACCCATTAGAGAGATAAGCGTGGACACCTGGTTTTATGATATTTTGAGCTATTTTGACCCTCGTTCAAGGTTGGTCAAACCAAGGTAGAAAAGATGTCATTTTTTTGAATTTATCGAAATTGAGTTTTGAAAGTGCAATTTGGTACCCATTTGAGAGATAAGCATGGACACCTATTTTTATGAGATTTGGAGATAGTTTGGCCCTCCTTCAAGGTTGAAAATATGCACTTTTGTCGACTTTCTCAAAATTGAGTTTTTGAAGTGGATTTAGCTACCCATTTAAGAGATAGGTATGGACACTATTTTTATGAGATTTGGAACTATTTTGGCCTGTGTTCAAGGTTGGTCAAACCAAGGTTGAAACTCAACACTTTTCTTGAGTTTCTTGGAATTGAAATTTATAAAGTAGATTTAGAGACCCATTAGAGAGATAAGAATGGACACCTATTTTTATAAGATTTGGAGCAATTTTGTCCCCCATTCAAGGTTGGTCAAACAAAGATTGAAAATTTGCACTTCTGTCGACTTTCTCGAAATTGAGTTTTGAAAGTGGATTTAGGTACCCCTTTGAGAGATAACTATGGACACCTGTTTTTATGAGATTTGGAGCTATTTTGTCCCACATTTAAGATTGGTAAAACCAAGGTTGAAAATATGCAATTTTGTGGACTTTCTAGGAATTGAGTTTTCAAAACGGATTTAGGTACCCATTTGAGAGATAAGCATGGACACCTATTTTTATGAGAGTTGGAGTTATTTTGTCCCGCATTCAAGGTATGTCAAACCAATGATGAAAATATGGAATTTTGTCGAATTTCTAAGAATTGATTTTGGGAAGTGGATTTAGGTAACCATTTGAGAGATATGCATGGACACCTATTTTTATGAGATTTGGAGCTATCTTGGCCCTCGTTCGAGGTTGGTCAAACCAAGGTTGAAAATATGCACTTTTGTTGACTTTATCGAAATTGATATTTTAAAGTAGATTTAGATACCCATTTGGGAGATAAGCATGGACACCTATTTTTATGATATTTGAAGCTATTTTGTCCCGTGTTCAAGGTTGGTAAAAAAAAAGGTTGAAAAGATGCACTTTTGTCACCTTTCTCGAAATTGAGTTTTGAAAGTGGATTTAGGTACCCAGTTGACAGTTAAGCATGAACACCTATTTGTATGAGATTTGGAGCTATTTTGGCCCTCCTTTAAGGTTGGTTAAACTAGGGTTGAAAATATACACTTTTGTCGACTTTCTCTAAATTGAGTTTTGAAACCGTATTTAGGTACCTATTTGAGAGATAAAAATGGACACCTATTTTTATCAGATTTGGAGATATTTTAGCCCTCTCGTTCAAGGTTGGTCAATTCAAGGTTTAAAATATGCACTTTTGTCAGCTTTCTCGTAATTGAAATTTGAAAGTGGATTTTGGTACCCATTTGGGAAATAAGTATGGATACCTATTTTTATGAGATTTGGTGTTATTTTCACCCTCGTTCAAGGTTGGCCAAACCAGGGTTGAAATGTGCACGTTTGTTGACTTTCTCGGAATTGAAATTTTAAAGTATATTGAGATACCCATTTGAAAGACAAGCATGGACACCTATTTTTAAGTGATTTGGATCTATTTTGGCCCTTGTTCAATGTTGGGCAAATGAATGTTGAAAAGATGCTCTTTTATCAACTTTCTTGGAATTGAGTTTTGAAAGTGGATTTAGGTACCCATTTGAGAGATAAGCATGTACACCTATTATATGAGATTTGGAGCTATTTTGGCCCTCGTTCAAGCCTGGAAAAACCAAGGTTGAAAAGATGCACTTTTGTTGAATTTTTCAGAATTGAGTTTTGAAAATGGATTTAGATACCCATTTTAGAGATGACCATGGAAACTATTTTTATGAGATTCGAACCTATTTTGGTCCTCATTCAAGGTTGGTCAAACCAAGGTTGAAAATATTCACCTTGGTTAACTTCCTCGGAATTGAGTTTCGATTGTGGATTTACGTACCCATTTGAGAGATAAGCGTGGACACCTATTTTTATGAGATTTGGAGCTATTTTGGCCCGCGTTCAAGGTTGGTCAAACGAACTTCAAAAATATGCACTTTTCTAGACTTTCTCGGAATTGAGTTTTGAAAGTGGATTCAGGTACCCATTTTAGAGAAAAGTATGGACACCTATGTTTATGAGACTTGGAGTTATTTTGGCCCGTCTTCAATGTTGGTCAAACCAAGGTTGAAAATATGCACTTTTGTTGACTTTCTCGGAATTGAAATTTGAAAGTAGATTTAGATACCCATTTCAGAAATAAGGATGGACACCTATTTTTATTAGATTTGGAATTATTTTAGGCTATGTTCAATATTGGTCAAACCAAGGTTGAAAATATGTACTTTTGTGGACTTTCTTGAAATTGAAATTTTAAACTAAATTTAGATATCCACTTGAGAGATAAGCATGGAGACCGATTTTTATGATATTTGGAGCTCTTTTGGCCCTCATTCATGGTTGGTCAAACAAAGGTTAAAAATATGCACTTGTGTCGACCTTCTCGTAATTGAGTTTTGAATGTGAATTTAGGTACCCATTTGAGAGTTAAGCATGGACACCTATTTTTATCAGATTTGGAGTTATTTTGGCCCTCGTTCAAGGTTGGTCAAACCAAGGTAAAAAATATTCACTTTTGTGGACTTACTCAGAATTGCGTTTTGGAAGTGAGTTTAGGTACACATTTGAGAGATAAGGATGGACACCTATTTTTATGAGATTTATAGCTATTTTGGCCCTTTTTCAAGGTTGATTAAACCAAGGATGAAAATATGCAGTTTTGTCGACTTTCTCATAATTGAAATGTTAAAGTAGATTTAGATAACCATTTGAGAAATAAGCATGGACACCATTTTTTATGAGATATTGAGCTATTTTGGCCTGTGTCAAAGCTTGGTCAAACCAATGTAGAAAATATGCACTTTTGTTGACTTTCACGAAATTGAAATTTTAAAGTATATTTAGATACCCATTTGAGAGATAAGCATGGACACATATATTTATGAGATTTGGATCTATTTGTGCCCTCGTTCAAGGTTGGTCAAACCAAGGTTGAAAATATGCACTTTTCTAGACTTTTTCGGAAATGAGTTTCGAAAGTGGATTTAGGTACCCATTTGGGAGATAAGTATGGACAACTATTTTTATGAGGTTTGGAGCTATTTTGGCCGTTGTTCAATATTGGTCAAACCAAGGTTGAAAATATGCACTTTTATCGACTTTCTTGGAATTGAAATTTTAAAGTAGATTTAGAGACCCATTAGAGAGATAAGCATGGACACCTATTTTTATGAGATTTGGAGCAATTTTGTCGCTCATTCAAAGTTGGTCAAATGAAGATTGAAAATATGCAATTCTGGTGACTTTCTCGAAATTGAGTTTTGAAAGTGGATTTAGGTACCCTTTTGAGAGATAAGTATGGACACCTATTTTTGTGAGATTTGGAGCTATTATGTCCCATATTTAAGATTGGTCAAACCGAGGTTGAAAATATGCAATTTTGTGGACTTTCTAGGAACTGAGTTTTTAAAATGGATTTAGGTACCCATTTGAGAGATAAGCATGGACACCTATTTTTATGAGATTTGGAGTTATTTTGTCCCTCGTTCAAGGTAGGTCAAACCAATGATGAAAATATGGACTTTTGTCGACTTTCTCGGAATTAATTTTGGAAAGTGGATTTAGGTAACCATGTGAGAGATATGCATGGTCACCTATTTTTATGAGATTTGGAGCTATTTTGGCCCTCGTTCGAGGTTTGTCAAACTAAGGTTGAAAATATGCACTTTTGTTGACTTTCTAGGAATTGAAATTTTAAAGTAGATTTAGATACCCATTTGAGAGATAAGCATGAAAACCTATTTTTATGAGATTTGGAGCTATTTTGGACCTTGTTCAAGGTTGGTAAAAAAAAGGTTGAAAATATGCACTTTTGTCGCCTTTCTCAGAATTCAGTTTTGAAAGTGGATTTAGGTACCCATTTGACAGTTAAGCATGAACACCTATTTGTATGAGATTTCGAGCTATTTTGACCATCCTTTAAGGTTGGTTAAACCGGGTTTGAAAATATACACTTTTGTCAACTTTCTCGAAATTGATTTTTTAAACCGTATTTAGGTACCTATTTGAGAGATAAAAATGGACGCCTATTTTTATGAGATTTAGAGATATTTTGGCCATCATTCAAGTTTGGTCAATTAAAGGTTTCAAATATGCCCTTTGTAGACTTTCTCCGAGTTGAAATTTGAA
Organism: Pseudotsuga menziesii; assembly: GCA_001517045.1. Classification (NCBI taxonomy): domain Eukaryota; kingdom Viridiplantae; phylum Streptophyta; class Pinopsida; order Pinales; family Pinaceae; genus Pseudotsuga; species Pseudotsuga menziesii. The sequence goes on from LPNX011048925.1 coordinate 1,258,969, forward strand.
AGTGGATTTAGGTACCCGTTTGAGAAAGAAGTATGGATACCTATTTTTATGAGATTTGGTGTTATTTTCGCCCTCGTTCAAGGTTGGTTAAACTAAGGTTGATAATGTGCAATTTTGTTGACTTTCTCGGAATTGAAATTTTAAAGTAGATTGAGGTACCCATTTGAAAGAGAAGCATGGACATCTATTTTTAGCTGATTTGGATATATTTTGGCCCTCGTTCAAGGTTGGGCAAACAAACGTTGAAAATATGCTCTTTTACTGACTTTCCTGGAATTGAGTTTTGAAAGTGGATTTAGGTACCCATTTGAGAGATAAGCATGGACACCTATTTTATGAGATTTGGAGCTATTTTGGCCCTCATTCAAGGCTAGCTAAACCAAGGTTGAAAAGATGCACTTACTTCAACTTTTTCAGAATTTAGTTTTGAAAGTGGATTTAGGTACCCATTTGAGAGATGAGCATGGAAACTATTTTTATGAGATTCGGAGCTACTTTTGTCCTTGTTCAAGGTTAGTCAAACCAAGGTTGAAAATATGCACCTTGGTCCTATTCCTCGGAATTGAGTTTCGAAAGGGGATTTAGGTACCCATTTTAGAGATAAGCGTGGAAACCTATTTTTATGAGATCTGGAGCTATTTTGGTGCTTGTTCAAGGTTGGTCCAACCAAGTTAAAAAATATGGACTTTTCTAGACATTCTAGGAATTGAGTTTTGCAAGTGGATTCAGGTACCCGTTGTAGAGATAAGAATGGACACCTATTTTTATGAGACTTGGAGTTTTTTTGGCCCGTGTTCAATGTTGGTCAAACCAAGGTTGAAAATATGCACTTTTGTTGACTTTCTTGGAATTGAAATTTGAAAGTAGATTTAGATACCCATTTGAGCGATAAGGATGGACACCTATTTTTATGAGATTTTGAATTATTTTAGCCTACGTTCAATATTGGTCAAACCAAGGTTGAAAATATGCACTTTTGTGAAATTTCTTGAAATTGAAATTTTAAACTAAATTTAGATACCCATTTGAGAGATAAGCAGGGAGACCTATTTTTATGATATTTGGAGCTATTTTGGCCCTCATTCATGGTTGGTCAAACAAAGGTTGAAAATATGCACTTGTGTCGACCTTCTTGTAATTGAGTTTTGAATATGAATTTAGGTACCCATTTGAGAGTTAAGCATGGACACCTATTTTTATCAGATTTTGAGTTATTTTGGCCCGCATTCAAGGTTGGTCAAACCAAGATAAAAAATATTCGGTTTTGTCGAATTACTCAGAATTGAGTTTTGAAAGTGAGTTTAGGTGCACATTTGAGAGATAAGGACGGATACCTATTTTTATGGGATTTAGAGCTATTTTGGCCCTCGTTCAAGGTTGATTAAACAAAGGTTGAAAATATGTAGTTTTGCCGACTTTCCCAGAATTGAAATTTTAAAGTAGATTTAGATACCCATTGGAGAAATAAGCATGCACACCATTTTTTATGAGATATCAATCTATTTTGGCCCGTGTTCAAGGTTGGTCAAACCAATGTAGAAAATATGTACTTTTGTCAACTTTCACGAAATTAAAATTTTAAAGTAGATTTAGATACCCATTTGAGCGATAAGGATGGACACTTATTTTTATTAGATTTGGAATTATTTTAGCCTACGTTCAATATTGGTCAAACCGAGGTTCAAAATATGCACTTTTGTGGACTTTCTTGAAATTGAAATTTTAAACTAAATTTAGATACCCATTTGAGAGGTAAGCATGGAGACCTATTTTTATGATATTTGGAGCTATTTTGGCCCTCATTCATGGTTGGTCAAGCAAAGGTTAAAAATATGCACTTGTGGCGACCTTCTTGTAATTGAGTTTTGAATGTGAATTTAGGTACCCATTTGAGAGTTAAGCATGGACACCTATTTTATCAGATTTGGAGTTATTTTGGCCCTCGTTCAATGTTGGTCAAACCAAGGTCAAAAATATTCACTTTTGTCGACTTACTCAGAATTAAGTTTTGAAAGTGAGTTTAGTTACACATTTGAGAGGTAAGGATGGACACCTATTTTTATGGGATTTAGAGCTATTTTGGCCCTTTTTCAAGGTTGATTAGACCAAGGTTGAAAATATGCAGTTTTGTCGACTTCCTCGGAATTAAAATTTTAAAGTAGATTTAGATACCCATTTGAGAAATAAGCATGGACACCATTTTTTATGAGATATTGATCTATTTTGGCCTGTGTTAAAGGTTGGTCAAACTAATCTAGGAAATATGCACTTTTGTTGACTTTCACGAAATTAAAATTTTTAAGTAGATTTAGATACCCATTTGAGAGATAAGCATGGACACATATATTTATGAGATTTGGAGCTATTTGTGCCCTCGTTCAATGTTGGTCAAACCAAGGTTGAAAATAAGCACTTTTCTAGCATTTCACGAAATTAAAATTTTGAAGTAGATTTAGATACCCATTTGAGAGATAAGCATGGACACATATATTTATGAGATTTGGAGCTATTTGTGCCCTCATTCAAGGTTGGTCAAACCAAGGTTGAAAATATGCACTTTTATATACTTTCTCGAAAATGAGTTTTGAAAGTGGATTCAGGTACCCATTTGGGAGATAAGTATGGACATCTATTTTTATGAGATTTCGAGCTATTTTGGCTGTTGTTCAATGGTCAAACCAACGTTGAAAATATTCACTTTTGTTGACTTTCTTGGAATTGAAATTTTAAAGTAGATTTAACGACCCACTAGAGATATAAGCATGGACACCTATTTTTATGAGATTTGGATCAATTTTGTCCCTCGTTCAAGGTTGGTCAAACGAAGACTGAAAATCTGCACTTCTATCGACTTTCTCGAAATTGAGTTTTGAAAGTGGATTCTAGGAATTGAGTTTTCAAAATGGATTTAGGTACCCATTTGAGAGATAAGCATGGACACCTATTTTTATGAGATTTGGAGTTATTTTGTCCCTTGTCCAAGGTAGGTCAAACCAATGATGAAAATATGAACTTTTTTCGACTTTCTCGGAATTGATTTTGGAAAGTGGATTTAGGTAACCATTTGAGAGATAAGCATGGTCACCTATTTTTATGAGATTTGGAGCTATTTTGGCCCTCGTTCAAGGTTGGTCAAAGCAAGGTTGAAAATATGCACTTTTGTTGACTTTCTTGGAATTGAAATTTTAAAGTAGATTTAGATACCCATTTGAGAGATAAGCATGGACACCTATTTTTATGAGATTTGGATCTATTTTGGACCTCGTTCAAGGTTGGTAAAAAAAAGGTTGAAAAGATGCACTTTTGTTGCCTTTCTCATAATTGAGTTTTGAAAGTCGATTTAGGTACCCATTTGACAGTTAAGCATGAACACCTATTTGTATGAGATTTGGAGCTATTTTCTGCCCTCCTTTAAGGTTGGTTAAACCAAGTTTGAAAATATACATTTTTGTCAACTTTCTTGAAATTGAGTTTTAAAACCGTATTTAGGTACCTATTTGAGAGATAAAAATGCACACCTATCTTTATGAGATTTGGAGATATTTTGGCCCTCGTTCAAAGTTGGTCAATTCAAGGTTTAAAATATGCACTTTTGTCGACTTTCTCAGAATTGAAATTTAAAAGTGGATTTAGGTACCCATTTGAGAAGTAAGTATGGATACCTATTTTTATGAGATTTGGTGTTATTTTCACCCGTGTTCAAGGTTGGTCAAACCAAGGTTGATAATGTGCACTTTTGTCGACTTTCTCAGAATTGAAATTTTAAAGTAGATTGAGATACCCATTTGAAAGATGAGCATGGACATCTAATTTTAGGCAATTTGGATCTATTTTGGCCCGTGTTCAAGATTGGGAAAACGAATGTTGAAAATATGCTCTTTTATCGACTTTCTTGGAATTGAGTTTTGAAAGTGGATTTAGGTACCCATTTGAGAGATAAGTATGGACAGCTATTTTATGTGATTTGGAGGTAGTTTGGCCCTCATTCAAGGCTCTCAAACCAAGGTTGAAAAGATGCACTTTTCTCGACTTTTTTAGAATTGAGTTTTGAAAGTGGCTTTAGGTACCCATTTGAGAGATGAGCATGGAAACTATTTGTATGAGATTTGGAGCTACTTTGGTCCTGATTCAAGTTTGGTCAAACCAAGGTTGAAAATATGCACCTTGGTCGACTTTCTCAGAATTGAGTTTCGAAAGTGAATTTAGGTACCCATTTGAGAGATAAGTGTGGACACCTATTTTTATGAGATTTGGAGCTATTTTGGCCCTCATTCAAGGTTGGTCAAACCAGTTCAAAAATATGCACTTTTCTAGACTTTCTCGGAATTGAGTTTTGAAAGTGGATTCAGGTACCCATTGTAGAGATAAATATCGACACCTATTTTTATGAGACTTGGAGTTATTTTGGTCTGTGTTCAATGTTGGTCAAACCAAGGTTGAAAATATGCACTTTTGTTGACTTTCTCGGAATAAAAATTTGAAAGTAGATTTAGATACCCATTTGAGCGATAAGGATGGAAACCTACTTTTATGATATTTGGAATTATTTTATCCTACATTCATAATCGTCAAACTAAGTTGAAGAATATGCACTTTTGTAGACTTTCTTGAAATTGAAATTTTAAACTAAATTTAGATACCCATTTGAGAGATAAGCATGGAGACCAATTTTTATGATATTTGGAGCTATTTTGGCCCTCATTCATTGTTGGTCAAACAAAGGTTAAAAATATGCACTTGTGTCGTCCTTCTCGTAATTGAGTTTTGAATGTGAATTTAGGTACCCATTTGAGAGTTAAGCATGGACACCTATTTTTATCATATTTGGAGCTATTTTGACCCTTGTTCAAGGTTGGTGAAACCAAGGTAAAAAATATTCACTTTTGTCGACTTACCAGGAATTGAGTTTTGAAAGTGAATTTAGGGACACATTTGAGAGATAAGGATGGACACCTATTTTTATGGGATTTAGAGCTATTTTGGCCCTCGTTCAAGGTTGATTAAACCAAGGTTGAAAATATGTAGTTTTGTCGACTTTCCCAGAATTGAAATTTTTAAGTAGATTTAGATACACATTTGAGAAATAAGCATGGGCACCATTTTTTTATGAGATATCGATCTATTTTGGGCCGTGTTTTCATATAAAACCAATGTAGAAAATATGCACTTTTGTCGACTTTCACGAAATTAAAATTTTAAAGTGGATTTAGATACCCGTTTGAGTGATAAGGATGGACACCTATTTTTATTAGACTTGGAATTATTTTAGGCTATGTTCAATATTGGTCAAACCAAGGTTGAAAATATGCACTTTTGTGGACTTTCTTGAAATTTAAATTTTAAACTAAATTTAGATACCCATTTGAGAGATAAGCATGGATACCTATTTTTATGATATTTGGATCTATTTTGGGCCTCATTCATGGTTGGTCAAACAAAGGTTAAAAATATGCACTTGTGTCGACCTTCTCGTAATTGAGTTTTGAATGTGAATTTAGGTACCCATTTGAGAGTTAAGCATGGACACCTATTTTTATTAGATTTGGAGTTATTTTGGCCCTCGTTTAAGGTTGGTCAAACCAAGGTAAAAAATATTCACTTTTGTCGACTTACTCAGAATTGAGTTTTGAAAGTGAGTTTAGGTACACATTTGAGAGATAAGAATAGACACCTATTTTTATGGGATTTAGAGCTATTTTGGCCCTTGTTCAAGGTTGATTAACAAGGTTGAAAATATCTAGTTTTGTCGACTTTGTCAGAATTGAAATTTTAAAGTAGATTTAGATACCCATTTGAGAAATAAGCATGGACACCATTTTTTATGAGATATCAATCTATTTTGGCCCGTGTTAAAGGTTGGTCAAACCAATGTAGAAAATATGCACTTTTTTCGACTTTCGTGAAATTTAAATTTTAAAGTAGATTTAGATACCCATTTGAGAGATAAGCATGGACACATATATTTATGAGATTTGGAGCTATTTGTACCCTCGTTCAAGGTTGGTCAAACCAAGGTTGAAAATATGCACTTTTCTAGACTTTCTCGGAAATGAGTTTTGAAAGTGGATTCAGGTACCCATTAGGGAGATAAGTATGGACACCTATTTTTATGAGATTTGGAGCTATTTTGGCCATTGTTTAGTGTTGGTCAAACCAAGGTTGAAAATATGCACTTTTGTCAACTTTCTTGGAATTGAAATTTTAAAGTAAATTTAGAGACCCATTAGAGAGATAAGCATGCACACCTATTTTTATTAGATTTGGAGCAATTTTGTCCCTCATTCAAGGTTGGTCAAACAAAAATAGAAAAACTGCACTTCTGTCGATTTTCTCAAAATTGAGTTTTTAAAGTGGATTTAAGTACCCATTTAAGAAATAAGTATGGACACCTAGTTTTATGGTATTTGGAGCTATTTTGTCCCACATTTAAGATTAGCCAAACCGAGGTTGAAAATATGCAATTTTGTCAACTTTCTAGGAATTGAGTTTTCAAAATGGATTTAGGTACCCATTTGAGAGATAAGAATGGACACCTATTTTTATGAGATTCAAAGTTATTTTGTCCCTCATTCAAGGTAGGTCAAACCAATGATGAAATTATGGGCTTTTGTCGACTTTCTCGGAATTGATTTTGGAAAGTGGATTTAGGTAACCATTTGAGAGATAAGCATGGTCACCTATTTTTATGAGATTTGGAGCTATTTTGGCCCTTGTTCGAGGTTTGTCAAACTAAGGTTGAAAATATGCACTTTTGTTGACTTTCTCGGAATTGAAATTTTAAAGTACATTTAGATACTCATTTGAGAGATAAGCAAGGAGACCTATTTTTATGATATTTGGAGCTATTTTGGACCTCGTTCAAGGTTGGTAAAAAAAAGGTTGAAAAGATGCACTTTTGTCACCTTTCTCAGAATTGAGTTTTGAAAGTGGATTTAGGTACCCATTTGACAGTTAAACATGAACACCTATTTGTATCAGATTTGGAGCTATTTTGACACTCCTTAATGATTGGTTAAACCAAGTTTGAAAATATACACTTTTGTCAACTTTCTCGAAATTGAGTTTTGAAAGCGTATTTAGGTACCTATTTGAGAGATAAAAATAGACACCTTTTTTTATGAGATTTGGAGATATTTTGGCCCGCGTTCAAGGTTGGTCAATTCAAGGTTTAAAATATGCACTTTTGTCGACTTTCTTAGAATTGAAATTTGAAAGTGGATTTAGGTACCCATTTGAGAAATAAGTATGGATACCTATTTTTATGAGATTTGGTGTTATTTTTGCCCGCGTTCAAGGTTGGGCAAACCAAGTTTGATAATGTGCACTTTTGTTGAATTTCTTGAAATTGAAATTTTAAAGTAGATTGAGATACCCATTTGAAAGACAAGCATGGACATCTATTTTTAGGTGATTTGGATCTATTTTGCCCCTCGTTCAAGGTTTGGTAAATGAACGTTCAAAATATGCTCTTATATCGTCTTTCTTGGAATTAAAATTTTAAAGTAGATTTAGATACCAATTTGAGAGATAATCATGGACACATATTTATGAGATTTGGAGCTATTTGTTCCCTCATTCAAGGTTGGTCAAACCAAGATTGAAAATATGCACTTTTCTAGACTTTCCCGAAAATGACTTTTGAAAGTGGATTCAGGTACCCATTTGGGAGATAAGTATGGACACCTACTTTTATGAGATTTGGAGCTATTTTGGCCCGTGTTCAATGTTGGTCAAACCAAGGTTGAAAATATGCACTTTTGTCGACTTTCTTGGAATTGGAATTTAAAAGTAGATTTAGATACCCATTGGAGAGATAAGGATGGACACCTATTTTTATGAGATTTGGAGTTATTTTGGCCTGCGTTCAATGTTGGTCAAACCAAGGTTGAAAATATGCACTTTTGTGGACTCGCTCGAAAACGAAATTTTAAACTAAATTTAGATACCCATTTGAAAGATAAGCATGGACACCTATTTTTATGATATTTGGAGCTATTTTGGGCCTCGTTCAGGGTTGGTTAAATAAAGGTTAAAAATATCCACTTGTGTCGACTTTCTTGGAATTGAGTTTTGAATGTGAATTTAGGTACCCATTTGAGAATTATGCATGGACACCTATTTTCATGAGATTTGGAGTTATTTTGGCCCTCATTCAAGGTTTGTCAAACTAAGGTAAAAAATATGTAGTGTTGTCGACTTTCTTGGAATTGAGTTTTGAAAGGGAATTTAGGTACACATTTGAGAGATAAGGATGGACACATATTTCTATGGGATTTAGAGCTATTTTGGCCCTCGTTGAAGGTTGATGAAACCAAGGTTGAAAATATGCCCTTTTGTCGAATTTCTCGGAATTGAAATTTTAAAGTAAATTTAGATACCTATTTGAGAAATAAGCATAGACACCTATTTTTATGAGATATCTATCTGTTTTGGACCTTGTTCAAGGTTGATCAAGCCAAGGTAAGCATGGACACCTATATTTATGAGATTTGGAGCTATTTTAGAGGTGAGCATGGACACATATTTTTATGAGATCTAAAGCTATTTTGGACCTCATTCAAGGTTAGTCAAACCAAGGTTGATAATATGCACTTTTTGTTGAATTTCTTAGAATTGATTTTTGAAAGTAGATTTAGATACCCATTTTAGGGGTAAACATGGACACGTATATTTATGAGATTTGGAGCTATTTTGACCCTCGTTCAAAGTTGGTCAAAACAAGGTTGATAATATGCACTTTTTTTGAATTTCTCAGAATTGAGTTTTAAAAGTGGATTTTGGTACCCATTTGAGAGATAAGCATGGAAACATATTTTTATGAGATTTGGAGCTATTTTGTCCCACGTTCAAGGTTGGTCAAACCAAGGTTGAAAATATTCACTTTTGTCCACTTTCTCATAATTGAATTTAAAGTAGATTAGATACCCATTAGAGAGATAAGCATGGACACCTATTTTTATGATATTTGGAGTTATTTTCGCCCTTGTTCAAGGTTGGTCAAACCAAGGTTGACAAGATGCAGTTTTGTCAACTTTCTCATATTTGAGTTTTGAAATTGGATTTAGGTACCCATTTGAGAGATAAGTATGGACACCTATTTTTATGAGATTTAGAGCTAGTTTTGTCCTCATTCAAGGTTGGTCAAAACAAGGTTGAAAATATGCACTTTTGTCGACCTTCTCGGAATATAGTTTTAAAAGTGCATTTCGGTATCCATTTAAGAGATAATCATGCACACCTATTTTTATGACATTTGGAGTAATTTTGGCCCGCGTTAAAGGTTGATCAAACCAAGGTTGAAAATATGCAATTTTGTCGGCTTTCTCGGAATTGGGTTTTGAAAGCGAAGTTAGGTACCCATTTGAGAGACAAGCATGGACACCTATTTTTATGAGATTTGGAGCTATTTTGGTCCTCATTTAAGGTTGGTCAAACCAACATTTAAAATATCGACTTTTGTCGACATTCTCAGAATTGAGTTTGAAAGTGGATTAAGGTACCTATTTGAGAAATAAGCATGGACACCTATTTTTATGAGATTTGGAGCTATTTTGGCCCGCGTTCAAGGTTGGTCAAACCAAGGTTGAAAATATGCACTTTTGTTGACTTTCTCGTAATTGAAATTCTAAAGTAGATTGCAATAGCCATTTGAGAGATAAGCATGGTCACCTATTTTTATGTGATTTGGAGCTATTTTTACCCTCGTTCAAGGTTGGGCAAACGAAGGTTGAAAAGATGCAATTTTGTCGACTTTTTGGAATTGGGTTTAGGTACTCATTTGAGAGATGAGGATGGAAATTATTTTTATGATATTTTGACCTATTCCGGTTCTCATTCAAGGTTGGTCAAACCAAGTTGAAAATATGCACTTTTTTTTGTCTTTTTCGGAATTGAGTTTTGAAAGTGGATTTAGGTACCCATTTGAGAGATAAGCATGGACACTTATTTTTATGAGATTTGGAGGTATTTTGGCTCTCATTCAAGTTTGGTCAAACCAAGGTTGAAAATATGCACTTTTCTAGACTTTCTCGGAATTGAGTTTTGAAAGTGGATTTAGCTACCCATTTAAGAGATAAGTATGGACACCTATTTTTATGAGATTTGGAGATATTTTGGCACTTTTTGTCGACTTTCTCGTAATTGAATTTTTAAAGTAGATTTAAATACCCATTTGAAGGATAACGATAGACACTTATTTGTATGAGATTTGGAACTATTTTGGCCTACGTTCAATGATGGTCAGACCAAGGTTGAAAATATGCACTTTTGTGGACTTTCTCAAAATTGAAATCTTAAAGTAAATTTAGATCGCCATTTGAGAGATGAGCATGGACGCCTACTTTTCTTAGTTTTGGAGCTATTTTGGCCCTCCTTCAAGGTTGGTCAAATAAAGGCTTAAAATATGCACTTTTGTCAACTTTCTCGAAATAGAGCTTTGAATGTGAATTTAGGTACACATTTGAGAGACAAGCATGGGCTCCTATTTTTATGGGATTTAGATTTATTTTGGCCTTCGTTCAAGGTTGGTTAAACCAAGGTTGAAAAAATGCACTTTTGTCGACTTTCTTTGAATTGAGTTTTGAAAGTGGATTTAGGTACACATTTGAGAGATAGGCTTGGACACCTATTTTTATGGGATTTACAGCTATTTAGACCTTCATTCAGGTTTGGTTAAACCAAGGTTGAAAATATGCACTTTTGTCGACATTCTCGGAACTGAGTTTTGAAAGTGGATTTAGGTACCCATTTGAGAGATAAGTATGGTCACCTATGTTTATGAGATTTGGAGCTATTTTCACCCTCCTTCAAAAGGTTGGTCAAATGAAGATTGAAAATATGCACTTTTTTCGTCTTTCTCGTAATTGAGTTTTGAAAGTGGATTTAGGTACCCATTTGAGAGATAAGTATGGACACCTATTTTCATGAGATTTGGAGCTATTTTGGGCTACATTCAAGGTTGGTCAAACCAAGGTTGAAAATATGCACTTTTGTCGACTTTCTAGGAATTGAGTTTTCAAACTGGATTTAGGAACCCATTTGAGAGATAAGCATGGAAACCTATTTCTATGAGATTTGGAGTTATTTTGGCCCTTGTTCAAGGTTAGGAAAACCAAGGTTCAAAATATTTACTTTTGTTGATTTTCTCAGAATTGAAATTTTAAAGTAGATTTAGATACCCATTTGAAAGATAAGCATGGACGCCTATTTTTATGAGATTTAGAGCTATTTTGGGCCGTGTTCAAGGTTGGTCAAAAAAGGTTAAAAAGATGCACTTTTATCGACTTTGTCGGAATTGAGTTTTGAAAGTGGATTTAGGTACCCATTTGACAAATAAGCATGGACACCTATTTTTATGAGATTTTCAGCTATTTTGGCCCTCCTTTAAGGTTGGTTAAACCAAGGTTGAAAATATGCACTTTTGTCGACTTTCTCGAAGTTAAGTTTTGAAAACATATTTACGTACCTATTTGAGAGATAAAAATGGACACCTATATTTATGAGATTTGGAGCTATTATCGCCCTCATTCAAGGTTGCTCAATTCAAGGTTGAAAATATGCACTTTTGTCGACTTTCTTGGAATTGAGTTTTGAGAGTGGATTTAGGTACCCATTTGAGAGATAAGCTTTGACACCTATTTTTATGAGATTTGGAGCTATTTTGGCCCTCGTTCAAGGTTGGTCAAACCAAATTTGAAAATATGCGCTTTTGTCGACTTTCTCGAAATTGGGTTGTGAAAGCGTATTTAGGTACCCATTTGAAAGATAACCATGGAAACCCATTTTTATGATATTTGGAGCCATTTTGGCCCTTGCTCAAGGTTGGTTAAAGCAAGGTTTAAAACATACAGGTTTGTCGACTTTTTCAGAATTGAGTTTCGAAAGTGGATTTAGGTAACCATTTGAGAGATACAAATGGAGACCTATCTTTATGAGATTTGTATCTATTTTGGCCCTCGTTAGAGGTTGGTCAAACCAAGGTTGTATATATACACTTTTGTCGACTTTCTTGGAATTGAAATCTTAAAGTAGATTGATATACCCATTTGAAAGATAAGCATGGACACCTATTTTTATGAGATTCGAAGCTATTTTGTCCCTTCTTCAGGTTGGGAAAACGAATGTTGAAAATATGCACTTTTTTCGACTTTCTTGAAATTGCATTTGATTTCGGTAGCCATTTGAAAGACAAGCGTGAACACCTATTTTATGAGATTTGGAGCTATTTTGGCCCTCGTTCAACGTTGGTCAAACAATGGTTGAAAATATGCACTTTTGTGGGCTTTCTCGAAAATGAAATTTTAAAGTAAATTTAGATACCCATTTGAGAGATCAGCATGGTTATGACATTTGGAGCTATTTTGGCCCGCGGTCATGGTTAGTCAAACAAAGGTTAAAAATATGCACTTTTGTCGACTTTCTTGGAATTTAGTTTTGAATGTGAATTTAGGTACCCATTTGAGATTTAAGCATGGATACCTATTTTTAAGAGATTTGGAGCCATTTTGGCCCTCGTTCAAGGCTGGTCAAACCAAGGTTGAAAATATGCACTTTTTCAACTGTCCAAGAATTGAGTTTTGAAATTGGATTTAGGTACTCATTTGAGAGATAAGCATGGACACCTGTTTTTTTGAGATTTGGAGCTATTTTGGCCCTCATTCAAGTTGGTCAAACCAAGGTTGAAAATATGAACCTTTGTCAACTTTTTCGGAATTGAGTTTTGAAAGTGGATTTAGGTACCCATTTGATAAATAAGTATGGGTACCTATTTTTTTGAGATTTGGAGCTATTTTCTCCCTTGGTCAAGGTTGGTCAAACCACGCTTGAAAATATGCACTTTTGTCGACTTTCTCGGAATTGAAATTTTAAAGTAGATTTACATACCCATTTGAGATATAAACTTGGACACCTATTTTTATGAGATTTGGAGCTATTTTGGCCCTCGTTGAAGGTAGATAAAACCAAGGTTGAAAACATTAACTTTTGTCGACTTTGTCAGAATTGAGTTTTGAGAGTGGATTTAGGTACCCATTTGAGAGATAAGCATGGACACCTATTTTTATGAGATTTGGTGCTATTTTGGCCCTCCTTCAAGGTTTTTCAAACCAAGGTTGAAAATATGCACTTTTGTCGACTTTCTCGGAAATGGGTTTTGAAAGCGGATTTAGGTACCCATTTGAGAGATAAGCATGGACACCTATTTTTATGAGATTTGGAGCTATTTTGGCCCTCATTCAAAGTTGGGAAAACGAACGTTGAAAAGATGAACTTTTGTCACTTTCTCAGAATTGAGTTTTGAAAGTGGATTTAGGTACTTATTTAAGAGATAAGCATGTAACCTATTTTTGTGATATTTGGAGCAATTTTGGCCCTCGTTCAAGGCTAGTCAAACCAAGGTTGAAAAGATGCACTTTTGTCGACTTTTTCGTAATTGAGTTTTGAGAGTGGATTTATGTACCCATTTGAGAGATGAGCATAGAAACTATTTTTATGAGATTTGGAGCTATTTTGTTCCTCATTCAAGGTTGGTCAAACTAAGGTTGAAAATATGCACTTTTGATGACTTTTTTGGAATTGAGTTTTGAAAGTGGATTTAGGTACCGATTTGAGAGATAAGCATGGATAACTATTTTTATGAGATTCAGGGGTATTTTGGCCATTGTTCAAGCTTTGTCAAACCAAGGTTGAAAATATGCACTTTTGTGGACTTTCTTGGAATTGAGTTTTGAAAGTGGATTTAGGTACACATTTGAGAAATAAGCGTCGACACCTATTTTTATGGGATTTAGAGTTATTTTGGCTAAACCATGGTTGAAAATATGCACTTTTGTCGACTTTCTTAGAACTGAGTTTTGAAAGTGGATTTAGGTTCCCATTTGAGAGATAAGTATGGTCATCTATTTTTATGAGATTTGGAGCTATTTTGGCCCTCGTTCAAAAGCTTGGTCAAACCAAGGTTGAAAATATGAACTTTTGTCGACTTTCTCATAATTGAGTTTTGAAAGTGGATTTAGGTACCCATTTGAGAGATAAGTATGGACACCTATTTTTATGAGATTTGGATCTATTTTGGGCCGCGTACAAGGTTGGTCAAACCGATGTTGAAAATATGCACTTTTGTTGACTTTCTAGGAATTGAGTTTTCAAACTAGATTTAGGAACCCATTTGAGAGATAAGCATGGAAACCTATTTTTATGAGATTTGGAAATATTTTGGCCATTGTTCACAGTTAGGCAAACCAAGGCAGAAAATATTTACTTTTGTCGATTTTCTCAGAATTGGAATTTTAAAGTAGGTTTAGATACCCATTTGAGAGATACGCATGGACATCTATTTTTATGAGATTTAGAGCTATTTTTTCCCTCGTTCAAGGTTGGTCAAAAAAAGGTTGAAAAGATGCACTTTTGTCAACTTTCTCGGAATTGAGTTTTGAAAGTGGATTTAGGTACCGATTTGACAGATAAGGATGGACACCTATTTTTATGAGATTTAGAGTTATTTTTTCCCTCCTTTAGGGTTGGTTAAACCAAGGTTGAAAATATGCACTTTTGTCGACTTTCTAGAAGTTGAGTTTTGAAAATGTATATAGGTACCTATTTGAGAGATAAAAATGGACACCTATTTTTGTGAGATTTGGAGATATTTTGGCCCTCGTTCAAGGTTGAAAATATGCAGTTTTGTCGACTTTCTTGGAATTGAAATTTGAAAGTGGATTTGGTTACCCATTTGAGAAAAAAGTATGGATACCTATCTTTATGAGATTTTGAGCTATTTTGGCCCTCGTTCAAGGTTGGTCAAACCAAGGTTGAAAATATGCACTTTTGTCGACTTTATAGGAATTGAGTTTTCTAACTCGATTTAGGAACCCATTTGAAAGATAAGCATGGACACCTATTTTAATGAGAATTGGAGTTGTTTTGTCCCTAGGTCAGGTTGGGAAAACGAATGTTGAAAATATGTAGTCTTTTCGACTTTCTCGAAATTGCGTTTTGAAAGTTGATTTAGGTACCCATTTGAGAGATAATAATGAACACCTATTTTATGAGATTTGGAGCTATTTTGGCCCTCGTTCAAGGTTGGTCAAACCATGGTTGAAAATATGCACCTTTGTGTACTTTCTCGAAAATGAAATTTTGAAGTAAACTTAGGTACCCATTTGAGATTTAAGCATGGACACCTATTTTTATGAAATTTGGAGCTATTTTGGCCCTCATTCAAGGTTGGTCAAACCAAGGTCGAAAATATGCATTTTTTCGACTGTCCAAGAATTGAGTTTTGTAATTGGATTTAGGTACCAATTTGAGAGATAAGCACGGACAACTATTTTTATGAGATTTGGAGCTATTTTGGCCCTCATTCAAGTTGGTCTAACCAAGGTTGAAAATATGAACTTTTCTCAACTTTCTCGGAATTGAGTTTTGAAAGTGGATTTAGGTACCCATTTGATAAATAAGTATGGGTACCTATTTTTATGATATTTGGATTTATTTTCTCCCTCGGCCAAAGTTGGTCAAACCAAGGTTGAAAATATGCACTTTTGTCGACTTTCTTGAAATTGAAATTTTAAAGTAGATTTACATACCCATTTGAGATATAAGCTTGGACACCTATTTGTATGAGATTTGGAGCTATTTTGGCCCTCGTTGAAGGTTGGTAAAACCAAGGTTGAAAAATTTAACTTTTTTCAACTTTCTTAGAATTTTGTTTTGAAAGTGGATTTAGGTACCCATTTGAGAGATAAGCATGGACACCTATTTTTATGAGATTTGGCGCTATTTTGTCCTTCCTTCAAGGTTTTTCAAACCAAGGTTGAAAATGTGCACTTTTGTCGACTTTCTTAGAATTGGGTTTTGAAAGCAGATTTAGGTACCCATTTGAGAGATAAGCATGGACACCTATTTTTATGAGATTTGGAGCTATTTTGGCCCTCATTCAAGGTTGGGCAAACAAATGTTGAAAAGATGCACTTTTGTCAACTTTCTCATAATTGAGTTTTGAAAGTGGATTTAGGTACCTATTTGAGAGATAAGCATGGACACTTATTTTTGTGAGATTTGGAGCAATTTTGGCCTTTGTTCATGGTTACTGGTCAAGCGAAGGTTGAAAAGATTCACTTTTGTCGAATTTTTCGGAATTGAGTTTTGAAAGTGTATTTAGGTACCCATTTTAGAGATGAGCATAGAAACTATTTTTATGAGATTTGGAGCTATTTTGGCCCTCATTCAAGGTTGGGCAAAGGAACGTTGAAAAGATGCACTTTTGTCAACTTTCTCATAATTGAGTTTTGAAAGTGGATTTAGGTACCTATTTGAGAGATAAGCATGGACACCTACTTTTGTGAGATTTGGAGAAATTTTGGCCTTTGTTCATGGTTACCGGTCAAGCCAAGGTTGAAAAGATGCACTTTTGTCGAATTTTTCGGAATTGAGTTTTGAAAGTGGATTTAGGTACCCATTTTAGAGATGAGCATAGAAACTATTTTTATGAGATTTGGAGCTATTTTGGTCCTCGTTCAAGGTTGGTCAAACCAAGGTTGAAAATATGCACTTTTGATGACTTTTTCGGAATTGAGTTTTGAAAGTGGATTTAGGTACCCATTTGAGAGATAAGCATGGAGAACTATTTTTATGAGATTTGGAGTTATTTTGGCCCTCGTTCAAGGTTTGTCAAACAAACGTTGAACATATGCACTTTCTAGACTTTCTCAGAATTGAGTTTTGAAAGTGGATTCAATTACCCATTTGAGGGATAATTATGGACACCTAGTTTTACGTGATTTGGATCTATTTTGGCCCTTGTTCAAGGTTGGTCAAACCAAGGTTGAAAATATGCACTTTTGTCGACTTTATTGTAATTGAAATTTTAAAGTAGATCTAGATACCCATTTGAGGGATAAGGATGGAGACCTATTTTTATGAGATTTGGAACTATTTTGTCCTGCGTTCAATGTTGGTCAAACCAAGCTTGAAAATATACACTTTTGTAGACTTTCTCGAAATTTTAATTTTAAAGTAGATTTAGATACCTATTTCAGAGATAAGCATGGACACCTATTTTTATGATATTTGTAGCTATTTTGTCTTTCGTTCAGGGTTGGTCAAACCAAGGTTGAAAATGTGCACTTTTGTTGACTTTCTCAGAATCTAGTTTTGAAAGTGGATAAGTACCCACTTGAGAGAAAATGATGGACACCTATTTTTATGAGATTTGGTGTTATTTTGGAACTCCTTCAAGGTTGGTCAAACCAAGGTTGAAAATATGCTCTTTTGTCGACTTTCTTGAAATTGAGGTTTGAAAGTAGATTTAGATACCCATTTGAGAGATAAGCATCAACACCTATTTTTATGAGATTTGGAGCTATTTTGGCGCTCTTTCAAGGTTTGTCAAACCAAGGTTGATAATATGCACTTTTGTCGAATTTCATGGATTTGAGTTTTGAAAGTGGATTTAGGTATTAGTTTGAGAGATAAGTGTGGATACCCATTTTTATGATATTTGGAGCTATTTTGGCCACCGTTCAAAGTTGGTCAAACCAAGGTTGAAAATATGCACTTTTGTCAACCTTCTCAGAATTGAAACTTTAAAGTAGATTTAGATACCCACTAGAGAGATAAGCATTGACATCTGTTTTTATGATATTTGGAGTTATTTGGACACTTGTGCTTATGTTTATGATATTTGGAGCTAGTTTAGCTCTACTTCAAGGTTGCTTAAACCAGGGTTCAAAATATGCACTTCTGTGGACTTTCTCGGAATTGATTTTTTAAAGTGGATTTAGGTACCCATTTGAGAGATAAGTATGGACACCAATTCTTATGAGATTTGGTGCTTTTTTGGCCCTCATTCAAGGTTGGTCAAACCAAAGTTGAAAATCTACACTTTTCTCGAGTTTCTTGGAATTGAAATTTTAAAGTAGATTTAGGGACCCATTTGAGAGATAAGCATGGACACCTATTTTTATGAGATTTTGAGCTATTTTGTCCCTCATTCAAGGTTGGTCAAACGAATATTTAAAATATGCACTTTTGTCGACTTTCTCGAAATTGTGTTTTGAAAGTGGATTTAGGTACCCATTGAGAGATAAGTATGGACAACTATTTTTATGATATTTGGATCTATTTTGGCCCTCATTCAAGGTTGGTCAAACAGAGGTTGAAAATATGTACTTTTGTCGACTTTCTAGGAATTGAGTTTTCTAACTGGATTTAGGAACCCATTTGAGAGATAAGCATGGACACCTATTTTTATGATATTTGGAGTTGTTTTGTCCCTAGTTCAAGGTAGGTCAAACCAACGTTGAACATATGGACTTTTGTAGACTTTCTCAGAATTAAGTTTGGAAAGTGGATTTAAGTAACCATTTGAGAGATAAGCATGGACACCTATTTTTATGATATTTGGAGCTATTTTATCGCTCGTTCAAGGTTGGTTAAACCAAGGTTGAAACTATGCACTTTTTTCCACTTTCTCAGAATTGAAATTTTAAAGCAGATTTAGATACACATTTGAGAGATAAGTATGAATACCCTTTTTTATGATATGTGAAGCTATTTTGGTCCTCGTTCAAGGTTGGTTAAACCAAGCTTGAAAAGATGCACTTTTCTCGACTTTCTCGGAATTGAGTTATGAAACTGGATTTAGCTACCCATTTGAGAGATAAGCATGGGCTCCTATTTTTATTAGATTTTGAACTATTTTGGGCCTCGTTTAAGGTTGGTAAAACCAAGGTTGAAAATATGCACTTTTGTCGACTTTCTCAGAATTGAGTTTTGAAAGTGGATTTAGGTACCCATTTGAAAGATAAGCATGGAAACCTATTTTTATGAGATTTGGAACTATTTTGGCCCTTGTTCAAGGTTGCGCAAACCAAGGTTAAAAATAGTTAATTTTGTCGACCTTCTCGGAATTGAAATTTTAAAGTAGATTTAGATACCCATTTGAGAGATAAGCATGGACACCTATTTTTATGAAATTCTGAGCTATTTTGGCCCTCGTTCAAGGTTGGTCAAAAAAAGGTTGAAAAGATGCACTTTTGTCGACTTTCTCGGAATTGAGTTTTGAAAGTGGATTTAGGTACCCATTTGATAAGCATGGACACCTATTTTTATGGGATTTGGAGCTATTTTGGCCTTGTTTCAAGGTTGGTCAAACCAAGGTTGATAATATGCACTTTTGTCGAATTTATCGGAATTGAGTTTTGAAAGTGGATTTAGGTACTCATTTGGGAGATAAGCATCAACACCTATTTTTATGAGATTTGGAGCTATTTTGGTGCTCTTTCAAGGTTTGTCAAACCAAGGTTGATAATATGCACTTTTGTCGAATTTCACGGATTTGAGTTTTGAAAGTGGATTTAAGTATTAGTTTGAGAGATAAGTGTGGACAGCTATTTTTATGAGATTTGGAACTATTTTAGCCAACGTTCAAAGTTGTTCAAACCAAGGTTGAAAATATGCACTTTTGTTAACTTTCTCAGAATTGAAATTTTAAAGTAGATTTAGATACCCATTAGAGAGATAAGCTTGGATATGTGTTTTTATGATATTTGGAGCTATTTTGATCCGCGTTCAAGGTTGGTCAAACCAAGCTAGAAATGATGTAATTTTTTTGACCTTATCAAAATTGAGTTTTTAAAGTGGATTTAGGTACCCATTTGAGGGATAAGCATGTACACCTATTTTTATGAGATTTGGAGATAGTTTTGACCTCCTTCAAGGTTGCTCAAACCAGGGTTGAAAATATGCACTTTTGTTGACTTTTTCGGAATTGAGTTTTCAAAGTGGATTTAGGTACCCATTTGAGAGATAAGTATTGACACCTATTTTTATGATATTTGGAGCTATTTTGGCCATCGTTTAAGGTTTGTCAAACCAAAGTTCAAGATCTGCACTTTTGTGGATTTTCTTGGAATTGAAATTTTAAAGTAGATTTAGAGACCCATGTGAGAGATAAGCATGGACAACTATTTTTATGAGATTTGGAGCTATTTTGTACCTCATTCAAGGTTGGTCAAACGAAGACTGAAAATATGCAATTTTGTCGACTTTCTCTGAATTGAGTTTTGAAAGTGGATTTTGGTTCCCATTTGAGAGACAAGTATTGACACCTATTTTTATGAGATCTGGAGCTATTTTGGCCCTCATTCAAGGTTGGTCAAACCGAGGTTGAAAATATGCACTTTTGTCAAGTTTCTATGAATTGAGTTTTCAAACTGGATTTAGGAACCCATTTGAGAGATAAGCATGGACACCTATTTTTATGAGATTTGGAGTTATTTTGTCCCTAGTTCAAGGTAGGTCAAACCAACGTCGAAAACATGGACTTTTGTCGACTTTCTTGGAATTGTGTTTGGAAAGTGGATTTAGGTACCCATTTCAGAGATAAGCATGGACACCTAGTTTTATGATATTTGGAGCTATTTTATCCCTCGTTCAAGGTTGGTCAAACCAAGGTTGAAACTATGCACTTTTGTCAACTTTCTCGGAATTGAATTTTTAAAGTAGATTTAGATACCCATTTGAGAGATAAGCATGGATACCTTCTTTTATGAGATTTGAAGCGATTTTGGCCTGTGTTCAAGGTTGGTTAAACCAAGCTTGAAAAGATGCACTTTTCTTGACTTTCTCGGAATTGAGTTCTGAAAGTGGATTTAGGTACCGATTTGAGAGACAAGCATGGGCACCTATTTTTATCATATTTGGAACTATTTTGGCCCTCATTCAAGGTTGGTAAAACCAAGCTTTAAAATATGAAATTTTGTTGACTTTCTCAGAATTGAGTTTTGAAAGTGGATTTAGGTACCCATTTGAGAGATAAGCATGGAAACCTATTTTTATGAGATTTGGAACTATTTTGGCCCTTGTTCAAGGTTGGGAAAACCAATGTTGAAAATATTTACTGTTGTCGACTTTCTTGTAATTGAAATTTTAAAGTAGATTTAGATACCCATTTGAGAGATAAGCGTGGACAACTATTTTTATGAAATTTGGACCTATTTTGGTCCTCATTCAAGGTTGTTCAAAAAAAGGTTTAAAAGATGCACTTTTTTCGACTTTCTCCGAATTGAGTTTTGAAAGTGGATTTAGGTACCCATTTGATAGATAACCATGGACACCTATTTTTATTAGATTTGGAGCTATTTTGCCCCTCCTTTAAAGTTGGTTAAACCAAGGTTGAAAATATGCACTGTTGTCGATTTTCTTGGAGTTGATTAATGAAAACATATTTAGGTGCCTACTTGAGAGATAAAAATGCACACCTATTTTTATGAGATTTGGAGATATTTTGGCCCTTCTTCGAGGTTGTTCAAGTCAAGGTTGAAAATATGCACTTTTGTCGACTTTCTTCGAAGTGAAATTTGAAAGTGGATTTAGGTACCCATTTGAGAAAAAAGTATGGATGCCCATTTTTATGAGATTTGGAGTTATTTTCACCCTCACTCAAAGTTGGCCAAACAAAGGTTGAAAATATGCACTTTTGTCGACATTCTCAAAATTCAAATTTTAAAGGAGATTTAGATCCGCATTTGAGAGATAAAGATGGACACCTATTTTTATGAGATTTGGAGCTATTTTGGCACTCGTTCAATGTTGGTCAAACCAAAGTTGAAGATATGCACTTTTGTCGACTTTCTTGGAATTGGGTTGTGAAAGCGTATTTAGGTACCCATTTGAGAGATAAGCATGGACACCTGTTTTTATGAGATTTGGAGCTATTTTGGCCCTCGTTCAAGGTTGGTCTAACCAAGGTTGAAAAGATGCACTTTTGTCGACTTTCTTAGAATTGAAATTTGAAAGTGGATTTAGGTACCCATTTGAGAGATAAGCATGGACACCAATTTTTATGGTCTTTTCATCTATTTTGGCCCTCCTTCAACGTCGATCAAATGAAGGTTTAAAATATGCACTTTTGTCGAAGTTCTCGAACGTCGATCAAATGAAAGTTTAAAATATGCCCTCCTTCAATGTCGACTTTCTCAATATTGAAATTTTAAAGTAGATTGAGATAACCATTCGAAAGATAAGCATGGACACCTATTTTTATGAGATTTGGAGCTATTTTGGCCCTTGTTTAATGTTGGGAAAACGAATGTTGAAAAGATGCATTTTTGTCGACTTTATCGGAATTAAGTTTTGAAATTGGATTTAGGTAACCATTTGAGAGATAAGAATGGACACCTATTTTATGATATTTGGAGCTATTTTGGTCCTCGTTCAAGGTTGGTCAAGCGAAGGTTGAAAATATGTACTTTTGTCGACTTTCTCATAATTGAGTTTTGAAAGTGGATTTAGGTACCCATTTGAGAGATAAGCATGGACACGTATTTTTATGAGATTTGGAGCTATTTTAGCCCTCAGTCAAGGTTGGTCAAACAAAGGTAAAAAATATGCACTTTTCCAGACTTTCTTGGAACTGAGTTTTGAAATTGGATTAAGGTACCCATTTGAGAGATAAGTATGGACACCTATTTTTATGAGATTTTGAGCTATTTTGGCCCTTGTTCAAGGTTGGTCAAATCAAGGTTGAAAATATGTGCTTTTGTTGACTTTCTCAGGATTCAAAATTTTAAAGTAGATTTAGATACCCATTTGAGAGATAAGGATTTACACCTATTTTTATGAGATTTGGAACTATTTGGGCCTGCGTTCAATGTTGGTCAAACCAAGGTTAAAAATATGCACTTTTGTGGACTTTCTCAAAATTGAAATTTTAAAGTAAATTTAGATACCCATTTGAGAGATAAGCATGGACACCTATTTTTATGAGATTTGGAGCGATTTTGGCCCACGTTCATGGTTGGTCAAACTAAGGTTGAAAATATGCACTTTTGTCGACTTTCTCGGAATTGAGTTTTGAATCTGAATTTAGGTACCCATTTGAGAGTTAATGATGGAAACCTATTTTTATGAGAATTGGACCTATTTTGGCCCTTGCTCAAGGTTGAAAATATGCACTTTTGTCGACTTTCTCAGAATTGTGCTTTGAAATAGGATTTAGGTACATATTTGAGAGATGAGCATGGACACCTATTTTTATGGGATTTAGAGCTATTTTGGTCATTGTTCAATGTTGGCCAAACCAAGGTTGAAAATATGCACTTTTGTCGAATTTCTCAGAATAGTAATTTTAAAGTAGATTTAGATACACATTTGAGAAATACACATGGACACATATACTTATTAGATATCCATCTATATTGGCCCATGTTTAAGGTTGGTCAAACCAAGGTTGAAAATATGCAGTTTTGTCGACTTTCTTGAAATTGAAATATTAAAGTAGATTTAGATACCCATTTGAGAGATAAGCACAGACACCTATATTTATGAGATTTGGAGCTATTTGTGCCCTCATTCAAGGTTGGTCAAACCAAGGTTGAAAATGTGCGCTTTTGTCGACTTTCTCAGAATCTAGTTTTGAAAGTGGATTTAGGTAGCCACTTGGGAGATAATCATGGACACCTATTTTTATAATATTTGGAGTTATTTTGGCCCTTGTTCAAGATTTGTCAAACCAAGGTTGAAAATATGCACTTTTCTTGAATTTCTCATAATTGGGTTTTGAAAGTAGATTTAGATACACATTTGAGAGGTAAGCATGGACACCTATTTTTATGAGATTTGGAGCTATTCGACCCTTATTCAAGGTTTCTCAAACCAAGGTTGATAATATGCACTTTTGTTGAATTTCTTGAAATTGAGTTTTGAAAGTTGATTTAGGTACCCGTTTAAGAGATATGAACGACAATGTATTTTTATGAGATTTGGAGCTATTTTGGCCCACATTCAAGGTTGGTCAAATCAAGGTTGAAAATATGCACTTTTGTTGACTTTCACAGTATTGAAACTTTAAAGTAGATTTAGATACCCACTACAGAGATAAGCAAGGGCACCTATTTTTATGATATTTGGAGCCATTTGGGCCGTTGTTCAAGGTTGGTCAAACCAAGGTTGAAAAGATGTAGTTCTTTTTACTTTATTAGAATTGAGTTTTGAAAGTGGATTTAGGTACCCATTTGAGAGATAAGTATGCATACCTATTTTTATGAGATTTGGAGCAAGTTTGGTCCTCGTTCAAGGTTGGTCAAAAGAAGGTTGAAAATATGCACTTTTCTCGACCATCTCAGAATATAGGTTTAAAAGTGGATTTAGGTATCCATTTAAGAGATAAGCATGGACACCTATTTTTATGATATTTCGAGCTATTTTGGACCTTGTTCAAAGTTGATCAAACCAAGGTTGAAAATATGAAATTTTTTCGACTTTCTTAGAATTGAAATTTTAATGTAGATTTAGATACCCATTTAATTGATAAGCATGGACACCTATTTTTATGAGATTAGGAGCTATTTTGGCCGTCGTTCAAGGCTTTTCAAACCAAGGTTGAATTACGCACTTTCTTCGACTTTCCCAAAATTTAGTTTTGAAAGTGAATTTAGATACCCATTTGAGAGATACGCATGGACACCTATTTTTATGATATTTAGAGCTATTTTGGCCCTCATTCAAGGTTGGTCAAACTAAGGTTGAAAATATGCACTTTTGTCGACTTTCTTAGAATTGAGTTTTAAAACTGGAATTAGGTACCCATTTGAGAAATAAGTATGGATACCTATTTTTATCAGATTTCGATTTATTTTCTCCCTCGTTCAATATTGGCCAAACCAAGGTTGGAAATATGCACTTTTGTCGACTTTCTCAAAATTTAAATTTTAAAGTAGTTTTAGATACCCATTTGAGATATAAGCTTGGACACCCATTTCTATCATATTTAGAGCTATTTTGGCCCTCATTCTAGGTTGGCCAAACCAAGGTTGAAAATATGCACTTTTGTTGACTTTCTAAGAATTGAGTTTTGAAAGCAGATTTAGGTACCCATTTGAGAGATAAACATCGACACCTATTTTTATGAGGTTTGGAGCTATTTTGGCCCTCCTTGAGGTTTGGTCAAACCAAGGTTGAAAAGATGCAGTTTTTTCAACTTTATCGAAATTGGGGTTTGAAAGCGGATTTAGGTACCCATTTGAGAGATAAGCATTGACACCTATTTTTATGAAATTTGGAGCTATTTTGGCCCTCGTTTGAGGTTGGTCAAACGAAGGTTTAAAATATGCACTTTCGTCGACTTTCTTGGAATTTAGTTTGAAAGTCGATTTAGCTACCCATTTGAGAAATAAGCATGGACACCTATTTTTATGATATTTGGAGCTATTTTGGCCCTCGTTCAAGGTTGGTCGAAGCAAGGTTGAAAACATGCACTTTTGTTGACTTTGTCATAATTGAAATTTTAAAGTATATTGAGATACCCATTCGAGAGATAAGCATAGACACCTAGTTTTATGAGATTTGGAGCTATTTTGGCCCTCTTTCAAGGTTGGGCAAAGAAACATTGAAAAGATGCATTTTTGTTGACTTTCTCAGAATTGAGTTTTGAAACTAGATTTAGGTACCCATTTGAGAGATAAGCATTGACACCTATTTTTATGAGATTTGGAGCTATTTTGGCCCTCGTTCAAGGTTGGTCAAACGAAGGTTGAAAAGAAGCAATTTTGTCGACTTTTTCGGAATTGAGTTTTGAAAGTAGATTTAGGTACCCATTTGAGAGATATGTATGGACACCTATTTTTATGAGATTTGGAGCTATTTTGGTCCTCGTTCAAGGTTGGTCAAACCAAGGTTTAAAATATGCACTTTTGTGGACTTTTCATAATTGAGTTCTGAAAAGTAATTTAGGTACCCGTTTGAGTGAGAAGCATGGACACCTATTTTTATGAGATTTGGAGCTATTTTGGCCCTCATTCAAGGTTGGTCAAACCAAGGTCTAAAATATGTACTTTTCTAGACTTTCTTGGAATTGAGTTTTGAAAGTGGATTCAGGTACCCATTCGAGAGATAAGCATGGACACCTATTTTTCTGAGATTTAGAGCTATTTTGGCCCTCATTTAAGGTTTTCCAAACCATGGTTGAAAGTATGCACTTTTGTCGACTTTCTTGGAATTCAGTTTTCAAAGCAGATTTAAGTATCCATTTGAGAGATAAGCATGGATATGTATTTATATGATATTTTGAGTTATTTTTTCTCTCGTTCAAGGTTGGTCAAACCAAGGTCTAAAATATGCAATTTTGTCGACTTTCTTGAAATTGAAATTTTAAAGTAGATTTAGATAACCATTTGAGAGATAAGCATGGACACATATTTTTATGAGATTTGCAATTATTTTGGCGCTCATTGAAGGTTGGTCAAACCAATGTTGAAAATATGCACTTTTGTGGACATTCACAGAATTTAAGTTTTAAGGTAGATTTAGATACCCATTTGACAGATAAGCATGGACACCTATTTTTGTGAGATTTGGAGCTATTTTGGCCCTCGTTCAAGGTTGGTCCAACCAAAGTTGAAAATATGCATTTTTTTTCAAGTTTCTCAGAATTGAAATTTGAAAGTGGATTTAGGTACCCATTTGAGAGATAAGCATGGACTCCAATTTTTATGCGATTTGCATCTATTTTGGCCCTTATTCAATGTTGGCCAAACCAAGGTTGAAAATATGCACTTTTGCTGAATTTCTCGAAAATTGAGTTTTGAAACCGGGTTTAGGTACCCATTTGAGAGATAAGCATGGACACCTATTTTTATGAGATTTGGAGCTATTTTGTACCTCGTTCAAGGTTGCTGATACCAAGCCTAAATATATGCACTTTTGTCGACTTTCTCAGAATTGATTTTTCAAAGTGGATTTAGGTACAGATTTGAGAAATATGCATGGACACCTATTTTTATGAGATTTATAGCTATTTTGGCCCGCGTTCATGGTTGGTCAAACCAGGGTTAAAAATATGCACTTTTGTAGACTTACTCAGAATTGAAATTTTAAAGTAGATTTAGATACCCATTTGTGAGATAAGCATGGACACCTATTTTTATGAGATTTGGAGCTATTTTTTCCCTCATTCAAGGTTGGTCAAACTAATGTTGAAAATATGCACTTTTGTCGACTTTCTTGAAATTGAGTTTTGAAAGTGGATTTAGGTACACATTTAAGAGATAAGCATCGACATCGATTTTTATGAGATTTGGAGTTATTTTGGCCCTCGTTCAAGGTTGGTCAAACCAAGGTTGAAAATATGCACTTTTGTAGACTTTCTCAGAATTGAAATTTTAAAGTAGATTTAGATGCTCATTTGAGAGATAAGCATGGACAGATATCTTTGTTAAAATGGAGCTATTCTGGCCTGCGTTCAAGGTTGGTCAAACCACCATTGGAAAGATGCACTTTTGTTGACTTTCTCAGAATTGAGTTTTAAAAGTGGATTTAGGTACCCATTTGAGAGATTAGCATGGACATCTATTTTTATGAGATTTTGAGTTATTTTTTCCCTCGTTCAAGGTTGGTCAAACCAAGGTTGAAAATATGAACTTTTGTCAACCTTCTCGGAATTGAGTTTTGAAAGTAGATTTAGGTACCCATTTGAGAGATGAGCATGGAAACTATTTTTCTTATAATTGGAGTTGTTTTGGTCCTCGTTTAAGGTTGTTCAAACCAAGGTTGAAAACATGCACGTTTTTTTACTTTCTCAGAATTGAGTTTTGAAAGTGGATTTTGGCACCCATTTGAGAGATGAGAATGAATCCTATTTTTATGATATTTGGAGCTATTTTGGCCCTCATTCAAGGTTGGTCAAACCAAGGTTGAAAATATGTACTTTTATCGATTTTCTTGGAAATGAAATTTTAAAGTAGATTTAGATACCCATTTGAGAGATAAACATGGACACCTATTTTTGTGAGATTTGGAGCTAGTTTAGCCCTCGTTGAAGGTTAGTCAAACCAATGCTGAAAAGATGCACTTTTGTTGACTTTCTAGGAACTGAGTTTTGAAAGTGGATTTAGGTATCCATTTGAGAGATAAGCATGGACACCTATTTTTATGATCTTTGGATCTATTTTGGCCTTGATTAAAGGTTGGTCAAACCAAGCTTGAAAATATGTAGTTTTGCTGACTTTCTTAGAATTTAGTTTTGAAAGTGGATTTAGGTATCCATTTGATAGATAAGAATGGAAACCTATTTTTATGACATTTGGTGTATTTTGGCCCTCGTTCAAGGTTGGTTAAACCAAGGTTGAAAATATGCACTTATGTCGACGTTCTCAGAATAGAAATTTTAAAGTAGATTTAGATACCCATTTGAGAGACAGGACTAGACACCTATCTTTATGAGATTTGGAGCTATTTTGGCCCTCATTAAAGGTTGGTCAAACCAAGGTTGAAAATATGTAGTTTTGTCGACTTTCTTGGAATTGAGTTTTGAAAGTGGATTTAGGTACCCATTTGATAGATAAGTATGGAAACCTATTTTTATGACATTTGGTGCTATTTTATCCCTTGTTCTCGGTTGGCCAAACCAACATTGAAAATATGCACTTTTATCAACTTTTCTCAGAATCGAGTTTTGAAAGTGGTTTAGGTAACCATTTGAGAGATAAGCATGGACACCTATTTTTATGATTTTTCGAGCTATTTTGGCCTGCGTTAAAGGTTGGTCAAACCGTGGTTGAAAATATGCACTTTTGTCAACCTTCTCTGAATTTAAATTTTAAATTAGATTTAGATACCCATTTTACAGATAAGCATGGACACCTATTTTTATGAGATTGGAAGCTTTTTTGGCCCTCCTTGAAGGTTGCTCAAACCAAGGTTGAAAATATGCAATTTTGTTGACTTTGTCGAAATTGAGTTTTGAAAGTGTATTTAGGTACCCATTTCAGAGATAAGCATGGACACCTATTTTTATGAGATTTAGAGCTATTTTGGCCCTTGTTCAAGGTTTTATAAACCAAGGTTGAAAATGTGCACTTTGGTCGACTTTCTTGGAATTAAATTTTGAAAGCAGATTTAAGTATGGATTTAGGAGATAAGCAGGACATGTATTTATATGAGATTTTGAGTTATTTTGGCCCTCGTTTAAGGTTGGTCAAACCAAGGTCGAAAATATGCAATTTTGTCGACTTTCTCAGAATTGAAATTTTAAGTAGATTTAGATACCCATTTGAGAGATAAGCACGACCACTTATTTTTATGAGATTTGGAGCTAATTTGGCCCTCGTTCAAGGTTAGTCAAACCAAGGTTGACCAACTTTTGTCGACTTTATCAGAATTGAGTTTTTGAAAGAGGATTTTGGTACCCATTTGAGAGATAAGCATGGACACCTATTTTTATGCGATTTGCATCTATTTTGGCCCTCCTTCAACGTCGGTCAAATGAAGGTTAAAAATATGCACTTTTGTTGAAGTTCTCAAAAATTGAGTTTTGAAACCGGATTTAGGTACCCATTTGAGAGATAAGCATCGACACCTATTTTTATGAGATTTGGAGCTATTTTGTCCCTCATTCAAGCTTGGTGAAACCAAGGCTAAAAATATGCACTTTTGTCGACATTCTCAGAATTGAGTTTTCAAAGTGGATTTAGGTAATCATTTGAGAAATATTCATGGACACCTATTTTTATGAGATTTGTAGCTATTTTGGATCACGTTTAAGGTTGGTCAAACCAAGGTTAAAAATATGCACTTTTGTAAACTTCCTCAGAATTTGAATTTTAAAGTATATTTAGATACCCATTTGTGAGATAAGCATGGACACCTGCTTTTATGAGATTTGGAGCTATTTTGGCCTTCGTTCAAGGTTGGTCAAACCAATGTTGAAAATATGTAATTTTGTCGACTTTCTTGGAACTAAATTTTGGAAGCGAATTTAGGTACCCATTTGAGAGGTAAGCATGGGCACTGATTTTTATGAGATTTGGAGTTATTTTCGCCCTTGTTAAAGGTTGGTCAAACCAAGGTTGAAAATATGCACTTTTTTTTACTTTCTCAGAATTGAAATTTTAAAGTAGATTTAGATACCCATTTGAGAGATAAGCATGGACACCTATTTTTGTGATATTTGGAGTTATTTTGGCCGACGTTCAAGGATGGTTAAACCATTATTAGAGAGATGTATTTTTGTCGACTTTCTTGAAATTGAGCTTTGAAAGTGGATTTAGGTGCCCATTTGAGAGATCAACATGGAAACCTATTTTTATGATATTTGGATCTATTTTGGCCCTTGTTCAAGGATGGTTAAACCATTATTGGAGAGATGCACGTTTGTCCACTTTCTCGTAATTCAGTTTGGGAATTACATTTAGATGCCCATTCGAGAGATAAGCATGGACACATACTTTTATAATATTTGGAGCTATTTTGCCCCTCGTTCAAATTTGATCAAACTAAGGTTGGAAATATGCACTTTTGTCGACTTTCGGGTAATCGAGTTTTGAAAGTGGATTTAGGTACCCATTTGAGAGATAAGCATGGACACCTTTTTTTTATGTGATTTGGATCTATTTTAGCCCTCGCTCAAGCTTTGTCAAACCAAGGTTGAAAATATGGACTTGTGTCGACTTTCTCAGAATTGAAATTTTAGAGTGGATTTAGATAGCCATTTGACAGATAAGCATGGACACCAATTTTTATGAGATTTGGATTTATTTTGGCCGTTGTTCAAGGTTGGTCAAACTAAGGTTTAAAATAAGAACTTTTGTCGACTTTCTCAGAATTGAGTTTTGAAAGTTGATTTAAGAACCCATTTGAGAGATAAGCATGGACACCTATTTTTTTGATATTTGAAACTATTTTGGCCCTCCTTCAAGGTTCTTCAAACCAAGGTTAAAAATATTCACTTTTGTGGACTTTCTCGGAATTGATTTTTGAAAGTGGATTTAGATACCCATTTGTGAGATAAGCATGGACATCTATTTTTATGAGATTTGGAGCTATTTTCACCCTTGTTCAAGGTTGGTCAAACTACTGTTTAAGATATGCAGTTTTCTCGACTTTCTCGAAATTGAGTTTTGAAAGTCGATTTAGGTACCCATTTTAGAGATAAGTATGGACACCGGTTTTTATGAGATTTGGAGTTATTTTGGCCCTTGTTCAAGGTTGGTCAAACGAAGGTTGAAAATATACACTTTTGTCGACTTTCTCACAATTGAAATTTTAAAATAGATTTACATGCCCATTTGAGAAATAAGCGTGGACACTTATTTTCATGAGATATGGATCTATTTTGGCATGTGTTCAAGGTTGGTCAAACCAAGGTTGAAGATATGCACTTTTGTCGACTTCCTCAGAATTGAGTTTTGAAAGTAGATTTAGATACCCATTTGAGAGATAAGCATGGACACCTATTTTTAAGAGATTTGGAGCTATTTTGGCCTGTGTTCAAGGTTGGTCAAACCAAGGTTGATAATATGCACTTTTCTCGAATTCCTCAGAATTGAGTTTTGAAAGTGGATTTAGGTACCTGTTTGAGAGATAAGCATGGACACATATTTGTATGATATTTAGAGCTATTTCGACCCACGTTCAAGGTTTGTCAAACCAAGGTTGAAAATATGCACTTTTGTCAACTTTCTCAGAATTGAAATTTTAAAGTAGATTTAGATACCCATTAGAGAGATAAACATGGACACATGTTTTTATGATACTTGGAGCTATTTTGACCCCCATTCAAGGTTGGTCAAACAAAGGTAGAAAAGATGCAATTTTGTCGACTTTCTCAGAATTGATATTTGAAAGTGGATTTAGGTATCCATTTGAGAGATAAGGATAAACACCTATTTTTATGATATTTGGAGCTATTTTGGCCCTCGTTCAAGGTTTTCCAAACCAAGGTTGAAAATGTGCACTTTTGTTAACTTTTTTGAAATGTAGTTTTGAAAGTGGATTTAGCTATCCACTTGAGAGATAATCATAGACACCTATTTTTATGATATTTGGAGCTATTTTGATCCTGAATCAAGGTTGGTCAAACCAAGATTGAAAATATGCACTTTTGTCGAATTTCTCGGAATTGAGTTTTGAAAGTAGATTTAGATACCCATTTGAGAGATAAGCATGGACACCTATTTTTATTAGATTTGGAGCTATTTTGGCACTCGTTCAAGGTTGGTCAAACCAAGCACAACAGAATTTGAGCCCAAAATTTGACGGCTTCCATGTCTGAAATTCGACAGAAGGTTTTCGGTAATTAAACAACCACAATTTTGTTTCCATCAGTGGAATGCCATCAAATATTCGACCACATGCCAAACCCCATCGAATTTTTGACATACTACATCATCGAATTTCCAAATCCCATCTTGTCAAAAATCCAACTTTGTTTTGTCAAATCTGAGATAGTTCCTTTGAAAAGTTTCAGGATGATGCCATCGAATGTTAGAGGAATGTGTCGCCAGATTTTTGAAGGTGATGTGTCAAATATCCGACGACTCTTTAGTCATTGCTACGATGGTGATTTCTGAATTTCCCAACTTCAGTGACACTCAGGTTGTCGGATATTCGACGGGGGATAGTTGGTTTATCAACGGTGTCTAACAGATCGCTCTTGTGAGACTGATGGAAATCTCATCAGATGATCATCATAGAGCGTCGAATAACCGATGGAATTCTGTATAGTTAAAAAAATATACCACCTATTTATCAACTCCTATTTATCTCCCACCCAGAGGATTAATTTTTCATCACTAAATAGAAAAATAAGGGGTAATTAACTATTAAAAACAACACAAATTAAAAAAGACCTAGAGTTTTGATTTTTGTCGACCGAATTCTGGATGATTCACTACTAAATATTTTTGAGGCACCACTACAGTTAGCTTGGTTTTGGCTGGTGCGCTGGGCTCTGACGGCCCTCTGTGGCCTATACGTCCTGACGTGGGTGGAGGTCATGTGCTTAGTACCCCTTCTGGGTGGTGGCCGTGAGCATGTCAGTTGATGATGATGGGCCCCCTCTGGGCCCCAATGCTGAGCTCCTTACTTTCAGAGCTTTGATTGTGGGAAGATCCAAGTATTTTCCTCCAACTGCGATCCCCAAATTTGTAAAGAAGCTTGATGAGGTTCCTAGCATCGATCTACCCCTCCTTCATCCCATGCAAGTTACCGTCTCCCTTGTATATCGGGCTTTAGTGGGTCACTTCATAGGTCTTTGGCCCTCTCCTAAATCCACAAATAACTGGATTCAAAAAAATGGAGACCTCTTATCTCGAATAGCATCACATGCTATGGATTCAAAAGGGGGTTTTTTATTTTCAAATTCATTGCTAAAGAAGATCGAGATCTGATTTTTCAAAGCGGACCAAACTTCATGGGCCCAAAGGAACTATACTTGAACAGATGGAATCCTGACTTTGATCCTGCCATCGGTGTCCCTAAAGTAGTCCTGGTATGGGTTCGTCTTCCCAATCTCCCGATCCATTACTGGACCTCCTCCTCCATGCAAGCCATCAGAAATAAGCTCGGTAAGTACATCGACAAAGCTCATCCTAAAGACAATTATTCTTGTGCTTGTATCTGTGTAGAAGTAGACCTCGAAGCTGGGCTTCTTGTAGCAATTAAACTTGCAGTCAAGGAATGGCACCATTATAAAAAACTCGACTATGAACAAATGCCTTTCAAATGTTTCCATTGTCATGAATACAACGATTTTCAAAAAAGATGCCCTAAGAAACCCATAGACACTGAAAAAGATCAAGAAGAAGGATGGATCTAGGCAAAACAAGATAAACCTAATCCAAGGCATCCCATTAAAAAAGATGAGAAAAACTCTGGACCCATTAAGACTTTGGATGCTGTCTCCCTACTTTCCAAGGAAGCCCCTAATCTAGAAGATGGGGTCCCCTCAAGTCCGATCCAAGATCCTGCCAGCCCTTCACAACTTGGAAACAACCAGGAAGGAAATAGTCTTCCATCTTCTCAGATCCAATCCTTTGAGGAAGAGGTATTGGAAGATGAAGAAGGAGAAATTCACCTTCAACCTTCCCCCTCAAAAAAGAAAGGCAAGAAAGGAAGGAAAACGGACAAGGAACGAAGAGAAGAAGACACTTACAAAGACAAGCTGCTGGGATTGTAAGTCACTCTCGAAAACATGCTAAACACCAAAAACATGAGGTAGAAAGGGCAACCCAAAGGGGATACCAAACCCCCAAAAGGTAAGTAATGAAGATCATCTCCTGGAATTGCAGAGGATTAGGCAGCAAAAACAAGTTGGACTTTATGAAGATTTAATTCGTATTGCTAGTCCGGACATCCTTCTGATCCAGGAGACAAAAATGGAGGAAGAATGATTCCTCTAGTCAGCCCCTCTTTTTGGAAATCTGGTGAGGGCCTTGAGGCCAGTGCTAAAGGCGCATCTGGGGGTCTAGGTACCCTCTGGAGAAAAGATGCCTTCAATCTCATCCATTCTATCTCAAACACCCACTGGATTCTGTCCATTCTCCTTCACAAATATTCGGGTATTTAGCTTAGTCTCTATAATATCTACGTTCATCTTCTACTTATGGAAAAAAAAGCCTGCTGGTAGAGTATTCAAGATAGTCTCTCCTCCCAAAACTTGGACAACATCATTCTCGTTAGGGATCTGAATATCACATTAAACGCCAAAGAAGAAAAGGATGGTCAATTGTCCAAGATCCTCCATGATAAACTGTGGAGGATATCATGAGTAGCTGGGATCTTGACGATATTAATCCCTCTCGGGGTAACCTCACTTGGTCTAATCGTAGGATAGGGCCAAGCCACATTACTGCCAGGATGGATCATTTCCTCATTAACCACTCCTTCGCTGGCTTTGGTTTCAGATCTGATTCTAAGATCCTTCCATTTAGTATGCTGGATCACAAATCGATCTTGCTGGATCTCATAGAAGAAAGAAATCTTGGTCCCATTCCCTTTAGGTTTAGTCCTTGTTGGATCTCCCAAGCAAGTTTCATGGACCTGGTAGCCTCAACTTGGGCTGTCCCTATTTCAGGTTCTCCCTTCTTTGTCTGGGAAGAAAAATTGAGCAGGATAAAAAAAGCGCTCAAAATTTGGGCCAAGTCCCTTCCGTGCCTCTCTGCTGTTAGGCTCGAAGCCCAACGCAATCTAGAAAATAATCAAATTTATTTGGAAGAGCATCCTTCGGACCTCGTTAATCTGGAAAAAGAAGCTACCCTTCATCCGTCCCTTCATGTGACTTGCAGGTTAGAAGAAAAAAATCTTAGACAAAATTCTAGGTGCCTATGGTTAAAATCTGGAGACCAGAATACTAGCTTTTTTCATAAGCAAGCGGAGGGGCACACAAATTTCAAACCGGTGAAAGAAATTCAGATCCAGGGCCATACTTCCAAGGAATTCAAATAGATTAAACAGGTATCCCATGACCACTTCCAATGAGTTTACTCCCACGAAGGTCCTTTCCTGGGCTCTCCTATTCTGGATGTTGTTCCCTTTCTGCTCCGCCACTCCAAAAACTGCAAGCTTATCGCCCCTGTTTCAAACAAAGAAGTAAAAAGTGCCCTCATGTCCATGGAGCCTGACAAAGCACCTGGACCAGATGGTTTCACTGCTAGATTCCTCAAAACCTACTGGAAGATCATAAAAAAGGACCTGGTTAAAATGGTCTGCAAATCTCAGAATTGCGACAAGATTGGAGGGAACACCAATTCAGCTTTCCTCACGCTCATCCCTAAAGAGAAAGGGGCTACATCCTTTGATATATTCTGGCCCATCTCTCTATGTAATATCAGCTACAAAGTCATCACCAAGGTTATAGCCAACAGGATTAAAGTGGTGTTTCCATCCATCATCCCTGAAAACCAAGGAGGCTTTGTTCATGAAAGGCAGATCACAAACAACATTATTCTGGTTCAGGAAGCGATTCACTCTAGCATCAGCCATCGGTAAAAAGGTATGGTTTTCAAATTAGACTTAGCAAATTCCTTTGACAGAGTGAAATATGAATTTCTCTTTCAAGTCATGCTCTAGTTCGAATTTGACCCTAGGTTTGTTAGATGGATCCAAGCCTACATCAAATCCCCTTGGATAGCCCCATTGGTAAACGGGCATGCTGCAAATTTTTTTCAAGCCTCTTGTGGGCTTTGCCAAGGTTTCCCTCTATCTCTGATGCTCTGTGTTATCCAAGCCTCTATTCTGAGTTTCCAGCTTGACGTCTGCCAACAAAATAATGAGCTCCTTGGGCTTTGCATATCCTGTGGGGTAAAGAATGTAAATCATGCCCAGTTTGCTGATGACATGATACTTCTTTGAGGTGCCAGTGTGGTCTATGCAATGTTATTCAAAAAAGAGCTTGAAAAATACCAAGAATCCTCTGATAGTCTCATTAACTATAATAAAATCCAAATCCTCTCCTGGAACTGTAATCCCAGAGACCTCACCGACATCAGTAGAATTCTTGGAATCAAAGGGAGCTCCCAGTGGGTCGATTTCAAATACCTTGGGGTCCCCATATTTAAAGTCACCCTGAAAGTGTCCTACTCACTCCCCCTTATTGAAAAGATTAAGAACAGGATTAGCACCTGGGGAGCTACCTGGTTGAACCTAGCTGGGGAAGTCATTCTTATCAAGTCAGTTCTTTCCAGCATTCTGATCTATCAAGGCTCCATCCTTCTAGATCCCAAAGGCATCCTAGATCGTATTAATTCCCTTCTCAAAAATTTCCTTTGGAAAGGAGGGAAGCACAATGAAAAGAATCTCCCCTTGGTCAGTTGGGATATAGTTACCAAACCCTGGATTCATGGGGGATTGCATATCTGAAATCTAGCCTTGCAAAATATCACTTTGGGAGATAAACTACTCTGGAACATCATCTCTGGAAAACCCTAATGGTGTAAAGCAGCTCTCTGGAGAAAATACTTCTCTAATAGTCATATTTGATGCCTGGATCACCCTCCTGTTACCAGAAAAGGCTCCACCATCCCCCCCATCCTTCTTAAAGCCTTCCCCTTTTTTTTGTCCCAGTTAAGTCGGATCCTAGGAATGGAAAAAAAATCAAGATTTGGGGGAACTTGATCATGGGAGACCCCCCCTGGATCAGTCCCGTGATTTGGAGCACCTAAAAACCCAGTTGCTTAGAAGTAACATCACTACCATTTGGGATATCTTAGAATGGAACCGGAATGGCTCCTGGAAGGATTGGGACATCCCCTACCCTCCTCAAATGACTGACACTAAGAGGTAGCTCCTTTAAAAGTTAAAAGGGAAATCCCCTGAAGCCGTCCCAGTCAAAGTCTCCATAGGGTGGGGAAACAGATCGGGTAAGTAAACTACATCAGCAAGTTACCATCTCCTTGCAGGAACTGTGAATCCTGGGAACCCTACTATTTGGAAGAGTATTTGGGTTGTCAAAAGCCTCCCAAAAATTGACTTCTTCAGTTGAACTATCCTTCACAACAAAATTCTCACTGGTGCTAATCTTCAGAAAAAAGGGTGGGAGGGCCCCACCCAATGCCCCCTTTGTCTCTCCTAGGAAGAAAACACAGAGCACATTCTTATTTCCTATGATTTTTCCCAAAGTGTTTGGAAAGCATCTCTCCCAGGGCAGGCTGAGCTCCCATCAGGAAATCCCCATACCCTCTTTCTTCGCTAGGCCTCCAAAGCTCCCTTTAGTATCAAGTCAAAACGTGCCAAAGCAAGTTGGATGGCCCTCCCCAAGATATTTATATGGAAAATTCAGTTGGAAAGAAACTCTCATATCTTTAGAGAGAGAAATGAAAGGTCTGATCAGGTGGCAGCTAAAAACCTTGGTCTGCTGGGAGAATGTCTCTCATAGATTTGGAGCAAGCCTTGCACCAACCTCATATTTGATGATTAGATCAGCAGGCTCGCTCCAAAAAGGAAACCTTGGGAAATTAGGCTGGATGATTCTGAACTCAAATCTTGGATCTGCTCCATCATTAGGAAATCTATGTTCACTGATGGAGCTTCCAAAGGCAATCTTGGGGCGACAGGGGAGGGCAGAGTTTTTTTCACTCCAGACGGATCGATGGATTTTAAGTTCGCTTCGGGGCTTGGCATTGGCACCAAAAATATGGCTGAATCCTTGTGTTTATGGAAAGGAATAAGGATAGCCAAGGCATTGGGAATCTTTGAGCTAACTGTCATTGGAGATTCCAGAATTGTCATCCGTGCTCTAGTTGAAAATCTTATGCCTAATCATATGGCCCTGAGGCAACGTGTACCCATTTGAGAGATAAGCATAGACAACTATTTTTATGTGACTTGGAGCTATTTCGGTCCCCATTGAAGGTTGGTCAAACCAAGTTTGACGACTTTTTATGTGACTTGGAACATCCATTTTTATGCACTTTTGACGACTTTCTCAGAATTGAAATTTTAAAGTAGATTTAGATACCCATTTGAGAGATAAGCATGGACACCTATGTTTATGATATTTGGATCTATTTTAGCCCTCCTTCAAGGTTGGTCAAACAAGGGTTGAAAAGATGCACTTTTGTTGACTTTCTCAGAATTGAATTTTTAAAGTGGATTTAGGTACCCATTTTAAAGATAAGCATGGACACCTATTTTTATGAGATTTGGAGGTATTTTTGCCCTCAATCAAAATTGGTCAAACCAAGGTTGAAAATATGCACTTTTGTCGACTTTCTCGGAATTAAAATGTTGAAGAAAATTTAGATACCCATTTGAGAGATAAGCGTGGACACTTATTTTTATAAGATTTGGAGCTATTTTGGGCCTCATTCAAGGTTGGTGAAAACAAGGTTGAAAAGATGCTCTTTTGTCGACTTTATTGGAATTCATTTTTTAAAGTGGATTCATGTACCCTTTTGATAGATAAACATGGACACCTATTTTTATGAGATTTGGATCTATTTTGGCCCTCGTTCAAGGTTGGTCAAACAAAGGTTAATAATATGCACATTTTTCAAGTTTCTCAAAATTGAGTTTTGAAAGCGGATTTACGTACCCATTTGAGAGATAAGCATGGACACCTATTTTTATGAGATTTGGAGTTATTTTCTCCCTCGTTCAAGTTTTGTCAAACCAAGGTTGAAAATATGTACTTTTTTCGACTTTCTCGGAATTGAAATTTTAAAGTATATTTAGATACCCATTTGAGAGTAAGCAAGCACACCTATTTTTATGACATTTGGAGTTATTTTCTCCCTCGTTCAAGGTTGGTCAAACCAAGGATGAAACTATGGACTTTTTTCAACTTTCTTAGAATAGAAATTTTAAAGAACATTTATATACCTATTTGAGAGATAAGAATGGACACCTATTTTGATGAGCTTTAGATTTATTTTGGCCCGCGTTAACCATTCGTCAAACCAAGGTTGAAAATGTGCACTTTTGTTGACTTTCTAGGAATTGTGTTTTGAAAGTGGATATAGGTACCCATTTGAGAGATAAGCATGGACACCTATTTTTATAACATTTGGAGCTATTTTGGCCCTGGTTCAAGGTTGGTCAAACCAAGGTTGAAAATATGCACTTTTGTCAACTTTCTTGGAATTGAGTTTTTGAAGTAGATTTAGATACCCATTTGAGAGATAAGCATGGAAACCTACTTTTATTAGATTTGGAGTTATTTTGGTTATTGTTCAAGGTTGGTCAAACCAAGGTTTAAAATATGCACTTTTGTCGACTTTGTAGGAATTGAGTTTTGAAAGTGGATTTGGGTACCCATTTGAGAGAAAACCATGGACACGTATTTTTATGAGATTTGGAGATATTTTGGACCTTGTTCAAGGTTGTTCAAACCAACGTTGAAAATATGCACTTTTTTCGACTTTCTTGGAATTGAGTTTTAAAAGTGGGTTTATTTACCTGTTTGAGAGATAAGTATGGACACCTATTTTTATGAGATTTGGATCTATTTTCAATTTTCTCATAATTGAAAATTTAAAGTATATTTAGGCACCCATTTGAGAGATAAGCATGGACACCTATTTTGGCCATCCTTCAAGGTTAGTGAACCAAGGTTGAAAATATGCACTTTTGTTGACTTTTTCAGAATTGAGTTTTAAAAGTGGATTTAGGTACCAGTTTGGGAGATAAGTATGGACACCTATTTTTATGAGATTTGGAACTTTTTTGGCCCTTGTTCAAGGTTGGTCAAACCAAGTTTGAAAATATGCACTTTTGTCGACCTTCTCGGAGTTTAAATTTTAAAGTAGATTAAGAGACCCATTTGAGAGATAAGCGTGGACACCTATGTTTATGATATTTGGAGTTATTTTGGCCCTCATTCAAGGTTGATCAAATGAAGGTTTAAAATATGCACTTTTGTCGACTTTCTCGGAATTGAGTTTTATGTCCAAGGTTGAAGTGGATTTAGGTACCAATTTGAGAGAAAAGCATGGAAACCTAATTTTATCATATTTGGATCTATTTGGCCCTCGTTCAAGGTTAGTCAAACCAAGGTTGAAAATATGCGGGTTTGTATACCTTCTCGGAATTGAGTTTTGAAAGTGCATTTAGGTACGTACCCATTTGAGAGATAAGCATGGAAACCTATTTTTATGAGATTTGGAGCTATTTTGGCCCTTGTTCAAGGTTGGTCAAACCAAGGTTGAAAATATGCACTTTTGTTGACTTTCTTGTATCTAGCATTTTAGAGTAGATTTAGATACCCACTTAAGAGGGAAGGATGGATAGTTATTTTTATGAGATTTCGAGTTATTTTCTCCCTCGTTCAAGGCTGGATAAATTAAGGTTGAAAATATGTTGACTTTCTTGTAATTGAAATTTTAAAGTAGATTTAGATACCCAATTTAGAAATAAGCATGAACACCAATTTTTATGATATTTTGAGGTATTTTGGCCCTCGTTCAAGGTTGAAAATATTCACTTTTGTTGACTTTCTCAGAATTGAGTTTTGAAATTAGATTTTGGTACCCATTTTAGAGATAAGTATGAAAACCTATTTTTATAAGATTTGGAGTTATTTTGGCCCTTGTTCAAGGTTTTTCAAACCAAGGTTGAAAATATGTGGACACCCTCGTTAACCATTGGTGAAACCAAGGTCTAAAATGTGCACTTTTGTTGACTTTCTGGGAATTGAGTTTTTAAAGTGGATTTAGCTACTAGCCATTTGAGAGATAAGCTCGAACACCTATTTTTATCATATTTGGAGTTATTTTGGTCATCGTTCAAGGTGGTTGTAACCAAGGTTGAAAATATGCACATTTTTTTACTTTCTCGGAATTGAGTTGGATTTAGGTACCCATTTGAGAGATAAGCATGGAAACCTGTTTTTATGAGATTTGGAGTTATTTTGGCCCTCGTTCAAGGTTGGTCAAAACAAGGTTGAAAATATGACGACTTTCTCGTAATTGAAAGTTTAAAGTAGATTTAAATACCCATTTGAGAGATAAGCATGGACAACTATTTTTATGAGATTTGGATTTATTTTGGCCCTCATTCAAGGTTGGTCAAACCAAGGTTGAAAAGACGCACTTTTCTTGACTTTCTCGGAATTGCGTTTTGAAAGTGGATTTAGGTACCCATTTGAGAGATAAGAATGGACACCTATTTTTATGAGATTTGGAGATATTTCTTCCTTCTTTTAAGGTTGGTCAAACCAAGGTTGAAAATATTCAGTTTTGTCGATTTTCTCAGAATTGATATTTTAAAGTAGTTTTCGATACTGATTTCAGAGATAAGCATGGACACCTATTTTTATGAAATTTGGAGCTGTTTTGGCCCTTGTTCAAGGTTGGTGAAACCATGGTTGAAAATATGCACTTTTTCGACATTATTATAATTGAGTTTCCATAGTGGATTTAGGTACCCATTTGAAAATAAGCATGGCCACCTATTTCAATGAGATTTGTAGCTATTTTGGCCCTCGCTCAAGGTTGGTCAAACCAAGTTTAAAAATATGCACTTTTGTTGACTTTCTCGGTATTCAAATTTTAAACTTAATTTAGATACCCATTTGAGAGACAAGCATGGCCACCTATTTATATGAGCTTTGGAGCTATTTTGGCCCTCTTTCAAGGTTCGTGAAACCAAGGTTAAAAATATGCACTTTTTCGATTTTCTTGGAATTGAGTTTTGAAAGTGGGTATAGGTACCCATTTGAGAGATAAGCATGGCACCTATATTTATGAGATTTGGCAATATTTTGGCCCTTGTTCAAGGTTGGTCAAACCAAGGTTGAAAATATGCACTTTTGTCGACTTTCTCAAGAATTGAAATTTTGAAGAATATTTAGATACCCATTTGAGAGATAAGCATGGACACCTAATTTTATGGTATTTGGAGCTATTTTTGCCTGCGTTCAACGTTGGTCAAAGCAATGTTGAAAAGATCCACTTTTGTCGACTATCTCGAAATCGAGTTTTAAAAGTGGATTTAGGTACCCATTTGAGAGATAAGGATGGACAACTATTTTTATGATATTTGGATGTATTTTGGCCCTCGTTCAAGGTTTTCCAAACCAAGGTTGAAAATATGCACTTTTGTCGATTTTCTTGAAATTAAGTTTTGGAAGTGGATTTAGGTAGCGATTTGAGAGATAAGCATGGACACCTATTTTTATGATATTTGGAGTTATTTTGGTCCTCATTAGATGTTGTTCAAACTAAGGTTGGAAATATGCACCTTTGTTGACTTTCTCGAACTAAGTTTTGAAAGAGGATGTAGGTACCCACTTGAGAGATAAACATCGACACCTATTTATATGCGATTTGGTTCTATTTTGGTCCTCGTTCAAGGTTTTTCAAACCAAGGTTGAAAATATACACTTTTCTCCACTTTCTCGGAATTAAGTTTTGAAATTGGATTGAGGTAACCATTTGAGAGATAACCATGGTGACCTATTTTTATGAGATTTGGAGCTATTTTGGCCCTTGTTCAAAGTTGGTAAAACCAAGGTTGAAAATATGCAATTTTGTCGACATTCTCGGAATTGAAATTTTAAAGTAGATTTGGATCTATTTTTATGATATTTGGATCTATTTTGGCTAGCGTTCAAGGTTTTCCAAACCATGGTTGAAAATACGCACTTTTGTCGAATTTCTCGAAATTGAGTTTTGGAGATATTTTTTCTCTCGTTCAACGTTGGTAAAACCAACATTGAAAATAGGCACTTTTGTCGAATTTCTCGGAATTTAGTTTTGAATGTGGATTTAGGTACCCATTTGTGCAATTTTGTTGACTATTTCAGAATTGACTTTTAAAAGTGGATTCAGGTACCCATTTGAGAGATAAGTATGGACACCTGTTTTTATGACATTTGGAGCTATTTTGGCCCTCGTTCAAGGTTGGTCAAACCAAGGTTGAAAATATGCACTTTTTTCGACGTTGTCGGAATTGAAATTTTATGTGATTTGGAGCTATTTTGGCCCTCATTTAAGGTTGGTGAAGCCAAGGTTGAAAATATGCACTTTTGTGGAATTTCTTAGAATTGAGTTTTGAAAGCAGATTTAGGTAACCATTTGAGAGATAAGCATCAACACCTATATTTATGATATTTGGAGCTATTTTGGCCCTCTTTAAAGGTTGGTCAAACCAAGGTTGAAAATATGCACATTTGTCGACTTTATCGGAATTGAAATTTTAAAGTAGATTTAGATAACAATTTGAGTGATAAGCATGGACACCAATTTTTATGTGATTTGGAGGGTTTTTGGCCCTCCTTGAAGGTTGCTATAACCAAGGTTGAAAATATGCAATTTTGTCGAGTTTCTTGGAATTGAGTTTTGAAAGTGGATTTATGTACCCATTTGAGAGAGAAGCGTGGACACCTTTTTTTTATGAGATTTGGAGATATTTTGGACCTCGTTCAAGGTTGTTCAAACCATGGTTGAAAATATGCACTTTTGTTGACTTTCTCGAAATTGATTTTTGAATGCAGATTTAAGTATCCATTTGAGGGATAAGCATGGTCAAATATTTATATGAGATTTGGAGCTATTTTGGCCCTCATTCAAGGTTGGTCAAACAAAGGCTGAAAATATGCACTTTTGTCGACTTTCTCGGAATATAAATTTTAAAGTAGATTTAGATACCCATTTGAGAGATAAGAATGGACAGCTATTTTTATGAGATTTGGAGCTATTTTGGCCCTCGTTCAAGGTTGGTCAAACCAACATTGAAAATATCTACTTTCGTCGAAATTCTCAAAATTGAGTTTTGAAAGTGGATTTTAGTACCCATTTGAGATAAAAGCATCGACACCTATTTTTATGAGATTTGGATCTATTTTGGCCGTCGTTTAAGGTTGGTCAAACCATGGTTCAAAATATGCACTTTTGTCGACATTCTCGGAATTTAAATTTAAGGTATATTTAGATACCTATTTGAAAGATAAGAATGGACACCTATTTTTGTGAGATTTGGAGCTATTTTGGCCCTCATTCATGATTATCGGTCCAACCAAGGTTGAAAAGATGCACTTTTGTCGACTTTCTCATAATTGAGTTTTGAAAGTGGATTTTGGTACCCATTTGAGAGATAAGCATGGACACCTATTTTTATGTGATTTACATTTTGGACGTCTTTCAAGGTTAGTCAAACGAAGGTTGAAAATATGCACTTTTGTTGACTTTCTCAAAATTGAGTTTTGAAACCTTATTTAGGTACCCATTTGAGAGATAAGCATGAACATCTATTTTTATGAGATTTGGAGCTATTTTGGCCCTCGGTCAAGGTTGGTCAAACTAAGAATGAAAATATGTACTTTTGTCGACTTTCTGAGAATTGATATTTTAAAGTATATTTCGATACCCGTTTCAGAGATAAGCACGACCACCTATTTTTATGAGACTTGGAGATCTTTTGGCCCTCATTCAAGGTTGGTGAAACCAAGGTTGAAAATATGTACTTTTGTCAACTTTTTCAGAATCGAGTTTTCAAAGTGGATTTAGGTATCCATTTGGGAAATAAGCATGGATGCCTATTTTTATGAGATTTGTAGCTATTTTGGCCCTTGTTCAAGGTTGGTCAAACCAAGGTTGAAAA
Source organism: Pseudotsuga menziesii (assembly GCA_001517045.1). Taxonomy (NCBI): domain Eukaryota; kingdom Viridiplantae; phylum Streptophyta; class Pinopsida; order Pinales; family Pinaceae; genus Pseudotsuga; species Pseudotsuga menziesii. The sequence continues at coordinate 1,303,777 of LPNX011048925.1, forward strand.
TATGCACTTTTTTTTACTTTCTCTGAATTGAAATTTTAAACTAGATTTAGATTCCCATTTGCGAGATAAGCATGGACACTTATTTTTATGAGATTTGGGGCTATTTTGGCCCTCGTCCAAGCTTGGTCCAACCAAGTTTGAAAATATGCACTTTGTCAACTTTCTCGGAATTGAGTTATGAAAGCATCTTTAAGTATCCATTTGAGGGATAAGCATGGTCAGATATTTATATGAGATTTGGAGCTATTTTGTCCCTCATTCAAGGTTGGTCAAACAGATTTTGAAAATGTTCAATTTTGTCGACTTTCTCGGAATATAAATTTGAAAGTAGATTTAGATACCCATTTGAGAGATAAGCATGGACACCTATTTTTATGAGATTTAGAGCTATTTTGGCCCGCGTTCAAGGTTGGTCAAACCAACGCTACAACTATGTTCTTTAGTCAAAATTATCAAATTTAGTTTTGAAAGTGGATTTTGGTACCCATTTGAGAGAAAAACATGGACACCTATGTTTATGATATTTGGATCTATTTTGGCCCTCGTTCAAGGTTGGTCAAACCAAGGTTGAAAATATGCACTTTTGTTGACATTCTCATACTTTAAATTTTAAAGTACATTTAGATACCTATTTGAAAGATAAGCATGGACACCTATTTTTCTGAGATTTGGAGCTATTTTGTTCCTGATTCAAGATTGGTCCAACCAAGCTTGAAAAGATGCACTTTTGTCGACTTTCTCGGAATTGATTTTTGAAATTGGATTTAGGTACCCATTTGAGAGATAAGCATGAACACCTATTTTTATGCGATTTGCAGCTATTTTGGCCGTCCTTCAAGGTTGGTCAAACGAAGTTTTAAAATATGCACTTTTGTTGACTTTCTTGGAATTGAGTTTATAAACCGCATTTAGGTACCCATTTGAGAGATAAGCATGGACACCTATTTTTATGAGATTTGGAGATATTTTGGCCCTCGGTCAAGGTTTGTCAAACCAAGGTTGAAAATATTCACTTTTGTAAACTTCATCAGAATTGACATTTTAAAGTAGATTTAGATACCCATTTCATAGATAAGCACAGACACATATTTTTATGTGATTTGGAGCTTTTTTGGCCCTCATTCAAGCTTGGTGAAACCAAGATTGAAAATATGCACTTTTGGTGACTTTCTCAGAATTGAGTTTTCAAAGTGGATTTAGGTACCCATTTGAGAAATAAGCGTGGACACCTATTTTTATGAGATTTGTAGCTATTTTGGCCCTTGTTCAAGATTGGTCAAACCAAGGCTGAAAATATGCACTTTTTATCGGCTTTCTTGCAATTGAAGTTTTAAACTAGATTTAGATACCCATTTAAGAGATATGCATGGACACCTATTTTTATGAGATTTGGAGCTATTTTGGCACTCGTTTAAGGTTGTTCAAACCATGTTTGAAAATATAAACTTTTGTAGACTTTCTTGGAATTGAGTTTTGAAAGTGGATTTAGGTACCCATTTGAGAGATAAGCATGGACACCTATTTTAATGCGATTTGGAGATAAGCAAGGTTGAAAATATGCACTTTTGTTGACTTTCTCGGAATTGATTTTTAAAAGTAGATTTAAGTATCCATTTGAGGGATAAGCTTGGTCAGATGTTTATATGAGATTTGGAGCTATTTTGGCCCTCGTTCAAGGTTGGTCAAACAAAGGTTGAAAATATGCACTTTTGTCGACTTTCTCGGAATATACATTTTAAAGTAGATTTAGATACCCATTTGAGAGATAATAATGGACAGCTATTTTTATGAGATTTGGAGCTATTTTGGCCCTCATTCAAGGTTGGTCAAACCAATGTTGAAAATATGTACTTTTGTCAAAATTCTCAAAATTGAGTTTTGAAAGTGGATTTTGGTACCCATTTGAGAGAAAAGCATGGACACCTATTTTTATGAGATTTGGATCTATTTTGGCTGTCGTTCAAGGTTGGTCAAACCAAGGTTCAAAATATGCACTTTTGTTGACATTCTTGGAATTTAAATTTTAAAGAATATTTAGATACCTATTTGAGAGATAAGCATGGACACCTATTTTTGTGAGATTTGGAGCTATTTTGGCCCTCGTTCATGATTGGTCCAACCAAGGTTGAAAAGATGCACTTTTGTTGACTTTCTCAGAATTGAGTTTTGAAAGTGGATTTTGGTACCCATTTGAGAGATAAGCATGGACACCTATTTTTATGCGATTTACATTTTGGACCTCCTCCAAGGTTAGTCAAACCAAGATTGAAAATATGCACTTTTGTCAAATTTCTCGGAATTGAGCTTTGAAACCTTATTTAGGTACCCATTTGAGAGATAAGCATGAACACCTATTTTTATGAGATTTGGAGCTATTTTGTCACTCGGTCAAGGTTGGTCAAACCAAGGTTGAAAATATGTACTTTTGTCGGCTTTCTCAGAAATTATATTCTAAAGTATATTTCGATACCGATTTCGGAGTTAAGCACGACCACCTATTTTTATGAGACTTGGAGCTATTTTGGCCCTCGTTCAAGGTTGGTCAAACCAAGGTTGAAAATATGCACTTTTGTCGACTTTTTCAGAATTGAGTTTTCAAAGTGGATTTAGGTAGCCATTTGGGAAATAAGCATGGACACCTATTTTTATGAGATTTGGGGATATTTTGGCCCTCGTCCAAGCTTGGTCAAACCAAGATTGATAATATGCACTTTTGTCGACTTTCTTGTCATTGAGTTTGGAAAGCATCTTTATGTATCCATTTGAGGGATAAGCATGGTCAGATATTTATATGATATTTGGAGTTATTTTGGCCCTCATTCAAGGTTGGTCAAATATATTTTGAAAATATGCACTTTTGTCGACTTTCTCGGAAAATAAATTTGAAAGTAGCTTTAGATACCCATTTGAGAGATAAGCATGGACACCTATTTTTATGAGATTTAGAGCTATTTTGTCCCTCGTTCAAGGTTGGTCAAACCAACGTATAAAATATGTTCTTTAGTCAAAATTCTCAAAATGCAGTTTTGAAAGTGGATTTTGGTACTCATTTAAGAGAAAGAGAACACCTGTGTTTATGATATTTGCATCTATTTTGGCCCTTGTTCAAGGTTGGTCAAACCAAGGTTGAAAATATGCACTTTTGTTGACATTCTCGGAAATTAAGTTTTAAAGTAGATTTAGATACCTATTTTAAAGATAAGCATGGACACCTATTTTTCTGAGATTTGGAGCTATTTTGTTCCTCGTTCAAGATTGGTCCAACCAAGGTTGAAAATATGCACTTTTGTCAACTTTCTTGGAATTGAGTTTTGAAATTGGATTTAGGTACCCATTTGAGAGATAAGCATGGAAACCTATTTTTATGCGATTTGCAGCTATTTTGGCTGTCCTTCAAGGTTGGTCAAACCAAGATTTAAAATATGCACTTTTGTTCACTTTATTGGAATTGAGTTTTGAAGCCGCATATAGGTACCCATTTGAGAGATAAGCATGGACACCTAATTTTATGATATTTGGAGCTATTTTAGCCCTTGGTCAAGGTTGGTCAAACCAAGGTTGAAAATATTCACTTTTGTCAACTTTATCAGAATTGATATTTTAAAGTAGATTTAGATACCCATTTCAGAGATAAGCACAGTCATGTATTTTTGTGAGATTTCGAGCTATTTTGGCCCTCGTTCAAGGTTGGTGAAACCAAGGTTGAAAATATGCACTTTTGGTGACTTTCTCAGAATTGAGTTTTTAAAGTGGATTTAGGTACCCATTTGAGAAATAAGCATGGACACCTATTTTTATGAGATTTGTAGCTATTTTGGCCCGCATTGAAGGTTGGTCAAACCAAGGTTGAAAATATGCACTTTTTATCGGCTTTCTTGCATTTGAAGTTTTAAACTACATTTAGATACCCATTTGAGAGATATGCATGGACACCTATTTTTATGATATTTGGAGCTATTTTGGCCCTCATTCAAGGTTGTTCAGACCAAGGTTGAAAATATGCACTTTTGTCGACTTTCTTAGAATTGAGTTTTGAAAGTGGATTTAGGTACGCATTTGAGAGATAAGCGTGGACACCTATTTTTATGCAATTTGGAGCTATTTTGGCCCTCGTTCAAGGTTGGCCAAACCAAGGTTGAAAATATGTACTTTTTCGACTTTCTCAGAATTGAAATTTTAAAGAATGTTTAGATACCCATTTTAGAGATAAGCATGGACACCAATTTTTATGATATTTTGAGATATTTTGGCCCTCATTCAACTTTGGTCAAACCAACGTTGAAAAGTTGCACTTTTGTTGACTTTGTCAGAATTGAATTTTGAAAGTGGATTTAAGTACCCATTTGAGAGATAAGCATGGATGCCTATTTTACAAGATTTGGTTATATTTTGGCCCTTGTTCAAGGTTTGCCAAACGAAGTTTTAAAGTATTCACTTTTGTCAACTTTCTCGAAATTGTGTTTTGGAAGTGGATTTAGTGTTGATGTATATGTAACTTCGGAATGTATTCTTTTATGTATTTCATATATTGTAACCCGATGTTTATTCCGGGATGTTTCTATTATGTATTTGAGTCATGTGGTCATGCCCCGATGTTCCGATCGGGAGGATTAATAATGTAAACAAGTCATATCAAGTCATTAGGTAAGTCCCCACAGTTTAAGGGGCACTTGGGTTATTATACACTAATTAAGGTGTAGGCTCAAGTAATTAATTATAAGTTAAGCCTACATGGTTGAGTGCACTTCAAGTCAACAGAAGAATATTAATAGAGAGTGAGAGTCTCTCTATTTATCACTTGTGACTTAGCTCTCTTGCTCTCTCAAGTGTGGCGCACCTTTGGAGAAGGAAATACTTTGGCTTGACAGAAGACAGAATGCTGCTGTTGTGTTGGGAGGTCATCTTACTGTTTTGGGATCACATCTTGTGGTGATACTATCTTAGAGGAAGTTGAGGGGTTTTCTCCATTTATGGTTTCCCCTCCTAAAATCTTTGTGTCTCTTGTCTCTTGTGATGTGCTTATGTGATTGCTGTGCTTGTTATTCTCTCAGTGAAAAGATCTTATCATAATGCTAGCTTAAATGTTGAAAAACTAACATGGTATCAGAGCTAACCTGAGAAGAAGACATTGTGCAGCTACAGGAACTATGGCTTCCTATTTTGTGGATCTTCCTCCACATATTTTCAGAAAAAGTATGCTAAGATGACTCTCCATTGAAGGGTGAATCTTTCTGTCGATGCGAAATTCAATTTCAAGCATTTTCAGTTTCGATGTGGAAATTAGGGCTTTCTACAAAAGAGGAATTTTTGGGTGAGACCAGCATAGGATTTTTATCCTCATTAAAACCGAAATTTAGAGACCTGGATCAAGAAATTTGGTTGGGTAAATCTCCGGGAAAGTCAAACCCTAGTTTGACCCCTAGCTAGGAGAGACCCTAAATACTAAAACAGCTAAGTTTTGGTACAGTCGCTATATTCAGAGATTGACGAAGTTTCAGAAGCTGAAACTTGCAGGGGCCAAAGATAAAATCTTTATGAACACTGTGTCAAAATATCAGCCTCCGATTCTCTATATTCGGGGAGATATGATCTCTCCAAGTTAGGGTTCCAGCCTCTCCCAGAAATCATCCATAAACAGGTCACCTGGGGAGAAATGCAATATCTTGGGATACAGAGGTCCAAATGGAATTCCTGAAGATGTTCCATAAGGTTCACGGACTTTAATTTCTGTGGTCCGAAGGTTAGACTCAGAAGATGAACCAGTGACACGTGGCAGGCCATACAAATTCTCTGTTCTGAACAGTCCTGTAACAGGTCACCTTGGGAAAAGGCTAATAAATCCCAAATGGTGAAACCAATGCTGATGAAAACTACGGTGTTGGATCAGGGACATGCGAGGTTACATCAGCGAGAAATTTCAGACACATAGGAGCATTAATTTCAGAGATATCACAGAAACAGTAACAGGAATTTCTGCAGAAGAAATCAGAAATTTAGGGCTTCCTGTTCCGGGAATTTCCCTCCACTGTTTTCAGAAAAGGAGTACATTGGACAGCTCCATTTGAAGAGATCTATCTGTTTATCCAATCAGATCTAAAAGATTCCAAGTTTTTTAAATTAGGGTTTCTGCGACAAACCCTAGATCAGCAAACTCCGGGACAAGGACAGACACCTCAAATTGGTAAGATCTAATCCTTTCCTATTTCCATTTGAGGTTCTCATTTCAATATGATATATCACATCAGCTTGGTGACAAGCTTGGGGAAGTTGAAAGCTTCCAAGTATGGAAGTATATGATCTCTCTGAAGAAAATGGATTGGACACCTACATGAGTATAAAGGTTCTAGTTTCAGAGGGAGACAAGGTTAGAAGCCTTTCACAAGAAGGATTTGGTCAAGGCCAAGGAAGACATCATGCTCATGCTGCAGAGGATGATGAACCATCCAGAAAGAGATCCAGATATGAAAGTGAAGATTCTTCAAGTGAGGATGAATATGTTCTGATATCAGCTCTCACAGGTAACATTACTCATGGAAGTGATGATTGTCTTATAAACAGTGGGGCTTCCAAACATATGACGGGATTCAAGGAATCTTTTGTGAGACTATCAGAACATGAATGACTAGGAGATGACTACCAATGTCCAATAAAAGGTAGTGGGGAATCTTCATACAAGATAGACTCTGGTAAGTCTCTAACAATGAAATAAGTATTGTTTGTTCCAGGACTCAAGAAGAACCTTCTCTCCATTGATACAAAAGGAATGCGGGTTGCATTCATAGATGGTCAAGTCATCATGTGGCCTAAAGGGAAGACTATCGATGATGCGGTAGTAATTGGAGAACAAGAAGGAGGCTTGTACAAATTGGAGAATGTGAAGATCTAGAATGCAGAGACCATGCAGTCATAAGAGTCTCTCAAATCAAGAACAACTTGAAGCGGTGAAGAATGCAGAAGTGGTGATGGCCACCTTGAATGGCCTCCCAGGATCGTGGAATTCATTTATTCAAGGAATGTGTTCCAGAAGGAAGTGATTACATTTCAACAGACTTCAAGAAGAAGAAGAAGCTCGATTCATAAGAAGAGAAGGGGAGATGGAAGAAACTGAAGATCAAGCTCTCATCATCCAAAGAAGATCCCTCAAGCAATGAGGAATATGAAGATCTCAACTCTTGAAGAACTTCTTATCCAACTCAGCATTTGGATAAGAAATGATGCTATCATGAATGAAGAAGACGATGAAGCTGAAAAATCAAGAAGGAGTATACCCACGAAACAAATGAAGATAAGTATTCAATTGTCATTTCATGATATTATTTTGTTATGCATTTGTTTATATTCAATTGATGTATTATGCATGATAGGATGTTTGCATTAATGACAGTATACTACTAATATGCATGTAATGGGTAAGTAGCTCATGGTGCTATACAAATTCTCCATTGCTACTTATCTAGAATGAAACCTCTTTGCTGACATATTGGATTAGTGCACAATCTCAATGTTGTCCTGGTAGAGATGGAAGGCATCTAGAAAGGTTCAGTGAGATATGGATGAATGTTGTATTGGCTAAAGTAGTTGCATGATCATATATTTATGCATAAGAATTTGCCAATATGAATTTTCCTTACGAAATGTTTCTAACCATGCAAATGCATTTGACATGTAGGAAAGATCGCATACATAATCTCCTACAAGCAAAGAAGGATGAAGACTTGTTCCGAAGAACAAGTGATGACAGTTCAAAGACAAAGAATAATATGACAAGCTAACAGATGGGTGCAACATGAACTTTTGAAGAAGTTCAAGATAGAGGATCTTAGTATCTAGTGATCCTAGATGGATACTACTTGTCACTCCAGTACAGAATGTTTCAGTGCATAGAGTACGGAAGACAGAGGGAGTATGATGCTCTGCTTCAGAGGGAGTGATTACAGAATATCCTGAGGTTCGACATGGTACGACAGGATGGGAAGATTACTGATGATTCTAGGCTTTACTGAGAGTAAAGTGGATTCCAACCTTTGATCCAAGGTTGAATGTGGAAGACCAGTGATGCTCCTGTTATGTGTCGATGCACTATTGTTCTAGGTATGGTGGTGTGGCATAATACAGATGGAATCTTCCTTGGACAAGGGAAGTATGCAGTAGAGATCCTGAAGAGGTTCAGGATGATGGACTGCATGGCCTCACCTATGGCATCGAACATGAAGCTATTGAGTAATGCTTCTTTAGAGTTGGTTGATGCTACAGTGTATCGTCAGATGATTGGGTCCTTGATGTACCTGAGACCAAATATTTGCTTTGCTGTGAACACATTGAGACATGTCCACCTGATGGTTGCAAAGCATGCAGGGGTACAATTGATTATGGGCTCAAGTATGTTGCGAATCAGAAGATTAACCTGGAGGGTTATGTTGATTCAGATTGGGCAGGCAGTGCCATCGATAGGAAGAGTACTTCGGGATGTTGCTTCAGTATGGGATCAGGTGTGATCTCTTGGTTTAGCAGGAAGCAATACTATGTGGCACTGAGTACAGCTGAAGCAGAGTATGTCGCAGCTTGTTCAGCTAGTTGTGAGGCAGTATGGCTGCGGAAGCTACTGTCTGATATATTTGATCTCCAGCTGGATGCTACCTGTATACATTGTGATAACCAGAGTTGCATGAAGTTGTAAGAGAATCCAGTGTTCCATGACAGTTCGAAGCATATTGAGATCAAATATCACTATATCAGGGATATGGTGCAGAGAGGAGTAGTGAAGCTCCTGTATGTTGTG
>LPNX011048925.1:1313232-1404049 GCA_001517045.1 Pseudotsuga menziesii
AGATACTATAGGTTGGGCTGTGTGCCCGTAATCAGTCCTGGGATGCTCTTTCGAGGTTTTGTGACGCACGTAATAAGTCCTGAGGATTCTCCAGTATGGCCAGTGATGATGAAGACCTGCAGGTGGTGGGCCTACATCTAGCATGAAATAGGGCTGGCTCTGTAGAACTTCCTATGACGAGATAGTACACACTTGATGATGACCAGTGGAGATCCAGATCGAGCTATGATCCAGATCCAGTTATGATGACTCCGAGAGATCCAGATCGAGTGATGATCTAGATCCAGCAGTGATGATCTAGATCGAGTGATGATCCAGATCCTGTCCAGAGAGATGATCCAGATCGAGTGATGATCCATATCCTGTCCAGAGAGATGATCCAGATCGAGTGATGATCCAGATCCAGTCCAGTGATGTTGATCCAGATCGAGTGATGATCTAGATCCAGTGATGCAATTTTATGATGATCCAGATTGAGAGATGATCCAGATCCAGATGACTTGAAGATGAAGATGACTTGAAGACGAACATGATCCAGTGATACAGAGAAGAAGACCAGTGCTGAAAATTGTGTCGAAAGAATACCTTCCTAGTTAAGAGGGAGTGTTGATGTATATGTAACTTCAGAATGTATTCTTATATGTATTTTATATATTGTAACCCGATGTTTATTCTGGGATGTTTCTATTATGTATTTGAGTCATATTGTATTACCCCGATGTTCCGATTGGGAGGATTATTAATGTAAACAAGTCTTGTCAAGTCATTAGGTAAGTCCCCAAAGTTTCAGGGCACTTGGGTTATTATACACTAATTAAGGTGTAGGCTCAAGTAATTAATTATAAGTTAAGCCTACATGGTTGAGTGCACTTCAAGTCAACGGAAGAATATAAATAGAGAGTGAGAGTCTCTCTATTTATCACTTGTGACTTAGCTCTCTTGCTCTCTCAAGTGTGGCGCACCTTTGGAGAAGGAAATACTTTGGCTTCACAGAAGACAGAATGCTGCTGTTGTGTTGGGAGGTCATCTTACTGTTTTGGGATCACATCTTGTGGTGATACTATCTTAGAGGAAGTTGAGGGGTTTTCTCCATTTATGGTTTCCCCTCCTAAAATATTTGTGTCTCTTGTCTCTTGTGATGTGCTTATGTGATTGCTGTGCTTGTTATTCTCTCAGTGAAAAGATCTTATCATAATGCTAGCTTAAATGTTGAAAAAATAACATTTAGGTACCCATTTGAGAGAAAAGCATGGACACCTATTTTTATGGTATTTGGAGCTATTTTGGCCCTCGTTCAAAGCTGATCAAACTAAGGTTGGAAATATGCACTTTTGTCGACTTTCTCATAATTGAGTTTTGAAAGTGGATTTAGGTACCATTTAAGAGATAAGCATGGACACTTATTTTTATGCGATGTGGATCTATTTTGGCCCTCGTTCAAGGTTTGTTCAAACCAAGGTTGAAAATATGCACTTTTGTCAACTTTCTAGGAATTGAGTTTTGAAATTGGATTCAACTACTCATTTGAGAGATAAACATGGGCACATATTTTTATGAGATTTGGAGCTGTTTTGGCCCTCGTTCAAGGTTGGTTAAACCAAGGTTGAAAATATGCACTTTTGTCAACTTTCTCGAAATTGAAATTTTAAAGTATATTTAGATACCATTTGAGAGATAAGCATGGACACCTATTTGTATGAGATTTCGATTTGTTTTGGCCCTTGTTCAAGGTTGGTCAAACCAAGGTTGAAAATATGCACTTTTGTCATCTTTCTCGGAATTGAGTTTTGAAGGTGGATTTAGGTACCCATTTAAGAGATAAGCATGGACACCTAATTTTATGAGATTTGGATATATTTTGGCCCTCGTCTAAGGTTGGTCAAACCAAGATTGAAAAGATGCAATTTTTTTTACTTTCTAAGAATTGAGTTTTGAAAGTGGATTTAGGTATCCATTTGAGAGATAAGCATGGGCACCTATTTTTATGAGATTTGCAGTTGTTTTGGCCCTCCTTCAAATTTCGTTAAACCAAGTTTGAATATATGTCCTTTTGTAGAATTTCTCGGAATTGATTTTTGAAAGTGGATTTAGGTACTCATTTGAGAGATATGCATGCACGCCTATTCTTTTGAGATTTGGAGCTATTTTGGCCCTCATTCAAGGTTGGTCAAACCAAGGTTGAAAATATGCGCTTTTGTCGACTTTCTCGCAATTGAAATTTTAACGTAGATTTAGATAGCCATTTGAGAGATAAGAATGGACACCTATTTTATGATATTCGAAACGATTTTGGCCCTCATTAAAATTTAGTCAAACCAACGTTGAAAATATGCACTTTTGTCGACTTTCTCGGAATTGAAATTTTAAAGTAGATTTAGATACCCATTTGAGAGATAAGCATGGACACCTATTTTTATGAGATTTGGAGCTATTTTTTCCCTCATTCAAGGTTGGTCAAACCAAGGTTGAAAATATGCACTTTTGTCGACTTTATCGGATTGCGTTTTGAAAGTGGATTTAGGTAACGATTTGAAAGATACCCATGGACACCTATTTTTATGTCATTTGGATCTATTTTGGCTGTCCTTCAAGGTTCGTCAAACCAAGGTTGAAAATATGCACTTTTGTCAACTTTCTTGTAAATCATTTTTGAAAGTACATTTAGGTACCCATTTGTGTGATGGGCATGGAAACTATTTTTATTATATTTGGAGTTATTTTGGTCCTCGTTTGAGTGATGGGCATGGAAACTATTTTTATTATATTTGAAGTTATTTTGGTCCTCGTTCAAGGTTGGTCAAACCAAGGTTGAAAACATGCACTTTTTTGGACTTTCTCAGAATTGAGTTTTGAATGTGGATTTTGGTACCCATTTGAGAGATGAACATGAATCCTATTTTTATGAGATTTGGAGCTATTTTGGCCATCGTTCAAGGTTGGTCAAACCAAGGTTGAAAATATGCACTTTTGTCAACTTTTTGGAATTGAAATTTTAAAGTAGATTTAGATACCCATTTGAGAGATAAGCATGGACAACTATTTTATGAGATTTGGAGCTATTTTATCCCTTGTTCAAGGTTGGACAAACCAAGGTTGAAAAGATGCACTTTTGTAGACTTTCTAGGAATTGAGTTTTGAAAGTTGATTTAGGTATCCATTTGAGAGATAAGCATCGACACCTATTTTTATGAGATTTGGATCTATTTTGGCCCTCATTAAAGGTTGGTCAAACCAAGGTTGAAAATATGCAGTTTTCTTGACTTTCTTGGAATAGAGTTTTGAAAGTGGATTTAGGTACCCATTTGATAAATAAGTATGGAAACCTATTTTTATGACATTTGGTGCTATTTTGGCCCTCGTTGAAGGTTGGTCAAACCAAGGTTGAAAATATACACTTTTGTCGACGTTCTCGGAATTCAAATTTTAAAGTAGATTTAGATTTCCATTTGAGAGACAAGCATGGACACCTATTTTTATGAAATTTGGAGCTATTTTGGCCCTCATTCAAGGTTGTTGAAACCAAGGTTGAAAATATGCACTTTTGTTGACTTTCTCAAAATTGAGTTTTGTAAGTGGATTTTGGTAACCATTTGAGAGATAAGCATGGACACCTATTTTTTGGAGATTTTGGGATATTTTGGCCCTCGTTAAAGGTTGGTCAAGCCAAGGTTGAAAATATGTACTTTTTTCGACTTTCTCGGAATTGAAATTTGAAAGTAGATTTAGATACCCATTTTAGAGATAAGCATGGAATGTTGATGTATTTGTAACTTTGAAATGTATTCATTTGTATATCTTATGTATTGTACCCCGATGTTCTTATCAGAAGTATCTGTAATATAAACAAGCCATGTAAATTCGTTGAGGTTAACCGTCGATTGTAAGTCGGGGCAATAGTCCCCACAACTGAGTTAAGGTTAACCCTTATTGTTGATCCGAGGTAAAAGTCCCCATAGTTGTGGGGCACTAGGGTTATTCGAATCTTCTGGAGAAGTCAGCCTTGGTAAGTAATTGCTAAGTGAGGCCGACTTCTTGGAGTGGACATTAACTGAACGAAAGAATATAAATAGAGAGTGAGCCTCTCTATTTATAACACCCACACTCACTCACTGGGGAGCATGAGTGAGAGAGGATAAGCTCTCTCAAGTGAGAGAGAGAGAACAACTGTGGAGATCATATTTTATGTCTTTTAGTTTTACTACTTCCATTGGTGCTCATTCTATCTCTGAGGAAGTTGAGGGGTTTTGTCCTTTATGGTTTCCCTGAGGAAAGTTCTTTGTGTCTCTTGTGATTTTTGTTGTTAATGTTATTCTCTCAAATAAGATCCTAGATCATATTGCTTAAATGATAAAAATATAACATGGTATCAGAGCTAACCTGAGAACAAGACACTGTGCAACTGCATAAGCTAGGGATTCTTGGTTTTTGGGTCTCTCTCCACAATCCATCTGCAAAAGGATGCTAGGATAACTCTCCATTAAAGGGCACATATTTCTGTTGAAGAAAAATTTTATTGGTGGCATTTTTCAATTTTTGCTACGGGAAGTTAGGGATTTTTACAAAAAAGGAATGTTTGAGTGAGCCCGACATTGGATTGCTCTCCTCCTCAAAATAGAAATTTAGAGACCAAGGTCGATATTTTTGGTTGGATAAAAATCCAAGAAAGTCAAACCCTAGGTTGACCCCGGGCCTGAAAAACCCTAAAATACTAAAACAGGTACTTGTGGTGCATTCACTATATCTCGGGATTGAAGAAAGATCAGGAGACGAAACTTTCAAAATCCAAAGACAAATTCCTAATGTACACTTTGTTAAAGTTTCAGCCTTCGATTCGCTATATTTTGGGAGATATGATTCCTCCAATTCAGGGTTCTAGCCTCTTCCAGGATTCATCCCTAAACATGACACCTAGGGAGAATTTGAATATCTCAGGATAAAAAGGTCCAAATAGAATTTCACAAGAAGTTCCAAATAGGTCACAGGAATTTAATTTATATGGTAATAGTTTCAAACTATGATGATGAAAGAGTGGCACGTGGCAGTCCATACAATTTCTCTATGTTGAATAGTCCTGAAACAGGTCACCTTGTGAAAAATATCATATGTCCCAATTGGTGAAACCAATTCTGATGAAATCTATGGGGTTGGAACAGGGACAAAGGAGGTTAACTCAGTATGAAATTGTAGGAACATAGGAGTAGTAATTGTGGAGATATCATAGAAATAGTATCACGAATTCTGTAGAAGAAATTGAAAAACTAGGGCTTCCTGTTCCGGGAGCTTCCCTCCACTGTTTTCAGAAAAGGAGTACATTGGACAGCTCACCTTGAAGAGGTCTATCTTTCTATCTAATCATATCTGAAATATTCCAAGTTTTGAAAATTAGGGTTTTTTTGACAAACCCTAGATTAGCCAGCTCTAGATTCATGATGAACACCTCAAATCGGTAAGATCTAATCTTTTGCTATTTGTAGTTGAGGTTCTCATTTCAAGATGACTAATCACACCAGCTTGATGACAATCTTGGTGAGGCTGACAACTTCCAAGTATGGAAGTATATGATCTCACTATTTATTGAAGGAAATGAATTGGACACATACATAAGTAGAGAGGTTCCAGTTCCAGAGCGAGATGAGGGTAAAATCCTTACACAAGAAGAACTTGGTCAAGGCCAAGAAGACCATTGTTGATTCAATAAAGGATCACCTTATACCACAAGTGTCTTCACTAAAGACATCTAAAGAGATATTTGATTCCTTGACCAAGACATTTAAAGGGAAGAACATAAATCAGAAGATGACTATGAGAAAATAGTTGAAGAATGTGAAGATCCAGAATGCAGAGACCCTGCAGTCATACTTTACAAGGGTCTCTCAAATCAAAGAACAACTTGAAGCAGTAGAAGAAGAAGTAGAGAATGCAGAAGTTGTGATAACCACCTTGAATGACCTCCCAGGATCATGGGATTTATTCATTTGAGGAATGTGTCATAGAAGGAAGTGATTACTTTCAACAGACTCTGGGAAGAGTTCACACAAGATGAAGCTCGACCCATAATAAGAGAAGATAAGATGGGAGCAAATGAAGATCAAGCTCTCACCATCCAAAGAGGATCCCTCAAGCGATGAGGAATATGAAGGAGTCAACTCTTGAAGAACCTCTTATCCATCTTGTCATTTGGATAAGAAATGATGAATTAAGAAGATGATGTAGCTGAAGAAGGAGTATACCTAGGAAACAAATAAAGATAAGTATTCAATTATCATTTCATGATATTATTTTGTTTATATTCAGTTGATGTGTTATGCATGATAGAATGTTTGCATTAATGATAGTATACTACTAATATGCATGTGGTGGGTAAGTATCCCATGGTGCTATACCACTCTCCATTGCTACTTATCTAGAATGAAACCTCTTTGCTGACATATTGGATTAGTGCACAATCTCAATGTTGTCCTGATAGAAATGGAAGGCATGTAGAAAGTTTCAGTAAGATATGGATGAATGTTGTATTGGATAAAATAGTTGCATGATTATATCTTAATGCAAAATAATTTTTCACTATAAACATAGCTTATGAAAATTTTCTAAGCATACAATTAATGCATCTAACTTTTAGGAAAGATCACGTACAATCTCTTACAAGAAAAGAAGGCATATACTACGAAGAGACATTTGTAGGCACTAGAAGTTAAGACACATGATAGGTAGAATCATGTGTGCAAATGAAAGAAGTCCTTGTACGAGCTCAGAAGACACCCATGGGATCACACATACATGAGGAGCTTGAATATCACCTAGAGTGATGAAGATATTAACCTTTGCTACAAGGTTGAAGATGAAATCCTATAGAGGATGAAAAGCTCATAGATGGATACATAGAATATTAGTAGTAGAGGAAGCTACTTTTCACTCCTGTACAGAATGTTTCAATGCATAGAGTACAAAAGCTAGAGGGAGAATGATGATCTACTTCAAAGGGAGTGACTACATAAGATCCTGAGGTTTGACATGGTACGACAGGATGGATAGCTTACTGATGGCTCTAGGATTTACTGAGAGTAAAGAAGATTCCAACCTTTATTTCAAGGTTGAAGGCGAAAGACCAGTGATGCTCCTGTTATATGTCAATGACTTGTTCCTACCAGAAAAGAAGAGCTCATTAAAGTTGCAAGAAGGAGACTTGTGGTTGAGTTCAAGATGAAGGACTTGGATATGATGCACTACTTTCTAGGCATGGAGGTGTGGTAGAATGTGAATGGAATATCCTTGGGACAAGGGAAGTATGCAATAGAGATCCTAAAGAGATTCAGTATAACGGACCGCAAGGCCATGACCACACCTATGGCATCGAACCTGAAGCTATTGAGTGTTGCTTCATCAGAGATGGTTGATGCCATGATGTATCGTCAGATGATTTGTTCCTTGATGTACCTAACAAAAAAGAGACCAGATATTTGCTTTGTTGTGAACACATTAAGACATGTTCACCTGATGGTTGCAAAGCATGCAGTGAGGTAACTAAAGGGTATATTTGAGTATGGGATCAAGTATGATACGAATCCGAAGATTAACCTGCAGGGTTCTGTGGATTCGTATTGGGTAGGCAGTGCCATTGATTGGAAGAGCACTTCAAGGTGCTACTTCAGTATGAGTCATGTGTGATCTCTTGGTTTAGCAGGAAGGAGTCCTGCATGGCGTTGAGTACAACCAAGGCAAAAGATGTTTCCACTTTCTATTTGGGGGGTAGTATGTTTCTTTTGAAAACTACTATTTGATTTGATTGATCTAACTTGCATTTTTGTATGATGCAGAGAAGAGCAGTGAAGCTTCAGTTTGTGATCCAAATCAAGATCTATCGAAAGAGGGAGTTCTAGCATTGCTGGTGAGACAGGTTATCTGAGCATAAATCATGGCGAAGCTCGTAGGTTGCTTAGATGTAAATGGTCATGTAGGTTTCTCTCAGATGTAATCAGTCCTGGTGAAGCTCACAGGTTATCCTTGGACATAATCAGCCCTGATGTGATTCTATGCTAGAAATGGCCATAGTGAAGTTTGAGTACTTCAGGGAGAAGCTTGGTGTTCTCCAGATCGAGGTTCCCTCCAAAGGGAATTGATGTTTCCATTGGCTTTTCTGACATGGTGGAAGGCTAAGATTCACATGATCAGATGTAAGTGCAGAGATTCTCTAATGTGACTGTGGGGTGTGTTACCACATGATCGGTGGAGAGATATTCTGATGTGATTGTGGGATGTGTTCCCACATGATCAGTGCAGATCCATTCTGATGTGATTGAGAGATGTGTTCCCGCATGATCAAATATAAGTGCAGAGCCATTCTGATGTGATTGCAGGATGTGTTCCCACATGATCAGATGTTAATGCAATGCCTTTCTGACAAGATGAGGTCAGATGTAAGTGCAGATCCTTTCTGACAAGATGAGGTTGGATATAAGTGCAGAGCCTTTCTGACAAGATGAGGTCAAATGTAAGTGTAGAGCCTTTCTGACAAGATGAGGTCGGATGTAAGTGCAGGGCCCTTTTTAGAAGATGAGGTCGGATGTAATTGCAACGCCTTTCTGACTTGATGAGGTTGGATGTAAGTGCATAGCCTTTATTACAAGATGAGGTCGGATGTAAGTGCATAGCCTTTCTAACAAGATGAGGTTGGATGTGAGTCTCGGTCCTTTCTGACATGGGTTTTGGATGTGTTCCTCCCATGGTCATATGTGAGTGTTGGGTGTGCCTTTCTGACATGGTTCTCGGATGTGTTCCTCCCATGGTCAGATGTAAGTGCTGGGAGGGCCTTTCTGAAATGGTTCATTTCATGGTCAGATATAAGTGATGAAGACAATGAATACCTATATGGAAGCTAGGAATACAACCAACATGAAAAAGGGTTGGCTCTGTAGAACTTCCTATGACAAGAAGAATTGAGAGATAGCACCATTTGTTCAAGATGTATTCATTTGTATATCTTATGTATTGTACCCCAATGTTCCTATCGAGAAGTATCTATAATATAAACAAGTCATGTAAAGTCATTGAGGTTAACCCTCCATTGTAAGCAGGGTATTTTTTAAGGATTGTAATATTATACTTAAGTATAGTATTCTAGGCGATTCTTTTGGATTGAAAAAACATGTTTATAGATAGGTAGGTGAATAGTAAATATGAAACATACAATTAACACTGAAATGTGTAAATTTTGGCGAATATCATAATAAAAAAACCTATTTTATATAAATATAGGTAGTATTAGAGACTAAAAAGCGAATTTATTTTTTGAAAAAACCCCCAAAAATAGACAATTGGTGAAATTTCGCCGCTAAATATTACCCTGATTGTAAGTCGGGGCAATAGTCCCCACAAATGAGTTAAGGTTAACCCTCCTTGTTGATCGGTTGGAAATCATTTGTGGGGCACAAGGGTTATTAGACTCTCCTAGAGAAGTCGGCCCTGGTAAGTAATTGTTAAGTGAGGCCGACTTGTTGGAGTGGAGATTAAGTGAACGAAATAATATAAATAGAGAGTGAGCCTCTCTATTTATAACACACACACTCACTCACTGGGGCACATGAGTGAGAGAGGAGAAGCTCTCTCAAGTGAGAGAGAGAGAGAAGTGCTGTGAAGATCAACTTTTCTGTATTTGGGTTTTAATGCTGCCATTGGTGCTCATTCTATCTCTAAGGAAGTTGCGGTGTTTTCTCCTTTATGGTTTCCTCGAGGAAAATTCTTTGTGTCGCTTGTCTCTTGTGATTTTTGTTGTGCATGTTATTCTCTCAGATAAGACCCTAGATCATATTTCTTAAATGATAAAAATATAACATGGAAACCTATTTTTATAAGATTGGGAGCTTTTTTGGCCCTCCTTGAAGGTTGCTCAAACCAAGGTTGAAAAGATGTGATTTTGTTGACTTTCTCAAAATTGAGTTTTGAAAGTGGATTTAGGTACCCATTTGAGAGATAAGCATGGACACCTATTTCTATGAGAGTTAGAGCTATTTTGGCTGTTGTTCAAGGTTTTCCAAACCAAGGTTGAAAGTATGCACTTTTGTCGACTTTCTTGGAATTGAGTTTTGAAAGTAGATTTAAGTATCCATTTGAGAGATAAGCATGGATACGTATTTATATGAGATTTTGAGTTATTTTTTCCCTCATTCAAGGTTGGTCAAACCAAGGTCAAAAATATGCAATTTTATCGACTTTCTTGAAATTGAAATTTTAAAGTAGATTTAGATACCCATTTGAGAGATAAGCATGGACACCTATTTTTACGAGATTTGCAGTTATTTTGGCGCTCGTTCAAGGTTGGTCAAACCAACGTTGAAAATATGCACTTTTGTCGAATTTCTTGGAATTGAGTTTTGAAAGTGGATTTAGCTACCCATTTATGAGAAAAGCATGGACACCTATTTTTATGTGATTTGGATCTATTTTGACCCTTGTTCAAGGTTGGTTAAACTAATGTTGAAAATATGCAATTTTGTCGACATTCACATAATTTAACTTTTAAGGTAGATTTAGTTACCCATTTGACAGATAAGTATGGACACCTATTTTTGTGAGATTTGGAGCTATTTTGGCCCTCGATCAAGGTTTCTCCAACCAAGGTTGAAAAGATGCACTTTTGTCGACTTTATAAGAATCGAAATTTGAAAGTGGATTTAGGTACCCATTTGAGAGATAACCATGGACACCTATTTTTATGTGATTTGTGTCTATTTTAGACCTTGTTCAACGTTGGCCAAACCAAGGTTGAAAATATGCACTTTTGTTGAATTTCTTAGAAATTGAGTTTTTAAACCGGGTTTAGGTACCCATTTGAGAGATAAGCATGGACACCTATTTTTATGATATTTGGAGCTATTTTGTCCCTCGCTCAAGGTTGGTGATACTAGGATAAAAATATGCACTTTTTCGACTTTCTCAGAATTGACTTTTCAAAGTGGATTTAGGTACACATTTGAGAAATATCCATGGACACCTATTTTTATGAGATTTATAGCTATTTTGGCCTGCGTTCAAGGTTGGTCAAACCAAGGTTAAAAATATGCACTTTTGTAGACTTTCTCAGAATTGAAATTTTAAAGTAGATTTAGATACCCATTTGTGAGATAAGCATGGACACCTATTTTTATGAGATTTGGAGATATTTTGGCCTTCGTTCAAGGTTGGTCAAACTAATGTTGAAAATATGCACTTTTATCGACTTTCTCAAAATTGAGTTTTGAAAGTCGATTTAGGTACCCATCTGAGAGATAAGCATGGACCCTGATTTTTATGAGATTTGGAGCTATTTTGGCCCTCGTTCAGGGTTGGTCAAACCAAGGTTGAAAATATGCACTTTTGTATACTTTCTCGGAATTGAAATTTTAAAGTAGATTTAGATACCCACTTGAGAGATAAGCATGGACACATATTTTTGTGATATTTGGATCTATTTTGTCCCGCATTCAAGGTTGGCCAAACCATCATTGGAAAGATGCACTTTTGTCGACTCTCTTAGAATTGAGTTTTAAAAGTGGATTTAGGTACCATTTGAGAGATCAACATGGGCACCTATTTTTATGAGATTTTGAGTTCTTTTGGCCCTCGTTCAAGGTTGGTCAAACCAAGGTTGAAAATATGAACTTTGGTCGACTTTCTCGGAACTGAGTTTTGAAAGAAGATTTAGGTACCCATTTGAGAGATGAGCATGGAAACTATTTTTATTGTAATTGGACTTGTTTTGGTCCTCGTTGAAGGTTGTTCAAACCAAGGTTGAAAACATGCACTTTTTTGGACTTTCTTGAAATTGAGTTTTTAAAGTGGATTTTGTTACCCATTTGAGAGATGAGCATGAATCCTATTTTTATGATATTTGGAGCTATTTTGGCCCTCGTTCAAGGTTGGTCAAACCAAGGTTGAAAATATGTACTTTTCTCGACTTTCTTGGAATTGAAATTTTAAAATAGATTTAGATACCCATTTGAGAGATAAGCATGGACACCTATTTTTATGAGATTTGGAGCTAGTTTAGCCCTTGTTCAAGGTTGGTCAAACCAAGGTTGAAAAGATGCACTTTTGTTGACTTTCTAGGAATTGAGTTTTGAAAGTGGATTTAGGTATCCGTTTGAGAGAAAAGCATGGACACCTATTTTTATGAGATTTGGATATATTTGGGTCCTCATTAAAGTTTGGTCTAACCAAGGTTGAAAATATGTAGTTTTGCAGACTTTCTTGGAATTGAGTTTTGAAAGTGGATCTAGGTATATATTTTATAGATTAGTATGGAAACCTATTTTTATGACATTTAGTGCTATTTTGTCCCTCATTCAAGGTTGGTCAAACTAAGGTTGAAAATATGCACTTTTGTCGACTTTTCTCAGAATTGAATTTTGAAAGCGAATTTAGGTAACCATTTGAGAGATAAGCATGGACACCTATTTTTATCAGATTTGGAGCTATTTTGGACCTCCTTAAAGGTTGGTCAAACCATTGTTGAAAATATGCACTTTTTTCGACTTTCTCTGAATTTAAATTTTAAAGTAGATTTAGATACCTATTTTAGAGCTATTTTGGCCCTTGTTCAAGGTTTTATAAACCAAGGTTGAGAATATACACTTTGGTCGACTTTCTTGGAATTGAGTTTTGAAAGCAGATTTAAGTATGCATTTAGGAGATAAGCATGGACATGAATTTATATGATATTTTGAGTTATTTTGGCCCTCGTTCAAGGTTGATCAAACCAAGGTCTAAAATATGCAATTTTGTCAACTTTCTCAAAATTGAAATTTTAAAGTAGATTTAGACACCCATTTGAGAGATAAGCATGGACAATTATTTTTATGAGATTTGGAGCTATTTTGGCCCTCGTTCAAGGTTGGTCAAACCAAGGTTGAAAAGATGCACTTTTGTTGACTTTATCAGAATTGACTTTTTGAAAGGGGATTAAGGTACCCATTTGAGAGATAAGCATGGACACCTATTTTTATGTGATTTGCATCTATTTTGGCCCTCCTTTAATGTTGGTCAAACAAAGGTTGAAAATATGCACTTTTGTCAAATTTCTTGAAAATTGAGTTTTGAAACCGGATTTAGGTACCCATTTGAGAGATAAGAATCGACACCTATTTTTTATGAGATTTGGAGCTATTTTGTCCCTCGTTCAAGGTTGGTGAAACCAAGGCTAAAAATATGAACTTTTGTCGACATTCTCAGAATTGAGTATTCAAAGTGGAATTAGGTGCGCATTTGAGAAATATGCATGGACAACTATTTTATGAGATTTGTAGATATTTTGGATCACGTTCAAGGTTGGTCAAACCAAGGTTAAAAATATGCATTTTTGTAAACTTTCTCAGAATTTGAATTTTAAAGTAGATTTAGATACCCATTTCTGAGATAAGCATGGGCACCTATTTTTATGAGATTTGGAGCTATTTTGGGCCTCGTTCAAGGTTGGTCAAACCAATGTTGAAAATATTTACTTTTGTCGACTTTCTCGGAATTTAAATTTTAAAGTACATTTAGATACCCATTTGAGAGATAAACATGGACACCTATTTTTGTGATATTTGGAACTATTTTGGCCCACGTTCAAGGTTGGTTAAACCATTATTGGAAAGATGCACTTTTATCGACTTTCTCGGAATTGAGTTTTGAAGGTGGGTTTACGTACCCATTTGAGAGATCAGCATGGACACCTATTTTTATGATATTTGGATCCATTTTGGCCCTCGTTCAAGGTTGGTAAAAACAAGGTTGAAAATATACATTTTTGTCGACTTTCTCGTAATTCAGTTTTGGAAGTAGATTTAGGTACCCATTCGAGAGATAAGCATGGACACCTATTTTTATGATATTTGGAGCTATTTTGGCCCTTGTTCAAAGTTGATCAAACAAAGGTTGGAAATATGCACTTTTGTCGACTTTCTCGCAATTGAGTTCTGAAAGTGGATTTAGGTACCCATTTGAGAGATAAGCATGGACACCTATTTTTATGCAATTTGCATCTATTTTGGCCCTCGCTCAAGCTTTGTCAAACCAAGGTTGAAAATATGCACTTTTGTCGACTTTCTTGGAATAGAAATTTTAAAGCAGATTTAGGTAGCCATTTGACAGATAAGCATGGACACCAATTTTTATGAGATTTGGATTTATTTTGGCCCTTGTTCAAGGTTGGTCAAACTAAGGTTTAAAATATGCACTTTTGTCGACTTTCTTAGAATTGAGTTTTGAAAGTGGATTTAAGTACCCATTTGAGAGATAAGCATGGACACCTATTTTTGTGATATTTGGAGCTATTTTGGCCCTCCTTCAAGGTTCTTCAAACCAAGGCTGAAAATATTCACTTTTGTGGAATTTCTCAGAATTGATTTTTGAAAGTGGATTTAGATACCCATTTGAGAGATAAGTATGCACACCTAATTTTATGAGATCTGGAGCTATTTTGTTGCTCGCTCAAGGTTGTTGAAACCAAGGCTAAAAATATGCACTTCTGTCGACTTTCTCATAATTGAGTTTTCAAACTAGATTTAGGTACGCATTTCAGAAATATGCATGGACACATATTTTATGAGGTTTGGAGATATTTTGGCTCTCATTCAAGGTTGAAAATAAGCACTTTCGTCGACTTTCTCGAAATTGAATTTTGGAAGTGGATTTAGGTACCCATTTGAGAGATAATTATGCACACCTATTTTTATGATATTTGGAGCAATTTTGGCTACCCAGTAGATTTAGATTATGCACACTTTTCTCAACTTTCTTGGAATTGAAATTTTAAAGTAGATTTAGATACCCAGTTGAGAGATAAGCATGGACACCTATTTTTATGAGATTTGGAGCTAGTTTAGCTTTCATTCAAGGTTGGTCAAACCAAGGTTGAAAATATGCACTTTTGTAGACTATCTAGGAACTAAGTTTTGAAAGTGTATTTAGGTATCTGTTGGAGAGATAAGCATGGACACCTATTTTTATGAGATTTGGATCTTTTTTGGCCATCATTAAAGGTTGGTCAAACCAAGTTTGAAAATATGTAGTTTTGCCGACTTTCGTGGAATTGAGTTTTGAAAGTGGCTTTAGGTACCCATTTGATAGATAAGAATGGAAACCTATTTTTATCACATTTGGTGCTATTTTAGTCCTCATTCAAGGTTGGTGAAACCAAGGTTGTAAATATGCACGTATGTCGACGTTCTCGGAATAGAAATTTTAAAGTAGATTTAGATACCCATTTGAGAGATAGGCATGGACACCTATCTTTATGTGATTTGGTTCTATTTTGGTCCATATTAAAGGTTGGTGAAACTGAGGTTGAAAATATGCACTTTTGTTGACTTTCTCAGAATTGAGTTTTGAAAGCGAATTTAGGTAACCATTTGAAAGATAAGCATGGACACCTATTTTTATGAGATTTCGAGCTATTTTGGCCCTCGTTAAAGGTTGGTCAAACCATGGTTGAAAATATGCACTTTTGTCGACTTTCTCTGAATTTAAATTTTAAAGTAGATTTAGATTCCCATTTTAGAGATAAGCATGGACACCTATTTTTATGAGATTGGGAGCTTTTTTGGCCATCCTTAAAGGTTGCTCAAACCAAGCTTGAAAAGATGCAATTTTGTTGACTTTCTCGGAATTGATTTTTGAAAGTGGATTTAGGTACCCATTTGAGAGAAGCATGGACACCTATTTTTATGAGATTTAGAGCTCTTTTGGCCCTCCTTCAAGGTTTTCCAAACAAAGGTTTAAAATATGCACTTTGGTCGACTTTCTTGGAATTGAGTTTTGAAAGCAGATTTAAATATGCATTTAGGAGATAAGCATGGACATGTATTTATATGAGATTTTGAGTTATTTTGGCCCTCATTCAAGGTTGGTCAAACCAAGGTAAAAAATATGCAATTTTGTCGACTTTCTCAGAATTGAAATTTTAAAGTAGATTTAGATACGCATTTGAGAGATAAACATGGACACTTTTTTTATGATATTTGGAGCTATTTTGGCCTTCGTTCAAGGTTTGTTAAACCAACGTTGAAAAGATGCACTTTTGCTGACTGTCTCAGAATTGAGTTTTTGAAAGGGGATTTAGGTACCCATTTGAGAGATAAGCATGGACACCTATTTTTATGCGCTTTGCATCTATTTTGGCCGTCCTTCGAATTTCTCGAAAATTGAGTTCTGAAATTGGATTTAGGTGCCCATTTGAGAGATAAGCATCGAAACCTATTTTTATGAGATTTGGAGCTACTTTGTCCCTCGTTCAAGGTTGGTAAAACCAAGGCTAAAAATATGCTTTTTTGTCGACGTTCTCAGAATTGATTTTTCAAAGTGGATTTAGGTACGCATTTGAGAAATATACATGGGAACCTATTTTTATGAGATTTGGAGCTATTTTGGATCGCGTTCAAGGTTGGTCAAACCAAGGTTAAAAATATGCACTTTTGTAGACTTTCTCAGAATTTGAATTTTAAACTAGATTTAGATACCCATTTGTGAGATAAGCATGGACACCTATTTTTATGAGATTTGGAGCTATTTTGGCCCTTGTTCAAGGTTGGTCAAACCAATGTTGAAAATATGTACTTTTGTCGACTTTCTTGGAATTGAGTTTTGAAAGAGGATTTAGGTACCCATTTGAGAGATAAGCATGGGCCCCTATTTATATGAGATTTGGAGTTATTTTGACCCGTGTTAAAGGTTGGTCAAACCAGGGTTGAAAATATGCACTTTTGTCGACTTTGTCGAAATTGAAATTTTAAAGTAGATTTAGATACCCATTTGAGATATAAGCATGGCCACCTATTTTTGTGATATTTGGAGCTATTTTGGCCCACGTTCAAGGTTGGTTAAACCATTATTGGAAAGATGCACTTTTGTCGACTTTCTTGGAATTGTGTTTTGAAAGTGGATTTAGGTACCCATTGGAGAGATCAGCATGGACACCTATTTTTATGATATTTGGATCTATTTTGGCCCTCGTTCAAGGTTGCTCAAAACAAGGTTGAAAATATGCATTTTTGTCGACTTTCTCAGAATGTAGTTTTGGAAGTGGATTTAGGTACCCATTCACGAGATAAGCATGGACACCTATTTTTATGATATTTGGAGCTATTTTTGCCCTCGTTCAAAGTTGATTAAACTAAGGTTGGAAATATGCACTATTTGTTGACTTTCTTAGAATTGAGTTTTGAAAGCGGATTTAGGTCACCATTTGAAAGTTAAGCATGGACACCTATTTTTATGAGATTTTGAGCTATTTTGGCCCTCGTTAAAAGTTGGTCAAACCACGATTGAAAATATGCACTTTTGTCAACTTTCTCTGAATTTAAATTTTAAAGTAGATTTAGATTCCCATTTTAGAGATAAGCATGGACACCTATTTTTATGATATTGGGAGATTTTTTGGCTATACTTGAAGGTTGCTCAAACCAAGCTTGAAAAGATGCAATTTTGTTGAATTTCTCAGAATTGAGATTTGAAAGTGGATTTATGTACCCATTTTAGAGAAGCATGGACACCTATTTTTATGAGATTTAGAGATATTTTGGCCCTCCTTCAAGGTTTTCCAAACAAAGGTTGAAAATATGCACTTTGGTCGACTTTCTTGGAATTGAGTTTTGAAAGTAGGTTTCAGTATGCATTTAGGAGATAAGCAGGGACATGTATTTATATGAGATTTTGAGTTATTTTGGCCCTCATTCAAGGTTGGTCAAAGCAAGGTCGAAAATATGCAATTTTGTAGACTTTCTCATAATTTGAATTTTAAAGTAGATTTAGATACCCATTTGTGAGATAAGTATGGACACCTATTTTTATGAGATTTGGAGCTATTTTGGCCCTCGTTCAAGGTTGGTCAAACCACTGTTGAAAATATCTACTTTTGTCGACTTTCTTGGAATTGAGTTTTGAAAGCGGATTTAGGTACCCATTTGAGAGATCAACATGGACACCTATTTTTATGATATTTGGATCTATTTTGGCCCTCGTTCAAGGTTGGTCAAAACAAGGTTGAAAATATGCATTTTTGTCAACTTTCTCAGAATTGAAATTTTAAAGTAGATTTAGATACCTATTTGAGAGATAAGCATGGACACCTATTTTTGTGATATTTGGAGCTATTTTGGCCTACGTTCAAGGTCGGTTAAACCATTATTGGAAAGATGCGCTTTTGTTGACTTTCTCGGAATTGTGTTTTGAAAGTGGATTTAGGTACCCATTTGAGAGATCAGCATGGACACCTATTTTTATGATATTTGGATCTATTTTGTCCCTCGTTCAAGGTTGGTCAAAACAAGGTTGAAAATATGCATTTTTGTCAACTTTTTTGGAATTCAGTTTTGGAATTGGATTTAGGTACCCATTTGTGAGATAAGCATGGACACCTATTTTTATGATATTTGGAGCTATTTTGGCCCTCATTCAAAGTTGATTGAACTAAGGTTGGAAATATGCACTTTTGTTAACTTTCTGGTAATTGAGTTTTGAAAGTGGATTTAGGTACCCTTTTGAGAGATAAGCATGGACACCTATTTTTATGCGATTTGGATCTATTTTTGCCCTCGCTCAAGGTTTGTCAAACCAAGGTTGAAAATATGCACTTTTGTTGACATTCTTGGAATTGAAATTTTAAAGTAGATTTAGATACTCATTTGATAGATAAGCTTAGACACCAATTTTTATAAGATTTGGATTTATTTTGGCCCTCGTTCAAGGTTGGTCAAACTAAGTTTTAAAATATGCATTTTTGTCGACTTTCTCAGAATTGAGTTTTGAAAGTGAATTTAAGAACCCATTTGAGAGATAAGCATGGACACCTATTTTTGTGAGATTTGGAGCTATTTTGGCCCTCCTTCAAGGTTCTTCAAACCAAGGTTGAAAATATTCACTTTTGTTGACCTTCTCAGATTTGATTTTTGAAAGTGGATTTAGATACCCATTTGCGAGATAAGTATGCACACCAAATTTTATGAGCTTTGGAGCTATTTTGTCGCTCGTTCAAGGTTGGTGAAACCAAGACTAAAAATATGCACTTTTGTAGACTTTCTCAGAATTGAGTTTTCAAAGTGTATTTAGCTACACATTTTAGAAATATGCATGGACACCTATTTTATGAGATTTGGAGCTATTTTGGCTCTCATTCAAGGTTGGTCAAACAAAGGTTGAAAATATGCACTTTCGTCGACTTTCTCAGAATTGAATTTTGAAAGTGGATTTAGGTACCCATTTGAGAGATAAGTATGCACACCTATTTTTATGAGATTTGGACCTATTTTGGATCTCATTCAAGGCTGGTCAAACAAAGATTGAAAATATGCACTTTTGTCAACTTTCTTGGAATTGAGTTTTGAAAGTGGATTTAGGTACCAATCTGAGAGATAACCATGGAAGCCTATTTTTATCATATTTGGAGCTATTTTGGCCCTTCTTCAAGGTTAATTAAACCAAGGTTGACAATATGCACCATTGTCAACTTTCTTAAAATTGAGTTTTGAAACTAGATTTAGGTACCCATTTTAGAGATAAGAATGGACACCTATTTTTATGATATTTGGAGTTATTTTAGCCCGCGTTGAAGGTTGATCAAACCAAGTTTAAAAATATGCACTTTTGTCAACTTTATCGTAATTAAATTTTTAAAGTAGATTTAGATACCCATTTGAGAGATAAGCACGGACACCTATTTTTATGAGTCTTGGCTCTATTTTGGCCCTCATTCAAGGTTGGTGAAACCAAGGTTTAAAATATGCACTTTTGTCAACTTTCTTCGAATTGAGTTTTCAAAGCGTATTTAGTTACCCTTTTGAGGAATAAACATGGCCACCTATTTTGATGAGATTTGTAGTTATTTTCGCCCTCGTTCAAGGTTGCTAAACCCAAGGTTTAAAATATGCATAATTGTAGACTTTCTTGGAATTGAAATTTTAAAGTAGATTTAGATACCCATTTGAGAGACTAGTATGGACGCCTATTTTTATGATATTTTGAGGTGTTTTGGCCCTCGTTCAGGGTTGGTAGAACCAAGGTTGAAAAGATGCGTTTTTGTTGACTTTCTTGAAATTGATTTTTGAAAGTGGATTTAGGTACCCATTTGAGAGATGAGCATGGAAACTATTTTTATGAGATTTGGAGTTCTTTTCTTCCTCATTCAAGGTTGGTCAAACCAGGGTTGAAAATATGCACTTTTGTGGACTTTCTCGGAATTGAGTTTTGAAAGTGGATTTTGGTACCCATTTGAGAGATACGGATGCAAAACCTATTTTTTTGAGATTTGGAGATATTTTGTCCCTCGTTCAAGTTTGGTCAAACCAAGGTTGAAAATATGCACTTTTGTCCACTTTCTTGTAATTGAAATTTTAAAGTAGATTTAGATACCCATTTGAGAGATAAGCATGGACACCTATTTTTATGATGTTTGGATTTTTTTGGCCCTCATTCAAGGTTGGTAAAACCAAGGTTGAAAAGATGCACTTTTGTCGAATTTCTTGGAATTTAGTTTTGAAAGTGGATTTAGGTACCCATTTGAGGTATAAGCATGGACACCTATTATTATGATATTTGGAGTTATTTTGGTCCTCATTAAAGGTTGGGCAAACCAAGGTTGAAAATATGCACTTTAGTCAACTTTCTTGGACTTGAGTTTTGAAATTGGATTTAGGTACCTGTTTGAGAGATAAGTATGGACACCTATTTTAATGAAATTTGGAGCTATTTTTCCCTCCTTCAAGGTTGGTCAAACCAAGGTTGAAAATATGCACTTTTGTTGATGTTCTCAGAATTGGTATTTTAAAGTAGATTTAGATACCCATTCGAGAGATAAGCATGTACACCTGTTTTTATGAGATTTAAATATATTTTGGCCCTCCTTGAATGTTGGTCAAACCAAGGTTAAAAAGATGCAATTTTGTTGACTTTCTCATAATTGTATTTTGAAAGTGGATTTAGGTACCCATTTGAGAGCTAAGCATGGACACCTATTTTTGTGAGATTTGGAGCTATTGTGGCCCGCGTTCAAGGTTGTTCAAAACAAGCTTGAAAACATGCACTTTTGTCGACTTTCTCGGAATTGAATTTTGAAAGTGGATTTAGGTACCCATTTGAGAGATAAGTATGCACACTTATTTTTATGAGATTTGGAGCTATTTTGGCTCTCATTCAAGGTTGGTAAAACCAAGATTGAAAATATGCAATTTTGTCGATTTTCTCGGAATTGAGTTTTGAAAGTGGATTTCGCTAGCAATTTGAGAGATAACCATGCAAACCTATTTTTGTCATATTTGGATCTATTTTGGCCTTCTTGCAAGATTAATAAAACAAAGGTTGAAAATTTGCACCTTTGTCGACTTTCTCGAAATTGAGTTTTGAAACCGGATTTAGATACCCATTTGAGAGATAAGAATGGACACCTATTTTTATGATATTTGGAGTTATTTTGGCCCTCATTCAAGGTTGGTCAAACCAAGGTTAAAAATATGCACTTTTGTCGACTTTCTCGCAATTGAAATTTTAAAGTAGATTTAGATACCCATTTGAGTGATAAGCATGGACACCTATTTTTATGAGACTTGGATCTATTTTATCCCTCATTCAAGGCTAGTGAAACCAAGGTTTAAAATATGCACTTTTGTCGACTTTCTTGGAATTGAGTTTTCAAAGTGAATTTAGTTACTCTTTTCAGAAATAAGCATGGCCATCTATTTTTCTCAGATTTGTAGTTATTTTGGCCCTCGTTCAAGGTTGGTCAAACCAGGGTTTAAAATATGCACAGTTGTCGAATTTCTCCGAATTGAAATTTTAAAGTAGATTTAGATACCCATTTGAGAGATAAGTATGGACACATATTTTTATGAGATTTTGAGCTATTTTGGCCCTTGTTCAAGGTTGGTAGAACCAACGTTGAAAAGTTGTGCTTTTGTCAACTTTCTCAGAAATTGATTTTTGAAAGTGGATTTAAGTACCCATTTGAGAGATAAGCATGGAAACCATTTTTTTGAGATTTGGAGTTGTTTTGGTCCTCATTGAAGGTTGGTCAAACGAAAGTTAGAAATATGCACTTTTGTGGACTTTCTCAGAATTGAGTTTTGAAAGTGGATTTTGGTACCCATTTGAGAGATAAGCATGGAAACCTATTTTTTTGAGATTTGGAGTTATTTTGGCCCGCATTCAAGGTTGGTCAAATCAAAGTTGAAAACATGCACTTTTGTTCTCTTTCTTGGAATTGAAATTTTAAAGTAGATTGAGATACACATTTGAGAGATAAGCAAGGACACCTATTTTTATGATGTTTGGAGCATTTTTGGTCTTTGTTGAAGGTTGGTAAAGCCAAGGTTGAAAAGATGCATTTTTGTCGACTTTCTCTTAATTTAGAGAGATAAGCATGGACACCTATTATTATGAGATTTGGAACTATTTTGGTCCTCATTAAAGGCTGGTCAAACCAAGGTTGAAAATATGCACTTTAGTCGACTTTCTTGCACTTAAGTTTTGAAAGTGGATTTAGGTACCCATTTGAGAGATAATTATGGACACCTATTTTTATGATATTTGGAGCTATTTTGGCCCCCCTTCAAGGTTGGTCAAACCAAGGTTGAAAATATGCACTTTTGTTGACATTCTCGGAATTGATATTTTAAAGTAGATTTAGATACCCATTCAAGAGATAAGCATGGACACCTATTTTTATGAGATTTGGATATATTTTGGCACTCATTAGAGGTTGGTCAAACTAAGGTTAACAAGATACAATTTTGTCGAATTTCTCATAATTGAGTTTTGAAAGTGGATTTAGGTACCCATTTGAGAGCTAAGCATGGACACCTATTTCTATGAGATTTGGAGGTATTTTGGCCCTCATTAAAGGTTGTTCAAACCAAGGTTGAAAATATGCACTTTTTTTTATTTTCTCGGAATTGAGTTTTGAAAGCATATTTAAGTATCCATTTCAGAGATAAGCATGGACACATATTAAATGATATTTGGAGCTATTTTGGCCCTCGTGCAAGGTTGGTCAACCCAAGGTTGAAAATATGCACTTTTGTGGACTTTCTCGGAATTGAAAATTTAAAGTAGATTTAGATACCCATTTGAGAGATGAGCATGGAAATCTATTTTTATGACATTTGGAGCTATTTTGTCCTGCATTCAAGGTTGGTCAAACCAACGTTGAAAATGTGCACTTTTGTCGACTTTCTCAGAATTGAAATTTTAAAGTAGATTTAGATACCTGTTAGAGAGATAAGCATGGACACCTATTTTTATGATATTTGGAGCTATTTTTGCCCTCATTCAAGGTTGGTAAAACCAAGGTTGAAAATACACACTTTTGTCGACTTTCTCGTATTTGAGTTTTGAAATTGGATTTAGGTACCCAGTTGAGAGATAAGCATGGACACCTATTTTTATGAGATTTGGAGCTAGTTTGGTCCTCGTTCAAGGTTGGTCAAAGCAAGGCTGAAAATATTCACTTTTTTCAACCCTCTCATAATATAGTTTTGAAAGTGGATTTAGGTATCCATTTAAGAGATGAGCATGGATACCTATTTTTATGAGATTTGGAGTTATTTTGGCCCGTGTACAAGGTTGATCAAACCAAGGTGTAAAATATGCAATCTTGTCGAGTTTCTCGAAATTGAAATTTTAATGTAGATTTAGATACCCATTTGAGAGATAAGGACTCACAACTATTTTTATGAGATTTGCAACTATTTTGGCATGCGTTCAATGTTGGTCAAATGAAGGTTGAAAACATGCACTTTTGTGGACTTTCTCGGAATTTAAATTTTAAGGAAGATTTAGATACCCATTTGAGAGACAAGCATGGGTGACCTATTTTTGTGACATCTGGAGCTATTTTCGCCCTTGTTCAAGGTTGGTCAAACCAAGGTTTAAAATATGCACTTTTGTCAACTTTATCGGAATTGAGTTTTGAAAGTGGATTTAGGTACCCATTTGAGAGATAAGCATGGACACCTATTTTTATCATATTTGGAGCTACTTTTTCCCTTGTTCAAGGTTGGTCAAACTATGGTTTAAAATATGCATATTTGTTGGCTTTCTTGGAATTAAGTTTTCAAAGAGGATTTAGGTACCCCTTTGAGAGATAAACATGGAATCCTATTTTTTCGAGATTTGGCACTATTTTGGCCCCTGTTCAAGGTTGGTCAAACTAAGGTTGAAAATATGCACTTTTCTCAAATTTCTCGCAATTGAAATTTTAATGTATAGTTAGATACCCATTTGAGAGATAGGCATGGACATCTTGGAGGTATTTTGGCCCTCATTCAAAGTTGGTCAAACAAAAGTTTAAATTATGCACTTTTGTCGAGTTTCTCGGAATTGAGTTTTGAAAGTGGATTTGGGCACCCATTTGAGAGATCAGTATGGACACGT
Organism: Pseudotsuga menziesii; assembly: GCA_001517045.1. NCBI lineage: Eukaryota > Viridiplantae > Streptophyta > Pinopsida > Pinales > Pinaceae > Pseudotsuga > Pseudotsuga menziesii. Next base: position 1,337,608 of record LPNX011048925.1, read on the forward strand.
ATCTTTGCGATATTTGGATCTATTTTGGCCCTCCTTCAAGGTTGGTCAAAGCAAGGTTTAAAATATGCACTTTTGTTGACCTTCTCGAAATTGATTTTTGAAATCGGATTTAGGTACCCATTTGAGAGATATGCAATGAAACCTGTTTTTATAAGATTTGTAGGTATTTTGTCCCACATTCAAGGTTGGTCAAACCAAGGTTTAAAATATGCACTTTTGTCGACTTTCTTGGAATTGAAATTTTAAAGCAGATTTAGATACCCATTTGTGAGATAAGCTTGGACACCTATTATTATGCAATTTGGAGCTATTTTGGCCCTCGTTCAACATTGGTGAAACCAAGGTTGAAAATATGCACTTTTGTCGACTTTCTCATAATTGTGTTTTGAAAGGGGATTTAGGTACCCCTTTGAGAAATAAGCATGGACACCTATATTTATGATATTTCTAGTTATTTTGGCCCTCGTTCAAGGTTGGTGAAACCAAGGTTGAAAATATGCACTTTTGTCGACTTTCTTGGAATTGAAATTTTAAAGTAGATTTAAATACCCATTTGAGAGATAAGCATGGACACGTATTTTTATGAGATTTGGAGCTATTTTTTCCCTCATCAAGGTTGGTAAAACCAAGGTTGAAAATATGCACTTTTTTTGAATTTCTTGGAATTGAGTTTTAAAAGTGGATTTAGATACCCATTTTAATGATAAGTATGGAAACCTATTTTTATGACATTTGGAGCTATTTTGGCCCTCCTTCAAGGTTCACCAAACCAAGGTTGAAAATATGCACTTTTATCGACTTTCTCGAAATTGAGTTTTGAAATTGGATTTAGGTACCAATTTGAGAGATAACCATGGACACCTACTTTTATCATATTTGGAGCTAATTTGGCCCTCCTTCAAGGTTGGTAAAACCAAAGGTTGAAAATATGCACTTTTGTCAACTTTTTCGTAATTGAGTTTTGAAACCGGATTTAGGTACCATTTTGAGAAATAAGCATGGACACCTTATTTTTATGAGATTTGGAACTATTTTGGCCCTCGTTCAAGGTTGGTCAAACCAAGGTTGAAAATATGCACTTCTGTCGACTTTCTCAGAATTGAAATTTTAAACTAGATTTAGATATGCATTTCATAGATAAGTATGGACACCTATTTTTATCAGATTTGGATCTATTTTGGCCCACATTTAAGGTTGGTGAAACCAAGGTTGAAAATATGCACTTTTGTCGGCTTTTTGGGAATTAAGTTTTCAAAGTGGATTTAGTTACCCATTTGAGAGATAAGCATGGACACCTATTTTTATGAGATTTGTGCCTATTTTGGAGCTCGTTCAAGGTTGGTTAAACCAAGGTTGAAAATATGCACTTTTCTTGACTTTCTCGAAATTAAAATTTTAAAGTAGGTTTAGATACCCCTTTGGGAGATAAGCATGGACACCTATTTTTATGATATTTGGAGCTATTTTGGCCCTTGTACAAGTTGCTCAAACCAAGGTTGAAAACATGTAGTTTTGTTGAATTTCTTGGAATTGAATTTTTAAAGTGGATTTAGGGACCCATTTGAGAGATATGCATGAGCACCTATTTTTATGAGATTTGGAGCTATTTTGGCCCTCATTAAAGGTTGGTCAAACCGAGGATGAAAATATGCATTTTTATCGACTTTGTTGGAATTGAGTTTTGAAAGTGGATTTAGATACCCATATGAGAGATAATTATGGATACTTTTTGTTATTTCATTTGGAACTATTTTGGCCCTTGTTCAAGGTTGGTCAAACCAAGGTTGAAAATATGCACTTTTGTCAATGTTCATGGAATTGAAATTTTAAAGTAGATTTAGATACCCATTTTAGAGATAAGCATGGATGCCTATTTTTATTATATTTGGAGCTATTTTGTCCCTCATTCAAGGTTAGTCAAAGCAAGGTTGAAAACATGCACTTTTTTCGACTTTCTGAGAATTGAATTTTTAAAGTGAATTTGGGTACCCATGTTATGGAGAGAAACTTCCTATGGCTTGGGGGTATCACAATAGACAATATGAAACCAGAAATCAATCCTTTCCAATATGCAAGTGAAATAAGAAAATATAACACTAAGGGATATAAAATCATACCGTATTCTGGACTGTTGAAGTAAATCCCTTTTGAGCTTTTCCAATGCAATTGCAATTACAATTTTCTCTCAACAATAGCAAATAAAGAAAGCATGATATATATAAATGTGTTAGAGCTACTCTAGCATATATAATCAATCCTGTATAAGCAGGTAAAACATCCATGGATTCAATATTCATATTTAAAATTCACATGTATTGGATAGGAAAAGATATGTCTATTAATAAAAAAGAGATACAATAGTGACAAACTCTGTCAGCACTTCTGCGAACCGAAGAAACCGAGTCCTCGACCTGGGCCTCCACCAATTTAGTCCTCCATCTCTCAATAGAAAGTTAACAAAGCAAAGGAAATATTGGGAAGAACAATATGTTCTCCAAGGGACAAAGGGATGTAGACTCAAGTATAAGCGAAACTGAGGCAAAAATGGACTATAGTTTCCTTACTCTTCAATTTCTCCTCCTTTAATGTATCCAAGAGGCTCAATATATAGCACTCCAAAGAGGTAATGGAGGGTCGAATCCGAGCGTTCTCAAGGAATATGTAAGGCCAAGAGACAAGATATTTGGAATCATATGAGGTGAGCTCCAAAAATATTTGTCTTTATGCACACATCCCGATGTCTGTAGGTTTGAGCTCAAAAATTGCGTATACATGCGAGTATGTCTTTAAAAGTCACATATACGTATAAACAGGTGATTTTTGGGGATGATTTTGGAATATCAAAGTATAATATAATTCCATGGGGTCCAAAGAGTCTGCATAGGGACATGGAAGGGCTTAAAAGTGTGATCTACTAGGTGGGGTAAAATTAGCTATAACAGATGCCCCCTAATGTTTGAGTTCAAAGGGGTAACACGATGGTCGAAATAAATTATATAATCCATCTCAAAAGTGGAGTAATGAAGACACAGGTGGAAGAACCAGCCACTCATTAGTACAATACAATAATCAATCTCTGTATGTGACTGCAAATACATGTAGCAGTCCTGAATAGATAAGAGTACAATGGCCATGAATAAGCATGATATATAAATTGTCATGTGTGGCCATCATCACGTACAATATAAAATGGATCAAGATCTCCATAGTGGATGAAGATATTTGATATACACTGGAATTTGGAATGAATATCATGAGAGCTGAAATTAATGAATACTAACACAATCAAGATGGTAGCATATATGGAATGCCATCAAGCTGGAAGGTCTTCTATACAAACTGCTATGAGTACATGTCCTACTATGTGAATAGATGTGTCGAGATCAAACATAGTAGTCCATCATCTGATTATCAGGCATTGATGTATACCGTTAATAGATGCGAGATAACCCATCGATAATGAAAATGGAATCAAGGTACAACGTGCAATCTAACAAGTGTCAATAGATGTGTAATGCCACTAAGATGGAAGGTCTTCTACACAAACTGCTAAGATTACATGTCCTACTATGTGAATAGATGTGTTGAGGTCGAACATAGTAGCCCATCGTCTAATTACCGGTCATTGATGTATACCGTTAACAGACACGAGATAACCTACCGATAATAAAAATGGGAATCAAGGTACAGAGTGCAATCTAACAAGTGTGAAATGTATTGAGGTCGAACACTTGAAAGAATATATTGATCAGGGGACATTGATGTATTCTCAAAACTCTCTATAGTGATAGAACCTACCAATGTTGAGTGTAAGTCTTAAGGCACTCAAATGACTCTAGACGGCTATTCCAGAATAAATGATATGAAGTCGATGGAATGGAATCCGTTGGAAGGAGGGCATTAAGGAATCCCCCATAAACCAACACGAGGTACTCAGCAATGTTGTATAATGTGGAAGAAATCAATGAACAAGATGTGCACGAACCAGTAACAGTACTAGGAATGATCGACATGCAAAGTCAAGATAACTGAGGAATGGTCGAAACATGTTTCAAATTCCTTCAAACAAGAGCATAAGGAAAGTGGTGACTGTAGCATGGACTTGATATGCAAACTGTGACATCTCTATGACATAGGAGGCATCGACAGAGGCTCCATGGGGACTTGAAGCATAACCAATTGGTGGAGATAAACTAAGAGTAACAAGCACGGGGACTTCACTTAGTGAACCTCTCACATAGCACGTGCGATCCTGAGATATTAAAGAATACCCTCAATTTCAAGAGATATGGACCCAAATTCTTTTTGTTGAAACCCCCTCCCAATACTTAAAACCTCCTCCCCACCCCTTTTTATATCTCAATCCTTATAAACCACCCTACGCACACCCACCTTAAACCCCTCATCCCCCCATTACCTACAATATATTGGTTTGATTTTTGATCATTTTAAAACCCACAATATGAACTAACGTGATAGGATATTGGCCAACAAGTGAAGCCCCCATGGTAACGAGTACAACTCCTAAATACAAGCAAAGAACCCAACCAACGTATGTGATATACAGTAAGTTGTTTGAAGGTGACACGACTCAACTAATGCCAAATATAATATATTTTCTTGCCCGACTTTTGATGTTTTTGAATTTATTTTGGACTTTTTCATATATTTTGAAAATCTTGAAAAGTTCTTTATAGTACACAGCTAGGAGGAGACGAGTGTCAAGGACATGCAAACTAGTTCAAGGAAGAGGAACATACCTATGCTCATTGCAAGGAAACATGTGCAAGATAATGACACTCGGGGAAAGGTCTCCTCCTAGACAAGGGGTGATCAAGCTGCAAAGGATATGTAAAAGGCTCTTCTTCGCTAGACATGTGACAAGATTGGGCTACATGGCTTATAAATATGAAGTTTGGAGCCGAAATAAACCTCAATAAGGAAAGAAAAAATAATGAAATGTAATTACAACTTGATATATACAAGGGAGTCCCTATGGGGAAAGTCCATCATAAAGTTCAAGAGGAGTATGAAGCTCTTGCTCAAGGACATGGAGGGACTAAAAAGGGACTCCCACAACCTAAAGGAGGAATCTCAGCATGGGTACCAAATGCACAATAGGGTCTAAATAGGGAACCCATGAATAGGAAAGCTCTGCCATTCACATAATATCACTTCTAACAACAGAATGAAGGTTTTGTGACATCATAGAATGTGTTCATACCTAAGGTTGAGATGAAATGGTCATAAGGCCATGAAAAATGCAAGCGGATGTGAAATCCTAACCTATATGCCAATTCAGACATTATACCTGTGATAAGCACAAACATATCAAAGACTTGGTCAAAACATGCTCAAATTGGGCCCCTTCAACACAAATTAGGCCAAACAGTTCAAAAATGGTCCAAACTATAGGAAAGTGGGTAAAAATTTCAAATTTTTTTTCTATAAAATAGGGAAAAAAATATTTTTTCCATACCATTTGAAAATTTACCCAACATAGTGTTTTTGGACTAAAAAATTGAGAAATTGATTCCGGGAACATCCGTCCGTGAAGTCACCCACCATCTGGTTCAGGTAGATCATCATGCCCCACTCTTTCATTTTCATGGTGGATTTTTTACTTTAGGCCATCCCAAAATAGGCAGTTTCGACCCATGCGAAAATTGGGTGCTTTACCATGTATAGAGCTTGACATACGTGGAGAAAACTGCGATAGTCGCGTATGTACTCGGTTGTTTTAAAAACAGTCACATATAGGACCGCAAATAACAAAAGTAACGTCAAAGACTAATGAAACTTGGAAATTTTTGTGTAGGATGGTCCTAGAGAGGAGACAACATGAGCACGAAGACATTGATAGGGATGTGCAAGCTGATATATTGGCTCAACAAGCTTTGAGGGCTTGTGATTTGTACAAGTTTTGGTGCCTTGGTAGCTTGAGGGAAAAACCAAGGGTACTCCAAATACTAGTAGAATATTGGGATCCTGACTCAGAGAAATTATAGCTACATGGGATTCCCCTCAGCCTTGAGGTTGAGGATATATATTTCATTACAGGATTGTCCTGCAGAGGGGAAGTGGTGAACCTACGAGCTTGTGGGAGAGGAGGTGGTATCACAATAGAGGAATACATTGTTGTTTATTGCCTCCCGAATATGGAAAATGTTGGGAGCCAAATCTTGACAAACGCGATCCAAAACCTAGGGCTAAAGGCCATATTGTTGGCACTTGGAAGGATAGCGGGGTTAGCATCCCTCCGTTAGGATTCTAGGATGTTGATGTTCTATGGAGTGGAGTGTATGCGGCCTACAATTTATGATTGGAGTACCTCACCACTGAGCAACATGAAACAACAGCTCAGAGACTGCAAGATGGGTAGGATGAAAAATTGGCTATGACAACATCTTGAGTGCTTTATTTTTTGAGTGTGTGTCGGGCTAAGCACTAGAGTTGAGATTTCCCCACATGGTTCTCAGGATAAGGCTCATCTACGTTGGGTGAATGTCATGCAGAGACTAGGAGGGGGGCGAGTGGCCAAACCATACCTAGGATACTTATTCCTTTGGTGGCGTAGGAAGATCATGTCCATATATGACTACCCGTACTAGGGGATAGACTTCCATGGAGACCTAGACATGCCCATTCCACAAAGCTCTGCATATGGGGATATAGGTAATGAATCCCGACTCAAACTTGTTTTTTGAATTATTAAATTTTTTTGTGTTTTTGATATATGAAATAAAAAAGACATGTTTTTGGTGTGATGACATATAGTGATACTTGGTCGTATACGTGTAGATGTGGGTCCTAGACGACCATATGGTTTCCCTCATCATCGACGAAGAGGAAGGGGTGATGACATCATGGGTGTGGATGCAGAACGTACGCTCCAAAGCATTCACATGAACTTTTTTCGGTTGACACATAGAGTTCCCATGGTGGAAGTCGAGGACTTTCTTGAGGCCATGCAACACTAGTTTGTGGGTGTGCCAAGCGCATGGATGCGCTTATTCCACCAGCTTGCTAGAGCCATAGTGTGCTAACATGATTAGCACCCTGCCCCCTAGGCTTAGAGGTCTAGGTGTATTTTTTTTGTATTACCGTGTAGTATAATTTGGTGGCTCGGAAGCCCCATTTTTGTATATGACATTATGTATTATGACACAACATTTTAGACTTATATTTTAATGAAAAACACTTATGACGATTGGTTATTTTATTTACATGTGTAAATGTGTTTGTGAATTTAGGTACCCATTTGACAGATAAGCATGGACACCTATTTTTATGAGATTCAGAGCTATTTTGGCCCTCGTTAAAGGTTGGTCAAACCAAGGTTCAAAATTTGCACTTTTGTTGACTTTATCAAAATTGAAATTTTAAAGTAGATCTAGATACCCATTTGAGAGATAAGCCTGCACACCTATTTTTATGATATTTGGAGCTTTTTTGGCTCTCCTAGAAGGTTGGCCAAAGCAAGGTTGAAAATATGCAGTTTTGTCGACTTTTTCGGAATTGAGTTTTGAAAGGATTTTTACGTATCCATTTGAGAGATAAGCATGGACATGTATTTATATGAGATTTGGAGCTATATTGGCCCTTGTTCAAGGTTGATCAAACCAAGGTTGAAAATATGCACTTTTGTCGAGTTTCTTTGAATTGAAATTTTTAAGTAGATTTAGATACCCATTTGAGAGATAAGCGTGGACACCTATTTTTATGAGATTTGGAGCTATTTTGGCCCTTGTTCAACGTTAGTAAAACCACGGTTGAAAATATGTAGTTTTTTCGACTTTCTCGAAATTGAGTTTTCAAAGTGGATTTAAGTACCCATTTGAGAAATAATCATGGACCTATTTTTATGAGATTTGTAGCTATTTTGGCCTTCGCTCAAGTTTGGTCAAACCAACGTTAAAAATATGGAGTTTTGTCGACTTTCTCAGAATGAAATTTTAAAGTAGATTTAGATACCCATTTGAGAGATAAGCATGGACACCTATTTTTTATGATATTTGGAGCTATTTTGTCCCGCGTTGAAGGTTCTTCAAACCAAGGTTGAAAATATGCACTTTTGTCGACTTCCTCGAAATTGAGTTTGAAAGTAGATTTTGGTACCCATTTGAGAGATAAGCATGGACACCTATTTTTTATGATATTTGGAGTTATTTTGTCCCTCATTCAAGGTTGGTCAAACCAAATTTCAAAATATGCACTTTTATCAACTTTCTTGGAATCAAAATATTAAAGTAGATTTAGATACCCATTTGAGAGATAAGCATGGACACCTATTTTTATGATATTTGGAGTTGTGTTTTCCCTCATTCAAGGTTTCTCAAACCAATATTGCAAAGATGCACTTTTCTCGACTATCTCAGAATGGATTTTTGAAAGTAGATTTAGGTACCCATTTGAGAACACCTATTTTTATGAGATTTGGAGCTATTTTGGGCCTCGTTCAGGTTTGGTCAAACCAAGGTTGAAAATATACACTTTTGTCGACTTTCTCGGAATTGAAATTTAAAACTAGATTTAGATACCCGTTTGAGATATAAGCATCGACACCTATTTTTATGAGATTTGGAGCCATTTTGGCCCTCGTTCAAGTTTTGTCAAAACAAGATTGATAATATGCACTTTTGTCGACTTTCTCTGAATTAAGTTGTGAAAACGGATTTAGGTACTCATTTGGGAGATAGCCATGGACACCTCTTTTTAGGAGATTTGGAGCTAGTTTGGACCTCGTTTAAGGTTCGTCAAACTAAGGTTGAAAATATGAAATTTTGTCAGCTTTCTCAGAATTAAGTTTTGAAAGCCGGTTTTGGTACCTATTTGAGAGATAAGCATGGAGACCTATTTTTACGAGAATTGGAGGTATTTGGGTCCTTGTTCAAGGTTGGTCAAACCAAGGTTGAAAATATGCAATTTTTTCCACTTTCTCGGAATTGATATTTAAAGTTGATTTAGATACCCATTTGAGATATAAGCATGGACACCTATTTTTATGAGATTTGAAGCTATTTTGGCCCTCATTCAAGATTGGTCAAACCAAGGTTGAAAAGATGCACTTTTTTGACTTTCTTGGAATTGAGTTTTGAAAGTGGATTTAGGTAACCATTTGGGAGATAAGCATGGAAGATTATTTTTATGCGATTTGGAGCTATTTTGGTACTAGTTAAAGGTTGGTCAAACGAAGGTTGAAAAGATGCACTTTTGTCGACATTCTCGGAATTGAGTTTTGAAAGGGGATTTATGCACCCCTTTGAGAGATAAGTATGGTCACCTATTTTTATGATATTTGGAGCTTTTTTTACCATCCTTCAAGGTTCTTCAAACCAAGGTTGAAAATATGCACTTTTGTCGACTTTCTTGGAATTGACTATTTAAAGTGGATTTAGCTACCCATTTGAGAGATAAGTATGGACAACTATTTTTATGATATTTGGAGCTATTTTGGCCATCATTTAAATCTATTTGGTCAAACCAAGGTTGAAAATATGCACTTCTGTCGACTTTCTCGGAATTGAAATATTAAAGTAGATTTAGATACCCATTTGAGAGACAAGCATGAACACCTATTTTTATGAGATTTGGAGCTATTTTGGGCCTCATTCAAGGTTGGTCAAACCAATGTTCAAAATATGCACTTTTGTCGTATTTCTCAAAATTGAGTTTTGAAAGTGGCTTTAGGTACCGATTTGAGAACACTTATTTTTATGAGATTTCGAGCTAATTTGGTGCTCGTTCAAGGTTGATCAAACTAAGGTTCATAAGATGCCCTTTTGTCGACTTTCTTGGAATTGAGATTTGAAAGGGGGTTTAGGTACCCATTTGAGAGATAAGCATGGACACATATTTTAATTAGATTCAGAGTTATTTTTTCCCTTGTTCAAGGCTGGTCAAACCAAGTTTGAAAATAAGCACTTTTGTTGACTTTATCAGAATTGAAAAGGTAAAGTAGATTTAGATACCCATTTAAGAGATAAGCATGGACACCAATTTTTAATGAGATTTGGAGTGATTTTGGCCCTTGTTCAAGTCTGATCAAACCAAGGTTTAAAATATACACTTTTTCCAACTTTCTTGGAGTTGTGTTTTGAAAGTGGATTTAGGTAGCGATTTGAGACATGAGCATGGCAACTACTTTTATGAGATTTGGAGTTGTTTTGGTTGTCGTTCAAGGTTGGTTAAACGAAGGTTGAAAATATGCACTTTTTTCGACTATCTCAGAATTGAGTTTTCAAACTGGATTTAGGTATACATGTGAGAGATAAACATGGAAACCTATTTAATTTTATGAGATTTGGAGTTATTTTGAACCACAATCAAGGTTGGTCAAACTAAGGTTGAAAATATGCAATTTTGTTGACATTCTCGGAATTGAAATTTTAAAGTAGATTTAGATACCCATTTTAGAGATGAGCGTGGACACCTATTTTTATGAGATTTGGAGATATTTTTCCCATCGTTCAAGGTTAGTCAAAACAAGGTTGAAAAGATGCACTTTTTTCAACTTTCTCGTAATTTAGATTTGAATGTGGATTCAGGTACCAATTTGAGAGATAAGCATGGACATCTATTTTTATGAGGTTTGGAGTTATTTTGGCCCTCATTAAGGGTTGGTCAAACCAAGGTTGAAAATATCAAATTTTGTCGACTTTCTCAGAATTGAGTTTTGAAATTGGATTTAGGTACTCATTTGACAGATATTTGCATGGAAACCTATTTGTATGAGATTTGAAGCTATTTTGGCAGTCAATCAAGCTTGGTCAAACCAAGGTTGAAAATATGCACTTTTCTCAACGTTCTCAGAATAAAAATTTTAAATTAGATTTAGATACCCATTTGAGAGATAGGCATGGACACCTATTTTTATGAGATTTAGAGCTATGTTGGCCCTCGTTCAACGTTGGTGAAACCAAGGTTGAAAATATGCACTTTTGTCGACTTTCTCGGAATTGAGTTTTCAAAGTTATTTTAGGTACCCATTTGAGAAATAATCATAGGAACCTATTTTTGTGACATTTGTAGCTATTTTTTCCCTCATTCAAGGTTGGTCAAACCAAGGTTGAAAATATGCACGTTTGATGACTTTCTCGGAATTGAAGTTTTAAAGTAGATTTAGATGCCCATTTGAGAGATATGCATGGACACCTATTTTTATGATATTTGGAGCTATTGGGTCCCTCATTCAAGGTTGGTCAAACCAAGGTTGAAAATATGCACTTTTGTCGAATTTCTTGAAATTCAGTTTTGAAAGTGCATTTAGGTACCCATTTGAAAGATAAGCATTGAAACCTATTTTTATGAGATTTGGAGCTATTTTGGCCCTCCTTCAAGGTTCATCAAACCAAGGTTGAAAATATGCACTTTGGTCGACTTTCTCAGGATTGAGTTTTGAAAGTGGATTTAGATACCCATTTGAGAGATAAGCATGGACACCTATATTTATGAGATTGGAGCTATTTTTTCCATCGTTAAAGGTTGGTGAAACCAAGGTGGAAAATGTGCATTTTTGTCGACTTTCTCGGAATTGAAATTTTAAAGTATTTTTAGATACCCATTGGAGAGATAAGCATGGACATCTATTTTTATGAGATTTGGAGTTATTTTGGGCCTCCTTGAAGGTTGGTCAAACCAAGGTTGAAAAGATTCACTTTTGTAGACTTTCTCAGAATTCAGTTTTGAAAGTGGATTTAAGTACCCATTTGACATATAAGCATGGACAACTATTTTTATGAGATTTAGAGCTATTTTGGCCCTCGTACAATTTTTGTCAAACCAAGGTTGAAAATCTACACTTTTGTTGACTTTCGTGGAATTGCGTTTTGAAAGAGGATTTAAGTATCCATTTGCAAGACAAGTATGGAAACGTATTTTTATGAGATTTGGAGCTATTTTGGCCCTCGTACAAGGTTGGTCAAAGCAAGGTTGAAACTATGCACTTTTGTCGACTTTCTTAGAATTGAAATTTTTAAGAAGATTTAGATACCCATTTGAGAGATAAGCATGGACACCTATTTTTATGAGACTTGGAGTTATTTTGGCCCGCATTCTAGGTTGGTCAAACCAAGGTTGAAGATATGCACTTTTGACAACTTTCTTGGAATTGATTTTTTAAAGTAGATTTAGAAACCCATTTTAGAGATAAGCATGGATACCTTTTTTTGTGAGACTTGGAGCTATTTTGGCCATTGTTCATGTTGCTCAAAACAATCTTGAAAAGATGCACTTTTGTCTACTTTCTCGGAATAGAGCTTTGAAAGTGGATTTAGGTACCGTTTTGAGAGATAAGTATGGATACCTATTCTTATCCTATTTTGAGCTATTTTGGCTAGTGTTAGAGGTTGGTCAAAATAAGGTTCAAAATATGCACGTTTGTTGGCTTTCTTGGAATTGAGTTTTTAAAGTGGATTTAGGTACCCATTTGAGAGATTAACATGGAAACCTATTTTTATAAAATTTGGAGCTATTTTGGCCCTCATTAAAGGTTGGTCAAGCCAAGGTTGAAAATATGCACTTTTCTTGACTTTCTCGGAATTGAAAATTTAAAGTAGATTTAGATAACCATTTGAGAGATAAGCATGGACACCTATTTTTATGAGATTTGGAGATATTTTGGACCTCGTTTAAGGTTGGTCAAACCAAAGATGAAAAGATGCACTTTTGTTGACTTTCTCAAAATTGAGTTTTGAAAGAGGATTAAGGTACCCATTTGAGAGTTAAGCATGAACACCTATTTTTATGATATTTGGAGCTATTTTGGCCCTCCTTCAAGGTTGGTCAAACCAATATAGAAAATATCCACTTTTGATCACTCTCTCGGAATTGAGTTTTGAAACCAGATTTAGGTACCCATTTGAGAGGTAAGCACTGACAACTATCTTTATGAGATTAGGAGGTATTTCTGTCCTAGTTCAAGGTTTGTCAAACCACGGGTTAAATGTGCACTTTTGTCGACTTTCTCGGAATTGAAATTTTAATGTAGATTTAGATACCCATGAGAAAGAAGCATGGACATCTATTTTTATGAGATTTGGAGATATTTTGGCGCTCATTCAACATTGGTGAAACCAAGGTTGAAAATATGCACTTTTGTTGACTTTCTCAGAATTGAGTTTTCAAAGTGGATTAGGTACACAATTCAGAAATAAGCATGGACTCTTATTTTTATGAGATTTGTAGCTATTTTCGCCCTCATTCAATGTTGGTCAAACCAAGGTTGAAAATATGCACTTTTGTCGACTTTCTCGGAGTTGAAATTTTAAAATAAATTTAGATACCCATTTAAGAGATAAGCATGGAAACCTATTTGTACGAGATTTGGAGCTATTTTTCCCTCCTTCAAGGTTGGTCAAACCAAGGTTGAAAATATGCACTTTTTTCAACTTTCTCAAAATTCAGTTTTGAAAGCGGATTTAGGTAACCATTTGAGAGATAAGCATTAACACCTATTTTTATGATATTTAGAGTTATTTTGGCCCACATTCAAGGTTGGTCAAACAAAGGTTGAAAATATGCACTTTTATCAACTTTCTCGGAATTGAAATTTTTAATACCCATTTGAGAGATAAGCATAGACAACTATTTTTATGAGATTTGGAGCTATTTTAGCCCTCGTATAAGGTTGGTCAAACAACGGTTGAAAATATGCACTTTTGTGGACTTTCTCAGAATTGAGTTTTGAAATTAGATTTAGATATCCATTTGAGAGATAAGCACGGACACCTATTTTTATGAGATTTGGAGCTATCTTTGTCCTCGTTCAAGTATGGTCAAACAATGGTTGAAGATATACACTTTGGTCGACTCTCTTGGAATTTAAATTTTAAAGTAGATTTAGGTACCCATTTGAGAGATGAGCATGGCAAATATTTTTACGGTATTTGGAGTTGTTTTGGTCCTTTTTCAAGGTTGGTCAAACCAAGGTTGAAAATATGCACTTTTGTCGACTTTCTCAGAATTGAGTTTTGAAAGTAGATTCAGATACCCATTTGAGAGATAATTATCGACATCTATTTTTATGAGATTTGGTGCTATTTTGTTCCTTATTCAAGGTTGGTCAAACCAAGGTTGAAAATATGTACTTTTGTCAAATTTCTCATAATTGAGTTTTGAAAATGGATTTAGATACCCATTTGAGAGATAAGCATGGACACATATTTTTATGAGATTTGGATATATTTTTTCCCTCGTTAAAGGTTGGTGAAATGAAGATTGAAAATATGCACTTTTGTCGACTTTCTCAGAATTGAAATTTTGGAGTAGATTTAGATACCCATTTGAGAGATAAGCATGGCAACTATTTTTATGAGACTTGGAACTATTTTGGCCCTCCTTGAAGGTTGGTTAAACCAAGGTTGAAAAGATGTACTTTTGTCGACTTTCTAGGAATTGTGTTTTGAAAGTGGATTTAGGTACCCATTTGACAGATAAGCATGGGCACCTATTTTTATGAGAGTTGAAGCTATTTTGGCCGTTGTTCAAGGTTGGACAATCAAACGTTGAAAATATGCACTTTTGTCAAATTTGTCGGAATTGAGTTTTGAAAGTGGATTTAGGTACCCATTTGAGAGATAAGCGTGGACACCTTTTTTTATGAGATTTGGAGCTATTTTGGCCCTCGTTCAAGGTTGGTCAAACCAATGTTGAAAATCTGCACTTTTTGTCGATATTCTTAGAATTGAAATTTTAAAGTAGATTTAAATACCCATTTTAGAGATAAGCATGGACACCAATTTTTGTGAGATTTGGAGTTGTTTTTTCCCTCTTTCAAGGTTGGTCAAACCAAGGTTGAAAATATGCACTTTTGTCAACTTTCTCGTAACTAAATTTTGAAAGTGGATTCAGGTACCGATTTGAGAAATAATCATGGACACGTAGTTTTATCATATTTGCATCTATTTTGGCCCTCGTTCAAGGTTGGTCAAACTAAGTTTTATAATATGCACGTTTGTCGGCTGTCTAGGAATTGTGTTTTGAAAGTGGATTTAGGTACCCATTTGAGAGATAAACATGGAAACCTGTATTATGAGATTTTGAACTATTTTGGCCCTCATTCGAGGTCAGTCAAACCAAGGTTGAAAGTATGCACTTTTCTGGACTTCCTCGAAATTCAAATTTTAAAGAAGGTTTAGATACCCATTTGAAAAATAACCATGGACGCTAATTTTTATTAGATTTGGAGCTATTTTGGCCCTTGTTCAAAGTTGGTCAAACCAAAGTTGAAAAGATGCACTTTTTTCGACTTTATCGGAATTGATTTTTGAAAGTAGATTTAGGTACCCTTTTGATAAATAAGCATAGACACCTATTTCTATTAGATTTGGAGCTATATTGGCCCTCCTTGAAGGTACGTGAAACCAAGGTTGAAAATATGCAATTTTGTCGATTTTTTCGGAATTCAGTTTGAAACAAGATTTAGGTACCCATTTGAGAGATAACATTTGACACCTGTTTTTATGAGATTTTGAGGTATTTTGGCACTTGTTCAAGGTTGGTCAAACCAAGGTTGAATATATGCACTTTTGTCGACTTTCTCGGAATTGAAATTTTAAAGTAGATTTAGATACCCATTTGAGAGATAAGCATGGGTTCTTATTTTGGCCCTCATTCAACGTTGGTGAAACCAAGGTTGAAAGTATGCACTTGTGTTGACTTTCTAGAAATTGAGTTTTCAAAGTGGATTTAGGTACCTATTTGAGAAATAAGCATGTACAACTATTTTTATGAGATTTGTAGCTATTTTGTCCCTCGTTCAAGGTTGGTCAAAGCAAGGTTGAAAATATGCACTTTTGTGGAATTTCTCGGAATTGAAATTTTAAATTATATTTAGATACCCATTTGATAGATAAGCATGGACATTCATTTTTATGAGATTTGGAGCTAGTTTATCCCTCGTTTAAGGTTGGACAAACCAAGGTTGAAAATATGCACTTGTGATTACTTTCTCAGAATTGAGTTTTGAAAGTGAATTTAGGTACCGATTTAAGAGATAACCATGGACACCTATTTTTATGATATCTGGAGTTATTTTATCCTGCGTTCAAGATGGTCAAACCAAGGTTGAAAATATGCACTTTTATCCACTCTGTTGGAATTGAAATTTTAAAGTAGATTTAGATACCCATTCGAGAGATAAGCATGGACACCTATTTTTATGATATTTGGAGCTATTTTGTGCCTCGTTCAAGGTTTGTCAAAAGCAAGGTTGAAAATATGCAGTTTAGGGGACTTTCTCGGGAATTGAGTTTTGAAAGTGGATTTAGGTACCCATTTGAGAGATAAGCATCAACATCTACTTTTATGATATTTGTAGCTATTTTGGCCCTCGTTCAGGGTTGGAAATATGCACCTTTGTCAACTTTCTCAGAATTGAAATTTTAAAATAGATTTAGATACCCATTTGAGAGATAAGCATGGACACCTATTTTTATGAGATTTGAAACTATTTTCTCCCTTGTTCAAGGTTGGAAAGATGCACTTTTTTCGACTTTCTCGGAATTGAGTTTTGAAAGTGGATTTAGGTACGTATTTGAGAGATAAGCATGGACACCTATTTTTATGAGAATTGGAGCTATTTTTTCCCTAGTTCAAGGTTGGTCAAACCAATGTTGAAAATATGCACTTTTGTTGACTTTCTCGGAATTGAGTTTTGAAAGTGGATTTAGGTACCCATTTGATAGATAAGTATGGTCACCTATTTTGATGAGATTTCGAGTTATTTTGGCTGTTGTTCAAGGCTGAAAATATACACTTTATTCGACTTTCTTGGAATTGAAATTTTAAAGTAGATTTAGATACCCATTTGAGAGATAAACATGGACACCTACTTTTATAAGAATTGGAGCTATTTTTTAACCCTTGTTCAATGTGGGTCAAACCAAGGTTGAAAATATGCACTTTTTTGGACTTTCTCGGAATTAAGTTTTCAAAGTGGATTTAGGTAACCATTTGAGAGATAAGAATGAAACCATATTTTTATGAGATTTGGAGCTATTTTGGTCCTCATTCAACGTTCGTCAAACTAACGTTTAAAATATACACTTTTGTGAAATTTCTTAGAATTCAAATTTTAAAGTAGATTTAGATACCCATTTGAGAGATCAGCATCGACAACTATTTTTATTATATTTGGAGCTATTTTGGACCTTGTTCGAGGTTGGTCAAACCAGGGATGAAAATATGCACTTTTATCGACTTTCTTAGAATTGAAATTTGAAAGTGGATTTAGGTACCCATTTGATAGATAAGCATGGACACCTATTTTTATGCGATTTGGAGACATTCTCGCCCTCATTAAAAGTTTGTCAAAATAAGGTTGAAACTATGCACTTTTTCGACTTTGTCAGAATTGAGTTTTTAAAGTGGATTTAGGTACCCATTTGAGAGATAAGCATGGACACCTATTTTTATGAAATTTGGAGCTATTTTGGCCATCATTCAAGGTTGGTCAAACCAAGGTTGAAAATATGTAGATTGTCGACTTTCTCGGAATTGAGTTTTGAATGTGGATTTAGGTACCCGTTTGAGAGATAAGCATGGGCACCTATTTTTATGAGATTTTGAGCTATTTTGGCCGTCCTTCAAGGTTGATCAAACCAAGGTTAAAAATATGCACTTTTGTCGACTTTCTTGAAATTTTGTTTTGAAGGTGGATTTAGTTACCTATTTGAGAGATAAGCATGGACACTTATTTTTATTAGATTTGGCGCTATTCTGGCCCTCATTCAAGGTTGGTCAAACCAAGGTTGAAAATATGCACTTTTGTCGACTTTCTTGGAATTGAGTTTTGAAAGTGAATTTAGGTACCCATTTGAGAGATAAGCATCGAAACCTATTTTTATGAGATTTGGAATTTTTTTTGCCCTCGTTCAAGGTTTGTCAAACCAAGGTTGAAAATATGCACTTTTGTCGACTTTCTCAGAAATGAAAATGTAAAGTAGATATAGAATCCCATTTGAGAGATAAGAATGGAGACGTATTTTTTTATATTTGGAGCTATTTTGGCCTACGTTCAAGGTTGGTTAAACAAAGTTTGATAAGATGCACTTTTGTCGACTTTCTCACATTTGAGTTTAAAAATTGGATTAAGGTACCGATTTGAGGGATAAGCATGGACGCCTATTTTTATGAGATTTCGAACTATTTGGCCCTCCTTCAAGGTTGGTCAAACCAAGGTTGAAGATATGCACTTTTTCCGACATTCTCAAAATTAAGTTTTGAAAGTGGAGTTAGGTACCCATTTGAGAGATATGCATGGGCACCTATTTTTATGAGATTTGGAGCTATTTTGGCCCTCGTTCAAGGTTGGTCAAGCCAAGGTTGAAAATATACACTTTTCACGACTTTATCAGAATTGAAATTTTAAGTTGATTTAGATACCCATTTGAGACATAAGCATGCACGCCTATTTTTATGAGAGTTGGAGCTATTTTTTTCCTCGTTCAAGGTTGTTCAAGCCAAGGTTGAAAATATGCACTTTTCTCGACTTTCTTGAAATTGAGTTTTCAAAGTGGATTACGAACCTATTTGAGAGATAAGCACGGAAACCTATTTTTATGAGATTTCGAGCTATTTTTGCCCTCCTTTAAGGTTGGTGAAACCAAGGTTTAAAATATGCACTTTTTTCAACTTTCTCATAATTGAAATTTTTAAGTAGGTTTAGAAACCCATTTGAGAGATAAGCATGTACGCCTATTTTTATATGATTTATAGCTATTTTGGCCCTTGTTCAAGGTTAGTTAAACCAAGATTGAAAATATGTGCTTTTTGAAGAGTTTCTTGGAATAGAGCTTTGAAAGAGGATTTAGGTACCTATTTGAGAGATAAGCATGGACACGTATTTTTATGGGATTTGGAGTTATTTTAGACCTCGTTCAGGCTGGTCAAACCAAGGTGGAAAATATGCAGTTTTGTCAACTATCTCGGAATTGAAATTTTAAAGTAGATTTAGATACCCATTTGAGGGATAAGCATGGACACCTATTTTAATTAGATTTGGAGTTATTTTTTCCCTCATTCAAGGTTGGTCAAAGTAAGGTTAACATATCCACTTTTGTGGAATTTCTGGGAATTGAAATTTTAAAGTGGATTTTGGTACCCATTTGAGACATAAGCACAGACACCTATTTTTATGAGATTTGGAGCTATTTTGGCGCTCGTTCAACGTTGGTCAAACCAAGGTTGAAAAGATGCACTTTTGTCGATTTTCTTAGTATTGAGTTTTGAAAGTGGATTTAGGTACCCATTTGAGAGCTAACCATGGAAACCTATTTTTATTTTATTTGGAGCTATTTTCGTCCGCATTAAAGGTTAATCAAACCAAGGTTGAAAATATGCACTTTTGTCGACTTTCTCAAAATTGAGTTTTGAAAGTGGATTTGAGTAGCCATTTGACAGATAAGCATGGGCACCCATTTTTATGAGCTTTGGAGCTATTTTTCCATTGTTCAAGGTTGGTAAAACCAAGGTTGAAAAGATGCACTTTTGTCGACTTTCTCGGAACTGAGTTTTGAAAGTGGATTTAGGTACCCATTTGAGAGATAATCATGGACACCAATTTTTATGAGATTTTGAGCTAGTTTATCCCTAATTCAAGGATGGTCAAACCAAGGTTGAAAATATGCACTTTTTCAACTTTCTTAGAATTGAGGTTTGAAGGTTGATTTAGGTACCAATTTGAGAGATAAGCATGGACACCTATTTTTATGAGATTTGCAGCTATTTTGACCCGCATTCAAGGTTTGAAGATATGCACATTTGTTGACTTTCTGAGAACTAAAAATGCATGTTTGTTGATTTTGAGAGATAAGGATAGACACCTATTTTTATGAGATATGGAGTTAATTTGGCCCGCGCTCTAGGTTGCTCAAACCATGGTTGAATATATGCACTTTTTTTTACTTTCTCGAAATTGAAATTTTAAAGTAGATTTGGATATCCATTTGAGAGATAAGCATGGACACCAATTTTTATTAAATTTGGAGCTAGTTTGGCCCTCGTTCAAGGTTGGTCAAACCAAGGTTGAAAATGTGCACTTTTTTTACTTTCTCGAAATTGAATTTTGAAAGTGGATTTAGGTACCCATTTGAGAGACAAGTATGGAAACCTATTTTTATGAGATTTGGAGCTATTTTGGCCGTCGTTCAAGGTTGCTCAAACCAAGGTTGAAAATATGCACGTTTTTCAACTTTCTAGGAATTTCATTTTGAAAGTCGATTTAGCTACCCATCTGAGAGATAAACATGGAAACCTTTTTTCTGAGATTTGGAACTATTTTAGCCCTCGTTCAAGGTCTGTCAAACCAAGGTTGAAAATATGCACTTTTCTCGACTTTGTCAGAATTGAAATTTTAAAGTAGATTTAGATACCCATTTGAGAGAGAAGCATGGACACCTTTTTTTATTAGATTTGGAGCTATTTTGGCCCTCGTTCAAACTTGGTCAAAGCAAAGTTGAAAATATGCACTTTTGTCGGCTTTCTCGTAATTCATTTTTGAAAGTGGATTTAGGTACCCCTTTTGAGAGATAAGTATGGACACCTATTTATATCAAATTTGGAGCTATATTGGCCCTCCTTCAAGGTTGGTGAAACCAGGGTAAAAAATATGCACTTTTGTCGACTTTCTCAGAATTTAGTGTTGAAACTAGATTTAGGTACCCATTTGACATATAAGAATTGACACCTATTTTTATGAGATTTGGAGTTATTTTGGCCCTCCTTCAAGGTTGGTCAAACCAAGGTTGAAAATATGCACTTTTGTCGACTTTCTCGTAATTGAAATTTTAAAGTAGGTTTAGATACCCATTTGAGAAATAAGCATAGGTACCTATTTGTATGAGATTTGGAACTATTTTGTTCCTCATTCAACGTTGCTACCTATTTGTATGAGAAATAAGCATGTACACCTAGTTTTCAAAGTGGATTTAGGTACTTGTTTGAGAAATAAGCTTGTACAGCTATTTTTATTGGATTTGTACCTATTTTGGCCCTCGTTCATGGTTGGTCAAACCAGGGTTGAAAATATGCACTTTTGTGGAATTTCTCAGTATTGAAATTTTAAATTATATTTAGATACCCATTTGAGAGATAAGCATGTACACATATTTTTATGAGATTTTGAGCTATTTTGTCCCTTGTTCAAGGTTGATCAAACTAAGGTTTAAAATATGCACTTTTGTTGACTTTCTCGAAATTGAGTTTTGAAAGCAAATTTAGGTACCCATTTGAGAGATAAGCATGGACACCTATTTTTATGATATTTGATATTATTTTGTCCCATGTTCAACGTTGGTCAAACGAAGGTTGAAAATATGCCCTTTTATCCACTTTCTTGGAATTGAAATTTTAAAGTACATTTAGATACCCATTTGAGAGATAAGCATGGACACCTATTTTTATGAGATTTGGAGCTACTTTGGCCCTCGTTCAAGGTTTGTCAAACCAAGGTTGAAAATATGCACTTTTGTCGACTTTCTCAGAATTTAGTTTTGAAAGTGGATTTACGTACCCATTTGTGAGATAAGCTTGGACACCTATTTTGAAAATATGTACTTTTGTTGACTTTCTTGGAATTGAAATTTTAAAGTATATTTAGATACCCATTTGAGATATAAGCATGGACACCTATTTTTATGAGATTTGGAACTATTTTGTCCGTCGTTCAAGGTTGGTCAAACCAAGGTTGAAAAAATGCAATTTTGTTTACTTTCTCGTAATTGAGTTTTGAAATTGGATTTAGGCACCCATTTGAGAGATAAGCATGGACACCTATTTTTACGAGATTTGGAGCTATTTTGGACCTCCTTCAAGGTTGGTCAAAAATAGGTACCCATGAAAGTCGATTTTCTTGGAATTGAGTTTTGAAAGTGGATTTAGGTACCCATTTGATAGATAAGCATGGAAACCTATTTTTATGATATTTTGAGTTATTTTGGCATGCGTTCAAGGTTGGTTAAAGTAAGGTTGAAAATATGCACTTTAGTCAAATTTCTTGGAATTGAAATTTTAAAGTAGATTTAGATACCCATTTGAGAGATAAGCATGGACACCTATTTTTATGAGATTTGGATATATTTTTTGGCAATTGTTCAAGGTGGTTCAAACCAAGGTTGAAAATATGAACTTTTGTGGACTTTCTCAAAATTGAGTTTTCAAAGTGGATTTAGGTACCCATTTGACAGATAAGCAGGGAACCTTATTTTTATGAGATTTTGAGCTCTTTCGGCTCTCGTTCAAGGTTGGTCAAACCAAGGTTGCAAATATACACTTTTGTCAACTTTCTCAGACTTGAAATTTTAACATAGATTTAGATACCCATTTGAGAGATAAGCATGGACAACTATTTTTATTAGATTTGGAGATATTTTGGACCTCGTTCAAGGTTGGCCAAACCAAGGTTGAAAATATGCACTTTTGTCGACTTTCTCAGAACTGAAATTTGAAAGTGGATTAGGTACCCATTTGATAGATAAGCATGGACACCTATTTTTATGAGATTTGGAGATATTCTGGCCCTCGTTCAAGGTTGGTCAAACCAAGGTTGAAAATATGCACTTTTTTCGACTTTATTGGAATTGAGTTTTGAAAGTGAATTTAGGTACCCATTTGAGAGATAACCATGGACACCTATTTTTATGACATTTGGAGCTATTTGGGACCTCCTTCAAGGTTGTTCAAAGCAAAGTTCAAAATATGCACTTTTGTCGACTTTCTTAGAATTTAATTTTGAGACTGGATATAGGTACCCATTTGAGAGACAAGCATGGACACCTACTTTTATAATATTGTGAGCTATTTTGGACATCATTCAAGGTTGGACAGACCAGGGTTGAAAATATGCACTTTTGTCGACTTTCTTGGAATTGAAATTTTAAAGTAGATCTAGATAACCATTTCAGAGATAAGCATGGAGACCAATTTTTTTGAGATGTAGATTTAGATTTAAATTTGAAACTGGATTAACGATAATCATTTAAGAGATAAGCATGGACACCTATTTTTATGAGATCTAGAGATATCCTAGCCATCGTTCAAGGTTGGTCAAACCAAGGTTCAAAATATGCACTTTTTCGACTTTCTCAAAATTGAGTTTTAAAAGAGGATTTAGGTACCCATTTGAGAGATAAGCATGGACACCTATTTTTATCAGATTTGGAGATTTTTTGTCCCACATTCAAGGTTGGTCAAACCAAGGTTGAAATTATGCACTTTTCTCGACTTTCTCAAAATAGAGTTTTGAAAGTGAATGTAGGTGACCATTTGAGAGATAAGCATGGAAACCTATTTTTATGACATTTGGAGCTATTTTGTCCCTCGTTCAAGGTTTGCCAAACCAAGGTTGAAAATGTGCACTTTTGTCGACTTTCTTGGAAATGAAAATTTAAAGTAGATATAGAATCCCATTTGAGAGATAAGAATCGACACCTATTTTTATGAGATTTGGAGTTATTTTGGCCCTCGTTCAATGTTGGTCAAACAAAGGTTGAAAATATGCATTTTGTCGAATTTCTTGCATTTGAGTTTTAAAAGTGGATTTAGGTACCCCTTGAGAGATACGCATGGATGCCTTTTTTTATGATATTTCGAGCTATTTTGGCCCTCCTACAAGGTTGGTCAAACAAAGGTTGAAAATATGCACTTTTGTCGACTTTCTCAAAATTTTGAAAGCAGATTTAGGTACCCAGTTAAGAGATAAGCATGGACAACTATTTTTATGATATTTGCAACTATTTTGGCCCTCGTTCAATGTTGGTCAAACCAAGGTCTAAAATATACACTTTTGTCGACTTTCTCGAATTAAAATTTTAAGTAGATTTAGAGACCCATTTAAGAGATAAGCATGTGTGCCTATTTTTATAAGATTTGGAACTATTTTGGTCGTCGTTCAAGGTTGTTCAAACCAAGGCTGCAAATATGCACTTTTCTCGACTTTCTCGGAATTGACTTTTCAAAGTGGATTAGGTACCGATTTGAGAGATAACAATGGAAACGTATTTTTGATTTCAAGCTATTTTCGTACTTCGTTAAGATTGGTAAAATCAAGGTTGAAAATATGCACTTTTGTCAACTTTCTCGAAATTGAAATTTTAAAGTAGATTTAGATACCCATTTGAGAGATAAGCGTGGACACCTATTTTTATAAGATTTGGAGCTATTTTGGCCCTCATTCAAGGTTGGTCAAACCAAGGTTGAAAATATGCGCTTTTGTCGACTTTCTTGGAATTGAGCTTTGAAATTGGATTAAGGTACCCATTTTAGAAATAAGCATGGCTGCCTATTTTTATGAGATTTGGAGTTATTTTGGACCTCGTTCAGGCTAGTCAAACCAAGGTTGAATATATGCACTTTTGTCGAATTTCTCGAAATTGAAATTTTAAATTAGATTTAGATACCCATTTGAGAGATAAGCATGAATACCTATTTTTATGAGATTTGGAGCTATTTTGGTCATCGTTCAAGGTTGGTCAAACCAACGTTGAAAAGATGCACTTTTGTCAACTTTCTCGTAATTGAAATTTGAAAGTGGATTTAGGTACCCATTTGAGAGATAAGCATGGACACCTATTTTTCTAAGATTTGGAACTATTTTGGATCTTGTTCAAGCTTGGTCAAACCAAGGTTGAAAATATACACTTTTTCGACTTTCTCAGAATTGAAATTTGGAAGTGGATTTAGGTACTCGTTTCAGAGATAAGGATGGAAACCTTTTCTTATGATATTTGGAGCTATTTTGGACCTTATTCAAGGTTGGTCAAACCAAGGTTGAAAATATCCACTTTTGTCAACTTTCCAGGAATTGAAATTGTAAAGTGGATTTAGGTACCCATTTGAGAGATAAGCACACACACCTATTTTTATGAGATTTGTTTTGGCTCTCGTTCAACGTTGATCAAACCAAGGCTGAAAAGATGCACTTTTGTTGACTTTCTCACTTTTGAGTTTTGAAAGTGGATTTAGATACACATTTGAGTGCTAAGCATCGACACCTAATTTTTTTAGATTTGGAGATATTTTGGTCCGCATGAAAGGCTGATCAATTTGAGAGATAAGCATGTGCACCTATTTTTATGATATTTGGAGCTATTTTGGCCATTGTTCAAGGTTGGTCAAACCAAGGTTGAAAAGATTCACTTTTGTCAACTTTCTCGAAATAAAGTTTTGAAAGTGGATTTAGGTACCCATTTCAGAGATAAGAATGGACACTTATTTTTATGAGATTTGGAGCTATTTTAGCCCTAATTCAAGGATGGTCAAACCAAGGTTAAAAATATGCTGTTTTGTCGACTTTCTCAAAATTGACGTTTGAAATTTGATTTAGGTACCAGTTTGAGAGATAAGCATGGACTCCTATTTTTATGAGATTTGGATTTATTTTGGCCCTCGTTCACGGTTTGAAAATATGCACTTTTGTTGACCTTCTAAGAATTCAAACTTTAAAGTAGATTTAGATACCCATTTGAGAGATAAACATGGACAGCTATTTTTATCAGATATGGAGTTAATTTTAACTATGCTCTAGGTTGGTCAAACCATGGTTGAAAATATGCACTTTTGTTGAGTTTCTCGAAAATGAAATTTTAAAGTAGATTTGGATACCCATTTGAGAGATAAGCATGGACACCTATTTTTATGAAACTTGGAACTAATATCGCCCTCATTCAAGGTTGCTCAAACCAAGGTTGAAAATGTGCACTTTTTCGACATTCTCGAAAGTGAAATTTTAAACTAGATTTAGATACCCATTTCAGAGATAAGCATGGACACCTTTTTTAATGAGATTTGGAGCTATTTTTAACCCTCGTTCAAGGTTGGTCAAACCGAGGTTGAAAATATGCACTATTGTGGACTTTATTGGAATTGAGTTTTGAAAGTAGATTTAGGTACCCATTTGAGAGATAAGCGTGCACACCTATTTTGTCAGATTTGGAGCTTTTTTGTCCTTCATTTAAGGTTGGTCAAACCAAGGTTGAAAATATGCACTTTTGTCAACTTTCTCGGAATTGAGTTTTGAAAGTGAATTTAGGTACCCTTTTGAGAGATAAGCATGGACACCTATTTTTATGATATTTGGAGCTATTGTGGCTCTCATTCAAGGTTTGTCGAATCAAGGTTGAAAATATGCACTTATGTCGACTTTCTGAAAAATGGAAATTTGAAGTAGATTTAGAATCCCATTTGAGAGATAAGAATGGACACCTATTTTTATGAGATTTGGAGATATTTTAGCCCTCGTTCAAGGTTGGTAAAACAAAGGTTGAAAAGATGCACTTTTGTCGAATTTCTTGCATTTGAGTTTTAAAAGTGGATTTAGGTACCCATTTGAGAGAGAAGCATGGACACCTATTTTTATGATATTTCGAGCTATTTTGGCCCTCCTTCAAGGTTGGTCAAACCAAGGTTGAAAATATGCACTTTTGTCGACTTTCTTGAAATTTTGAAAGTGGATTTACGTACCCATTTGAGAGATAAGCATGGACACCTATTTTTATGAGATTTGTAGCTATTTTGGCCAGCTTTCAAGGTTGGTCAAACCAAGGTTGAAAATACACACTTTTGTCGAGTTTCTCGTAATTGAAATTTTAAGTAGATTTAGATACTGATTTCAGAGATAAGCATGCATGCCTATTTTTGTAAGATTCGGAGGTATTTTGGCTCGCATTCAAGTTTGTTCAAACCAAGGTTGAAAATATGCAATTTTCTTGACTTTCTCGAAATTGAGTTTTCAAAGTGGATTAGGTATCGATTGGAGAGATAAGGATGGAAACCTATTTTTTTGAGATTTCGAGTTATTTTCACCCTCCATTAAGGTTGGTCAAATCAAGGTTGAAAATATGCACTTTTATCAACTTTTTCGAAATTGAAATTTTAAAGTAGATTTAGATACCCTTTTGAGAGATAAACATGGACACCTATTTTTATAAGATTTGGAGCTATTTTGGCCCTCATTCAAGGTTGGTCAAACCAAGGTTGAAAATATGCGCTTTTGTCAACTTTGTTGGAATTGAGCTTTGAAAGCGGATTTAGGTACCCATTTGATAAATAAGCATGGACGACTATTTTTATGAGATTTGGAGTTATTTTGGACCTCATTCAGGCTGGTCAAACCAAGGTTGAAAATATCCACTTTTGTCGAATTTGTCAGAATTGAAATTTTAAAGTAGATTTACATAACCATTTGTGAGATACGCATGAATATCTATTTTTATGATATTTGGAGATATTTTTGTCGTCGCTCAAGGTTGGTCAAAAATACGTTGAAAAGATGTACTTTTGTTGACTTTCTTGGAATTGAAATTTGAAATTCGATTTAGGTACCCATTTTAGGGATAAGCATGTACACCTATTTTTATGAGATTTGGAGCTATTTTGGATCTTGTTCAAGGTTGGTCAAACCAAGGTAAAAAATATACACTTTTGTCGACTTTACCGGAATTGAAATTTGGAAGTGTATTTAGGAACCCATTTGAAAGATAACAATGGACACATTTTCTTATGATATTTGGAGCTATTTTGGCCCTTGTTCAAGGTTGTTCAAACCAAGGTTGAAAATATCAACTTTTGTTGACTTTCCGGGAATCAAAATTTTAAAGCGGATTTAGGTACCCATTTGAGAGATAAGCATGGACACCTATTTTTATGAGATTTGGAGCTATTTTGGCCCTCATTCAATGTTGATCAAACCAAGGTTGAAAAGATGCACTTTTGTCGACTTTCTCAAAATTGAGTTTTGAAAGTGGATTTCGGTACATATTTGAGAGCTAAGCATGGACACCTATTTTTTTGAGATTTGGATATATTTTGGTCCGCGTTAAAGGCTGATCAAACCAAGGTTGAAAATATGCACTTTTGTCGACTTTCTTAGAATTGTGTTTTGAAAGTGGATTTGAGTAACCATTTGAGAGATAAGCATGGGCACCTATTTTTATGAGATTTGGAGCTATTTTAGCCATTGTTCAAGGTTGGTCAAACAAAGGTTGAAAAGATGCACTTTTGTCGACTTTCTCGAAATTAAGTTTTGAAACTGGATTTAGGTACCCATTTCAGAGATAAGCATAGACACTTACTTTTATGAGATTTGGAGCTATTTTATCCCTAATTCAAGGATGGTCAAACCAAGGTTGAAAATATGCAGTTTTCTCTACTTTCTTAGAATTGAGGTTTAAAATTTGATTTAGGTACCAATTTGAGAGATAAGCATGGACTACTATTTTTATGACATTTGGAGCTATGTTGGCCCTCTTTCAAGGTTTGAAAATATGCACTTTGTTTACCTTCTAAGAATTGAAAGTTAAAAGTAGATTTAGATACCCATTTGAGAGAGAACCATTGACACCTATTTTTTTATGAGATATGGAGTTAATTTGGCCCACGCTCTAGGTTGGTCAAACCATGGTTGAAAATATGCACTTTATCGACTTTCTCGAAAATGAAATTTTAAAGTATATTTGGATACCCACTTGAGAGATAAGTATGGACACCTATTTTTATGAAATTTGAAGCTATTTTGGCCCTCGTTCAATGTTGGTCAAACCAAGGTTGAAAATGTGCACTTTTTTAACATTCTCGGAAGTGAAATTTTAAAGTAGATTTCAATACCCATTTCACAGATAATCATGGACACCTTTTTCTATGAGATTTGGAGCTATTTTTAACTCTTGTTTAAGGTTTGTCAAACCAAGGTTAAAAATATGCACTATTGTGGACTTTCTTGGAATTGAGTTTTGAAATTAAATTTAGGTACCCATTTGAGAGATAAGCTTGGACACCTATTCTTATTAGATTTGGAGCTTTGTTGTCCCTCTTTCAAGGTTGGTTAAACCAAGGTTGAAAATATGCAATTTTCTCGACTTTCTCGGAATTGAGTTTTGAAAGTTAATTTAGGTACCCATTTGAGAGATAAGCATGGACACCTATTTTTATGAGATTTGGAGCTATTTTTTCCCTCGTTCAAGGTTTGTCAAACCAAGGTTGAAAATAGGCACTTTTGTCGACTTTTTTGGAAATGAAAATTTAAAGTAGATTTAGAATCCCAGTTGAGAGATAAGAATTGACACTTATTTTTATGATATTTGGAGCTATTTTGTCCCTCGTTCAAGGTTTGTCCAACAAAGGTTGAAAAGATGCACTTATGTCGAATTTCTTGCATTTGAGTTTTAAAAGAGGATTTAGGTACCCATTTGAGAGATAAGAATGGACGCCTATTTTTATGAGATTTCACGCTATTTTGGCTTTCCTTCAAGGCTGGTCAAACCAACATTGAAAATATGCACTTTTGTCGTCTTTCTCGAAATTTTTGAATTTGCATGGACACCTATTTTTATGAGATTTGCAGCTATTTCAGCGCTCGTTCAAGGTTGGCCAAACCAAGGTTGAAAATATACACTTTTATCGACTTTCTCAGAATTGAAAATTTAAGTAGATTTAGATACAGATTTGAGAGATACGCATGCATGCCTAAATTTATAATATTTGGAGCTATTTTGGCCCTTGTTCAAGGTTGTTCAAACCAAGGTTGAGAATATGCACTTTTCCCGACTTTCTCAGAATTGAGTTTTCAAAGTGGATTAGGTACCAATTTGATAGATAAGCATGGAAACCTATTTTTATGACATTTTGAGCTATTTTCTCCCTCCATTAAGGTTGGTCAAATCAAGCTTGAAAATATGCACTTTTGTCAATTTTATTGAAATTGAAATTTTAAAGTAGATTTAGATACCCATTTGAGAGATAAGCATGGACACCTATTCTTATAATATTTGGAACTATTTTGGCCGTTATTTAAGGTTGGACAAACCAAGGTATAGAATATGTGCTTTTGTCAACTTTGTTAGAATTGAGCTTTGAAAGCGGATTTAGGTAGCCATTTGAGAAATATGCATGGCCGCCTATTTTTATGAGATTTGGATTTATTTTGGACCTCGTTCAGATGCAACTAATCCTCCCATTTACCTGGCTGATCCTTTACATACATTCTTCGTAAATATTCCAGTATTTGGTTTACTCTTTCAGTCTATCCATCATTTTGAGGATGGAATGAAGTACTAAAATTTAGTGTATTGTTTAATCCTTTAAACAGAGATTTCCAAAAGTTACCTGTAAATTTAGGGTCTTGATCTGAGATTATAACTTTTGGTATCCCTTACAGTCGAAAAATTTTCTTTAAAAATATATCAGCTATGTTTTCATCTTTATACGTAGTTTTTACAGGTATAAAATGGGCTGCTTTACTTAATTTGTCGACCACTACCATTATAGAATAATTTAAGTTCTGATTTTTAGGCAGTCGAGTAACAAAATCAAGACTAATTATCTCCCATGTCCAGCTAGGAATGGGAAATGGATGAAGTAAGCTAGCTGGGTGTTGATGATCAGTTTTTACTTGCTGACATTCAAAACACCTAGCAATATATTCTGCCAGTTCAGTATTCATGTTTGGCAAAAAATATTCTTTTCTTAACATAGTTATAGTCTTCTGATAACCCGGATGGCATGAGTATGGAGTTTTATGGATTTCATCTAAAATTAATAACTTAAATTTAGGTACATTAGGTACATACATTCTGTCTTTATACAGTAAAAATCCTTTTCCATTCAAGTTGTACCCTTTACTTAAACTTTCAGTTAGATTTTCTTTCGTTTTTGCTTGTAATTTTTGGTAAATTTCATCTTGTTCTAACCCTGCTTTAATCTGTTCTTCTAGATCTGTTGTATAAGTGCTGATAACTGTTGTAAAGTTCAACCTTGCATTTCTACTTAATGCATCAGTAACTTTATTTTCTTTTCCCTTAATGTGCTAAATTTCAAAATCATACTCACTTAGAAACGATAGCCACCCAGCTTGTCTAGCATTCAGATTAGGCTGATCTAACAGATATTTTAGTTCTTTATTATCAGTCATTAGAATAAATTTTATTCCAATTAAATGATGACGCCACATATTTAGAGCATGTATGACAACAACTAATTCCAATTCATATGTTGCATAATTGTTTTCATGAATTTTTAATTTTCTAGATTCATAAGCGATAACATGCCCTTCTTGAGTCAATACTCTGTCTAAACCATCATTGCAGGTGTCAGTACACACTACAAAATATTTATTTGGTTCAACTATTCTTAAAATAGATGCATTGGTTAATAAAGTTTTTAACTTTTTAAAACTCTCCTCACACTTCTGATTCCAATCAAATTTCTTTCCCTTCTTCTGCAAAGAGGTTATCGGATTTGTGATTCTCGAAAACCCTTCAATGAACCTTCAGCAATTCCCATGAAGGATCGAACATCAGTTACATCCTTAGGAACTAGCCAATCTTCAATCGCCTTTATCTTTTTGGGATCCACCGAAATTTCTTCTTTAGTCACCACATGACCTAACTACTGGATTTTATCCTTAAATAAGTCGCATTTACTAAACTTTGCAAAGATTTGATGATCTCGTAACTCCTGCAAAACAATTTTTAAATGTTATTTATGCTATTCTTCAAATTTCAAGTAGATTAATATGTCATTGATAAACACGACCATAAATGTGTCCAGATATTTATGCATTACATTATTCATTAAACACATAAAAACAACTGGGGTGTTAGTAATCCCGAATGGCATGACGACAAACTCGTAATGGCCATATCGAGTCCTAAAAGTTGTTTTAAAGATGTCTTCATCTTTAATCCTAACTTGGTGATATCTAGACCTTAAATCAATTTTTGAAAACACCGTAGATCCACGTAGTTGATCAAACATATCATCTATGTGAGGCAACGGGTATCTATTTTTAATAGTCATCTTATTCAACTGAGGGTAATCTATTCAAAGTCGTAGAGTTCTGTATTTTTTCTTAACGAATATCACAGGTGCCCCCTAGGGAGACACACTGGGTCGAATATACTTCTTGTCAATAATTTCTTTTAATTGTGATTTAATTTCATTAAGTTCAAGTATGTTCATCCAATAAGGGGCCTTTTAGCTAGGTACTGCACCCAGTACCAGCTCAATGGTAAAATCTAGTTCCCTTTTCGGAGCCAGTCCCAGAATTTCTTCCGAAAATACATCTGCATACTCTTTTAAAACTAGTATGTCCTCTAATTTTAATTTATCTGTATTATTTATATTTTCGTCATTAGTTACTGTTACTGCATAAGCCTTACAACCTTTCCTAACATCTCTCTTAAGCTGTAGAGCAGAAATCTGCCTTATGGTTGTTTTTCTAGGGATTCCCTTTACACTTATTGATTTTCCATCATTATTTGTACAAGTAAAGGTTTTATCATAACAGTTTAAGATCACCCTATGTTGATCTAACCAATCCATACCGATTAGTATGTCATAAGAACCTAGAGATAGTACATTAAGCTTTACAAAAGTTTCAAATTGATCCATAACTACTGCACAATTATTTACAAAACTAGTTACCTTCCTCTTTGCACCAGTAACTAACTGTATCAACCAAGAACTTACAAACTTTTCAACAGGCAGTTTACATTTTTCTACCAAATTAGGTGAAATATAACTTAAACTAGCTCCTCATCAATTAAAATAGCTATGGGTGTCTATTTTATCTTACCTTCTACTTCCACCATGGATGTTTGATAGTCTGCTTGTTGATTCTCCAAGGATGCATTGATCCTGGGCATAGTCCTTGCTAAATATCCAACAGTCATCTCCTCTTGTATTGTATGGATATTACTGACAGTCTTTTTCCAATTAGGACACACTGATCCATAATGTGGGCCATTATACTCCCAACACTTTATGGGTTCTTTTCATTCAAATTTTTTCATGTAATTACCATGATCATTAGAAGACTCTTTACTCTTTTGATTGTTCTCAATGTTTGGTGAATTATTCTTATTCCCTTGGAAATTATTATTAGGAAAATTTCTGGCCTTATTATTTTTAGAATTCTGATTGGGCACAAACTCTTTATTCTTTTGATCATAATTATTATTCTTTTTGGCCTTCAAGTTGGCCATACTCTCCCTTTTTGGATTCTGTTCATAACAAAAATTGGCTTTCCTCATAGCTTCTTCCAGAGTTTTTGTATTGTCATACTCAATCCTATCCTTTATGTGATAAGGTAAATAGTTGAGGAACCATTGTACCTTTGGTTTTTCATCCACAAGGTATGGCACATACCTAAGCAGACTTAAAAACTTATTGTTCAAATATTTCATAGTCATTGTACCTAGTTTAAGCTCATAGAATTCTTTAGCTCTTTCTTCATAGTACTGTTCAGATAAGAATTTCTTTTTAAAGTACTTCTTGAAGGTGCTCCAATTTATGTTCTTCTCTCTTCTTCCTTTCACTCTCTTTAAATCTTTCCACCATATATCAACTTTCCCGCAAAGATTATATATAGTCATTCTAGCCTTTAATTGGTTAGAATAGTTATAAATATGGAAGTACTTTTTCATCCAAGATAACCAAGATTCCGCTTCCTCCCCCTTTTCAGTTTCCCCATTGAATGTTGGTGGTTTGATCTTTTTAAACTCTTCAAAAATTTCTTCATAAGGTTTATATTTTCTCTTTTTAGTTTACTGGTTTTCCTCACTACTATCACTAGTGGAATGAAAATTATGTTGATCACCAAATACTTCGGAAGATGAGCTGCTTTCATTTTTAGTCTGTTTAGTCTTTTTATACTTATGTTGGCAACTTATAACTTCTAAATCAGCTCTTTTACCACTTCCCTCAGTATGAAATCTTTCTGTTAGGATCTGATTCAGCTCCTCCTAAGCTCTCAGAATCCTCTCATTTTCTTTTTTTAAGAGATTCTATTTCATATTTTAATTCTTTTACTGTTTGTAAAATTTCTGAGGAATTAGTGGTTATGTCTTCTTGTATATGTCCTCTTTGTAAGTTTTCTTGTTCAGTAAAGGGAGATTCCTCTTCTTCATATTTCTCCAGTCTTTCCATACCTGTTGTTAAACTCAGAAACAAATTTCTTTGTTGAATAACATTAAAAGAAAACAACATCAACAAAGTGATTTAAATTCATTGTTTCATATAAGAAAGTTGAGCTTCATCAAGGCCTAGTGTTTGAACCTTGTGCTCTTATACCACATGTCATCACCCCAAAATTTCATAAAAATTTAAAATTTTTAAGATAACATAAAATGTCTGAATACGCAGTTTACTAACTGCTAGCGGTTAGCGGAAAATGAAACAGTTTAACAAATAGTATTAATTAGTTTCATATTGCAATAACTAATGCAACTTTCTTTTTAATAAGTATATAAGAGTGACCTGCATCCATATTTATTTTAGCTTTACTGATAATGTTACTTTTTGGCAAGTAGGTGAAATCTATCTTTGAAAACTTGGGCTTACTTAGCATTATGCTAATGCAGATGGACTTCTAGTTCTTACAGGTTCAACAGGTAACGATCGATCAAGTAGGAGTTTAATTCATAAGGTAGCAAGAAGTATTTCTGTTTGCATGATTATATGCTGGTAAAATAAACTGATTATTCTCAAACAAGCTTTGATGAGGTAAAGTAATTGTCTTCTATAGCTTTTGTTTCTAAGACGGTATTCAAGTTTGAGATAAAGATCGTTATCTTTATCATACTTAGCGAAACAAAAGATACGTACTGTGAGCTTAGAGCTCATGTTCTTCATCATACATTTGCTTCTATTTTAACATGCTTATATCACTAATGTTATGTTTAACTCTACTGTCTTTTAATCAAGAAAGTATTCCTGTCAATTTCGAAGGTAAATATTTCCAATAGAGTACATGTTTGTATTTTGTCTCTATCTTACTAGCCATGTAATTTATTAACCTGTTGTTTGTATGTAAAAATGCTAATAATCAAGTTTTAAACTTTAGTACTTGAATCATTGCTTTGCTGCATGTATTATTGTAACTATATACAATACTCCTTATTTTTTAATGTTCCAATATAATTGTTACTTGCATCCTGTAGAGATCTTCTACTTGGAAATTTCCATGACATTATAAGTTTGGTTCTTGTAACTGGATACCTCATATTAGTATGTAATACTACCTACCACCAATTTTATATAATCTAAACTATAGGTAAATACATTAATAGTGTTATTCCTATAAATTATAAACCTTGTCCATGGTTTACACCATAGTAAAATTACTATCATAAAGTTGCCTCATTTATAATAAGAAGTAGTTTATAATAACTACTATGGTAGATTTTACTACCTAGAACTTCTAATCTAAGGTCTATATCAAGTGAAAAAATATTATAAGGATTCTTATACTAAGCTAGAACCAAGTAAACATAAACAATCAAAACTGTCTTTGTGAATAAAGATAGGATTCATTATTATTGTCATTGGCAAGTTGAGCATACACAATAGTATCTGTAATAGCTTGCACCAAGGTCGAGCCTCATGATTGTTTATTTAACATGGTTCAAACTCCTTTAATCTATATTCAAATGACATAAAATATTTATAAACAACTATAACTAATATTCAACAATAAATAGCAAATGATATGGTTTGTGCTTTAAATAAAATGTAACTATTTTAAAGTCAATTGCAAAGTAAATAAACAAATCATTATTTGGAATGGTTTACTCTATGGTCAACTTTGGGATTGTTCCAATGGAAATATTGTTACATCCTTACTCTATTGTCAAGGTTATGCAAGCATTGTTAACCATTAACACAAACATCGATACTTATTGATTACAATGATATAGTTTTACATTATCATTGGTGAATATATATATATACTCCATAGTCATGTGCATAGTTTGTTTATTGATCAATGCAATAATAAACTGATTATTGAAAATGTAGATTGACTATGGAAAGGACCCTCGCGTGGTTGAAAAACATGGTCTACTCTCGTCCATGCATTTGTGACTTAAACGGCTGGAAAACCCTATTCACTTGTCACTTTTACTCCGAGGGTTTCACTGGCCTGCGAGCTGCTCTGTGTGGTTTCCTTGGCGGCCATGAGAGGTTGTCCCTCTGCTTGCTTGCTTCTAGCTTGTGTTTGTTGTTGATGTAGTCTCATTTCTCAGTCGTACGTTCTAGAACTTCGTTGTTGTGAAACTTACTGCGTGAATGGGTCATTGTTTTGTGTTTGGCTCTCGGCCTGTCCAAGGTTTCAGTTCTGTCTTCTCGTGGCTCGTCATGACATTGTGAAGTTTTTAAGCTTGTTGACACCGTCTTCCCTCCAGGGTTGGCGTAGTGGTTTGGATACTACTCTGGATAATTTGCTTAAGATGGTGACAGCTTCTTCGTTGCTTGATTCCTCTTCTTGCTTACAAGTAAAGATAATTCCATTTTTAATATGGAAACTCTTTGTCAAATTATTAATACAGTTAGGGTTTCAAACTTATAAGCTGACCATTAAACTAACGCTTGGTCTCATGCTTTTTATAGGAACCCATGATAGCTCCAAGCTTTGGTGAAAAGAAAACAATGGCCAGCTTCAGTGGACTCGTGGCCCAACCGGTAAGCCCTGATTTCAAACATTGGTTTTTCCCTACTTGCAATGAGGGTTGTTGAGGGAGAAACATAAAGCTTGGAAGCCTGTTTTGGTTTCTCATTAGTTAAGAGATTTTAACAAGTTGTTTTCCAGTTTTTATTTACAAACCCTTCCTATTATGCTGGGTAATACTGACCTTTGAGTTGTGATATGTATTTTGGTTAAGTTTTTAGCCTTACAGCCCAACAATGTAATACAATTGGTTTTTAAGAAAGATTTTTGTTAAACTTTGAGCTCTGTCTCGTTTCACCATGGTTTTGTAAACTTGTAAATTATGTGTTTATTTTACTGTTTATAAAGGATGTTTTATTTTCAGATAAAGACTGTAAACAGTCCCCGTCATGATTTAAAGTCTTCTTTT
Source organism: Pseudotsuga menziesii (assembly GCA_001517045.1). Taxonomy (NCBI): domain Eukaryota; kingdom Viridiplantae; phylum Streptophyta; class Pinopsida; order Pinales; family Pinaceae; genus Pseudotsuga; species Pseudotsuga menziesii. The sequence goes on from LPNX011048925.1 coordinate 1,374,453, forward strand.
TAAGATTGCTTACACAGTTAAAAATATAAATGGTTAAAACTAAAAATAGATTGATTTATAAAAGGATAAATTAGATGCTAGGGTTTCGAGCCTCAGATTCTTGTTTCATAGGTTATAAGCATGTTTATGTAAAAAATAATTAGCTCCTATTTATGTAATTCTTAGCTTTATTTCATTTAATATTTATATTTACATTTATTTTATTTACTATTCTTTAACTTAGAATTATTCAGAGCTCTGTAAAGTATAAAAGGTTAACTCTATAAAGATTAGAAGGTTAACTCTATAACTCTGTTTATTTTTCATAAATAAAGGGTTTATATATATAACCCTAATCTGCTTTTTATTAAGTAATAGTTTAATATTTAGTAAATAGTTTAAAAGATATATTGTGTGGTTAATAACTTATTTATATACTTAGCTGTTATCTTCTTTAAACTTTTATTTGTATCTGTATATTATTACTGTAACTCTAGTGTAGTTTACTATTTCTTTTCCTACATTTTTAATTAGTTATATAAAGTAAAACAGTAAACACAAATAAACCATAACGTTGTTTTTCATTATATTTTAAACATTTGAAATAAATTTACTCTACCATCTATCGATACAAAATCCTATCTACTATTTTCATTCTCTTAAGAATTCTTTCATCTACTTAAAGAATTCTCACTGTTCTAGAGTACGACCTGGTTTCCAGTTGTGGAAAAACACAGTTTAGAAATTTATTTTCATTCTAAATAACTAATATCTAAACCAATTTCATTTTTATAACAATATAATAAGAATACTAAATATAACATTTCACAACTCTGAACTTTTAACATTCATATAGTAGTTAAACTAATATTTATTTAACTAAAACAGTAAAACAAAATAACATAGAACCTATTGATGACAAGATGACAACAACTTTAGGAGGCCGTTCCTCCCTACCAATCTCCTAGAGAGCGCTCAAACAATGTTTCCTCAGGACCCCCGAGCCTGTTCCCGGTCTTCTTGGGTGAGAACTGAGTGGAGATTGCAAACAATAGAACCCTTTGTCAACTGACTAGTTCAATACCTCATTAAAACACTATGCTCTCAGCAATATGATCTTCAGTTTAAAAGATGCAACTAGATCAATCAGCAGTTATCCCCTCAAACACTTTCTATATTTCCCCTCCATTGAATTTCTCTGAAGTAGATTCATTCACCCTGAATGATCACTTCTCCATAATAATGAGCAGCCTCAACTCTCTTCAATGGGATTTTTTATAAACATGCCTAGGTCTTCTGGGTCAGTTTTCATTAATTGAGCCACTTGCTCTGATTCCACTTTCTTGGGGGATCATGACCACAAATGTAGGGAGGTTGCCACCTGCAACAGTTGGAAGTGGTTTGAGGATGCTGCCACATGTCAGTTTTCTCTCCACCCAGTCTCCTCCACCAATTTGATCAGTAAACACTCTTTTAACAACTCTCCTAAGCTGCTGCCTCCTCATTTATTTATTTCTAAATAAAATATTCAGAATTTACATTAAATATTCTTGACCCCATTGGTCATTAATTACAACTTAGCATAAAATTTAACATAATGTTCCTCAAATAATATGAAATTGTTTTTACAAATTGGGGCATGTGAGATACACACCCCCTTAAATTATAACATCGTCCTCGATGTTATTTATTCTTCATCCTCTGAATTCCCCTAGAACAAAATTGGATATGCATCTCACATATGACTTTCCAATTCCCAGGTGGCTTCCTCTGGACTAAGGTGCTTCCATTGCACCTTCACCTGACCAATGGTGCGGTTTCGAAGTGCAATCTCCCTTCGTTCAAGGATACAGTCCGATTCCACTAGAAAATATCCTTCTGGTTCCACCTGTACATCAGTCCAGTTACCAACATGAGTAGCATCATGAACATATTTCTTTAATACAAAAATGTGAAAAACATTATGAACTCTTAAATTCGGTGGTAAGGCTAACTGATAGGCTACCTGTCCAATCCTAGACAATATTTCAAAAAGACCACAGTAACGAGGTGCTAGTTTTGCACAACTAACCAACCTCAGAGATCTCTTTTTGGGTCTCACCTTGATGGACACATGTTCACCTACCTAAAATTATTTTGGAGTTCTTTTAAGGTCTGATTGACTTTTCTGTCGATCTTGCACATTTTTCAGACTACCTTGTACCTTCTTTACAATTTCTTCCATTTCATTCAATAGTTCAGGACCTAATACTAATCTGTCCACTGGATTACTCCAAGAGATAGGATTGTTACACTTCCTTCCATACAATATTTCGAAAGGACTAAATCTGGCTGAAGCTTGATAATTATTATTATAAACAAATTCTACCAGATGCAAATAATCCTCCCATTTACCTGGTTGATCCTTTACATACATTCTTAGTAAATCTTCCAGTTATTGGTTTACTCTTTCAATCTGTCCATCAGTTTGAGGATGGAACGAAGTACTAAAATTTAGTGTAGCGTTTAATCCTTTAAACAGAGATTTCCAAAAGTTACCTGTAAATTTAGGGTCTTGATCTGAGATTATAACTTTCACTATCCCATGCAGTCGGAAAATTTGATTTAAAAAGAAATCAGCTATGTTTCAAGCTTTATACATAGTTTTTATAGGTATAAAATGGGGTTCTTTACTTAATTTATCGACCACTACCATTATAGAATCATTTAAGTTCTGATTTTTAGGCAGTCAAGTAACAAAATCAAGACTAATTATCTCCCATTTCCAGCTAGGAATGGGCAATGGCTGAAGTAATACAGCTGGGTGTTGATGTTCAGTTTTTATTTGCTGACATTCAAAACACCTAGCAATATATTCTACCATTTCAGTCTTCATGTTTGGCCAAAAATATTCGTTTCTTAACATAGTTATAGTCTTTTGGTAACCTGGATGGCCTAAGTATGGATTTTTATGGATTTCATCTAAAATTAATAACTTAACTTTAGGTACATTAGGTACATACATTCTGTCTTTATACAGTAAAAATNAGTTGGATTTTCTTTCATTTTTGCTTGTAAATTTTTGGTAAATTTGATCTTGTTCTAACCCTGCTTTAAGTTGTTCTTCCAGATCTGTTGTATAAGTGTTGATAACTACTGTAAAGTTCAACCTTGAATTTCTACTTAATGCATTAGCGACTTTATTTTATTTTCCTTTAATGTGCTGAATTTTGAAATAATACTCACTTAGAAGAGCTAGCCACCTAGCTTGTCTAGCATTCAGATTAGGCTGATCTAACAAATATTTTAGTCCTTTATTATCGGTCATTAGAATAAATTTTCTTCCAATTAAATGATGATGCCACATCTTTAGAGCATATATGACAGCAGCTAATTCCAAGTCATAAGTTGCATAATTGTTTTCATGAATTTTTAATTTTCTAGATTCATAAGCGATAACATGCCCTTCTTGAGTCAATACTCCGCCTAAACCATCATTACAGGCGTCAATACAGACTACAAAATCTTTATTTGGATCAGATATTCTTAAAATAGGTGCGCTACTTAATAAAGTTTTTAACTTTTTAAAACTCTCCTCACACTTCTGATTCCAATAAAATTTCTTTCGCTTCTTCTGCAAAGAGGTTATCGGATTTGCGATTCTTGAAAACCCTTCAATGAACCTCCGGTAATAACTGATAATTGCCATGAAGGATCAAACATCAGTTACATATTTAGGAACTAGCCAATCTTCAATCACCTTTATCTTTTTGGGATCCACCGAAATTCCTTCTTTAGTCACCACATGACCTAAGTAATGGATTTTATCTTTAAAGAAGTCGCATTTACTAAACTTTCCAAAGAGTTGATGATCTCGTAACTCCTACAATAGAATTTTTAAATGTTATTTATGCTCTTCTTCATATTTTGAGTAGATTAATATGTCATCGATAAACATGACCACAAACTTATCTAGATATCTATGCATTACATTATTCATTAAACACATAAAAATAGCTGGGGCATTTGTAAGCCTGAATGGCATGACGACAAACTTGTAATGGCCATATCAAGTCTTAAAAGGTGTTTTAAAGATGTATTCATCTTTAATCCTAACTTGCTGATATCCAAACCTTAAATCGATTTTTGAAAACACCGTAGCTCCATGTAGTTGATCAAACAGATCATCTAAGCGAGGAAACGGGTATCTATTTTTAATAGTCATCTTATTCAAATGATGGTAATCTATGCAAAGTCGTAGAGTTCCGTATTTTTTCTTAACGAAGATGACAGGTGCCCCCCAGGGAGACACACTGGGTCGAATATACTTATTGTCGATAATTTCTTTTAATTGTGACTTAAGTTCATTAAGTTCAAGTATGTTCATCCGATAAGCGGCCTTCAAGCTAGGTACTGCACTCGGTGCCAGCTCAATGGTAAAATCTAGTTCCCTTTTCGGAGGCAGTCCTAGAATTTCTTCTGAAAATACATCTGCATACTCTTTTAAAACTGGGATGTCCTCCAATTTTAATTTATCTGTATTATTTAGATTTTCCTCATTAGTTACTGTTACTGCATAAGCCTTACAACCTTTCCTAACTACTCTCTTAAGCTGTAGAGTAGAAATCTGCCTTATGCTTGTTTTTCTAGGGATTCCCTTTACACTTACTGATTTTCCATCATTATTTATCCAAATAAAGGTTTTATCATAACAGTTTAAGATCACCCTATGTTGCTCTAACCAATCCATACTGATTAGTATGTCATAAGAACCTAGAGGTAGTACATTAAGCTTTACAAAAGTTTCAAATTGATCCATTACTACTACACAATTCTTTAGAAAACTAGTTACCTTCCTCTCTGCACTAGTAGCTAACTGTACCAACCAAGAACTTACAAAATTTTCAATAGGCACTTTACATTTTTCTACCAAATTAGGTGAAATATAACTTAAAATAGCGCCTGGACCAATTAAAATAGCTATGGGTGTCTGGTTTATCTTACCTTCTACTTACACCATGGAATTTTGATAGTCTGCTTGTCGATTCTCCAAGGCTGCATTGATCCTGGGCATAGTCCTAGCTAAATATCCAACAGTCATATCCTGCTGTATTGTATGGATATTACTGATAGTGTTTTTTCGATTAGGACAGACTGAGGCATAATGTGGGCCATTACACTCCCATCACTTTATGGGTTCTTTTCATTCAATTTTTTGTAATTACCATGATCATTAGCAGACTCTTTACTCTTTTGATTGTTCTGATTGTTCGGTGAATTATTCTTATTCCCTTGGAAATTCTTATTAGGAAAATTTGTGTCCTTATTATTTTTAGAATTCCGATTGGGCACAAACTCTTTCTTCTTTTGATCATAATTATTATTCTTTTTTTCCTTCTAGTTGCATACTCTCCTTTTTTCGATTCTGTTCATAACAAAAATTGGCTTTCCTCATAGCTTCTTCTAGAGTTTTTGGATTTTCATACTCAATCATATCCTTTATGTGATAAGGTAAACAACCGAAGAACCGTTGTACCTTCTATTTTTCATCCACAAGGTATGGCACATACCTAAGCAGACTTAAAAACTTACTGTTCAAATCTTTCATAGTCATTGTTCCTAGTTTAAGATCATAGAATTCTTTAGCTCTTTCTTCATTGTACTATTCAGATAAGAATTTATTTTTAAAGTACTTCTTGAAGGGAATCCAATTTATGTTCTTCTCTCTAATTCCTTTCACTCTCTTTAAATCTTTCCACCATATATCAGCTTTCCCTTAAATATTATAGACAGCTATTCTAACCTTTAATTGGTTAGAATAGTTATAAATCTGGAAGTACTTTTTCATCCTACATAACCAGGATTCCGCTTCCTCCCCCTTTTTAGTTTCCCCATTGAATGTTGGTGGTTTGATATTTTTAAACTCTCCAGAAATTTCTTCATAAGGTTTATATTTTCTCTTTTTAGTATAATGGTTGTCCTCACTACTATCACTAGTGGAATGAAAATTACGTTGATCACCAAATACTTCGGAAGATGAGCTGCTTTCATTTTTAGTCTGTTTAGTATTTTTATACTTATGTTGGTAACTTATATCTTTTGAATAAGCTCTTTTACCCCTTCCCTCAATATGAAATATTTCTGTCAGGATCTAATTTAGCTCCTCCCGAGCTCTCAGAATCCTCTCATTTTCTTTTTTAAGAGATTCCATTTCAGATTTTAATTCTTTTACTGTTTGTAAAAGTTATGAGGATATAGTGGTTATGTCTTCTTGTATAGGTTCTCTTTGTAAGTTTTCTTTTTCAGTAAAGGGAGATTCCTCTTCCACATATTCCTCCAGTCTTTCCATACCTGTTGTTAAACTCAGAAACAAATTTCTCTGTTGAATAACATTAAAAGAAAACAACATCAGCAAAATTATTTCAACTCACCGTTTCATATAAGAAAGTTGAGCTTCATCAAGGCCTAGTGTTTGAACCTTGTGCTCTGATACCACATGTCATAACCCAAAAATTTCATAAAAAATTAAAATTTTTAAGATAACATAAAATGTCTGAATACGCAGTTTACTAACTACTAGTGGTTAGCAGAAAATGAAATAGTTTAACAAATAGTATTAGTTAGTTTCATAATACAATAACTAATACAACTTTCATTTTCATAAGTATATAAGAGTGACCTGCATCCAAATTTATTTTAGCTTTACTTATAATGTTACTTTTTGGCAAGGTGAAATCTATCTTTGAAAACTTGGGCTTACTTAGCATTATGCTAACGTAGATGGACTACTAGTTCTTATAGGTTCAATAGGTAACGATTGATCAAGTAGGAGTTTAATTCATAAGGTAGAAAGAAGTATTGATGTTTGCATGATAATATGCTAGTAAAATAAACTGATTATTCTCAAACAAGCTTTGATGAGGTAAACTGATTAATCAAGAAAGTAGTCCTGTCAATTTCGAAGGTAAAGATTTCCAATAGAGTACATGTTTCTATTTCATCTCTATCTTACTAGCCATGGAATTTATTAACCTATTGTTTGTATGTAAAAATGTTAATCATCAAGTTTTAAACTTTAGTACTTCAATCATTGCTTTGTTGCATGTATTATTGTAACTATATACAATACTCCTTATTTTATAATGTTCCAATATAATTGTTACTTGCATCCTGTAGAGATCTTCTACTTGGAAATTTCCATGACATTATCAGTTTGGTTCTTGTAACTGGATACCTCATCTTAGTATGGAATACTACCTACCACCACTTTTATAAAATCTAAACTATAGGTAAATACATTAATAGTGTTATTCCTAAAAATTATAAACCTTGTACATGGTTTACACCATAGTAAAATTACTATCATAAAGTTTCCTCATTTATAATAAGAAGTAGTTTATAATAACTACTATGGTAGATTTTACTGCCTAGAACTTCTAATCTGAGGTTTATATCAAGTGAAACAATATGATTGGTATTATTATACTAAGCTAGAAGCAAGTACACATAAACAATCAAAACTGTCTTTGTGAATAAAGATAGGATTCATTATTATTGTCATTGGCAAGTTGAGCATACACAATAATATCTATAATAGCTTACACCAAGGTCGAGCCTCATGATTGTTTATTTAACATGGTTCAAACTCCTTTACTCTATAGTCAAATGACATAAAATAGTTATTAACAACTATAACCAATCTTCAACCATCGATAGAAAATGATATGATTTGTGCTTTAAATAAAATGTAACTATTTTAAAGTCGATTGCAAAGTAAATAAACAAATCATTATTTGGAATGTTTTACTCTAGGGTCGACTTTGGGATTGTTCCAATTGCAAGATTGTTACATCCTTACTCTATGGTCAATGTTATGGAATCATTGTTAACCATTAACACAAACCTCGATACTTATAGATTACAATGATATAGTTTTACGTTATCATTGGTGAATATATATATACTCCATAGTCATGTGCATAGTTTGTTTATTGATCAATGCAATAATAAACTGATTATTGGAAATGCAAATTGACTATGGAAAGGACCCTCACGTGGTTGAAAGATTTGGAGGGCATGTGGTCTACTCTCGTCCATGCATTGGTGACTTAAACGGCTGGAAAACCCTATTCACCTATCACTTTTACTCTGAGGGTTTCGCTGGCCTGCAGGCTGCTCTGTGTGGTTTCCTTGGTGGCCATGAGAGGTTGTCCCTCTACTTGCTTGCTTCGTGGCTTGTGTTTGTTGTTTTTGTAGTCTCATTTCTCAGTCGTAGGTTCTAGAAATTCGATGTTGTGAACCTTAATGTGTGAGTGGGTAAATGTTTTTGTGTTTGGCTCTCGGCCTGTCCAAGGTTTCAGTTTTGTCTTCTCGTGGCTTGTCACGACTTTGTGAAGTTTATAAGATTGTTGACACCATCTTCCCTCTAGGGTTGGTGTAGTGGTTTGAATACTCCTCTAGATAATTTACTTAAGCTGGCGACAACATCTCCGTTGCTCGATTCCTGTTCTTTCTTACAGGTAAAGATAATTCAGTTTTTAATATGGAAACTCTTTGTCAAATTATTAATATAGTTAGGGTTTCAAACTTGTAAGCTCAGCATTAAACTAAAGCTCGGTCTCGAGTGATTTACAGGAACCCATGACAGCTCCAAGCTTCAGTGAAAAGAAAACAATGGTCGGCTTCAGTGGACTCATGGCCCAACCGGTAAGCCCTGATTTCAAACATGGGTTTTTCCCTACTTGCAATGAGAGTTGTTGAGGGAGAAACACAGTGCTTGGAATCCTGTTTCGGTTTCTGATTAGTTAAGAGATTTTAACAAGTTTTTTTCCAATTTTTATTTACAAACTCTTGCTATTATGTTGGGTAATACCGGCCTTTGAGTCGTGATATGTATTTTGGTTAAGTTTTTAGCCTTACGGCCCGGCAATGTAATACAGTTGGTTTCTAAGAAATATTTTTGTTAAACTTCGAGCTCTGTCTCGTTTCGCCATGGTTTTGTAAACTTGTAAATTATGTGTTTATTTTACTGCTTATAAAGGATGTTTTATTTTCAGATAAAGACTGTAAACATCCCACGGCATGATTTAAAGTCTTCTTGTTAAGTTTTCTTACACAGTTAAAAATATAAATGGTTAAAACTAAAAATAGATTGATTTATAAAAGGATAAATTAGATGCTAGGATTTTGACCCTCAGATTCTTCTTTCACAGGTTATAAGCCTGTTTATTTTAAAAATAATCAACTCCTATTTATGCAATTCTTAGCTTTATTTCATTTAATATTTATATTTACATTTATTTTATTTACTATTCTTTAACTTAGAATTATTCAGAGCTCTATAAGTATAAAAGGTTAACTCTATAAAGATTAGAAGGTTAACTTGTAACTCTGTTTATTTTTCATAAATAAAGGGTTTATATATATAACCCTAATCTGGTTTTTATGATATTTGGAGATATTCTGGCCCTCGTTCAAGGTTGTTCAAACCAAGGTTGAAAATATGCACTTTTCTCGACTTTCTCGGAATTGAGTTTTCAAAGTGGATTAGGTACCGATTTGAGAGATAAGCATGGAAACCTATTTTTTTGAGATTTCGAGCTATTTTTGCCCTCTGTTAAGGTTGGTCAAATCAAGGTTGAAAATATGTGCTTTTTCAACTTTCTTGTAATTGAAATTTTAAATTAGATTTAGATACCCATTTGCGAGATAATTATGGACACCTATTGTTATAAGATTTGGAGCTATTTTGGCCCTCATTCAAGGTTGGTCAAACCAAGGTTGAAAATATGCGCTTTTATTGACTTTGTTGGAATTGAGCTTTGAAAGCGGATTTAGGTACCCATTTGAGAAATAAGCATGGACGCGTTTTTTTATGAGATTTGGAGTTATTTTGGACCTCGTTCAGGTTGTTCAAACCAAGGTTGAAAATATGCACTTTTGTAAAATTTCTCGGAATTAACATTTTAAAGTAGATTTAGATACCCATTTGAGAGATAAGCATGAATACCTATTTTCATGAGATTTGGAGCTATTTTGGTCGTCATTCAAGGTTGGTCAAACCAACATTGAAAAGATGCACTTTTGTCAACTTTCTTGGAATTGAAATTTGAAAGTGGATTTAGGTACCCATTTGAGAGATAAGCATTGACACATATTTTTATGAGATTTGGAGCTATTTTGGATCTTGTTCAAGGTTGTTTAAACCAAGGTAAAAAATATACACTTTTGTCGACTTTCTTGGAATTGAAATTTGGAAGTGGATTTAGGTACCCATTTGAGAGATAAGCATGGACACCTTTTTTTATGAGATTTGGAGATATTTTGGCCATCATTCAAGGTCAGTCAAACCAAGGTTGAAAATATCCACTTTTGTCGACTTTCCAGAAATTGAAATTTGAAAGTGGATTTAGGTACCCATTTGAGAGATAAGCATGGACACCTATTTTTATGAGATTTGGAGCTATTTTGGCCCTCGTTCAACGTTGATCAAACCAAGGTTGGAAAGATGCACTTTTGTCGACTTTCTCAGTATTGAGATTTGAAAGTGGATTTATGTACCCATTTAAGAGCTAAGCATGGACACCTATTTTTTTGAAATTCGGAGATATTTTGGTCCTCGCTAAAGGCGAATCAAAACAAGGTTCAAAATATGCAATTTTGTCAACTTTCTTAGAATTGAGTTTTGAAAGTTGATTTGAGTAACCATTTGAGAGATAAGTATGGGCACCTATTTTTATGAGATTTGGAGCTATTTTGTCCATTGTTCAAGGTTGGTCACACCAAGGTTGAAAAGATGCAATTTTGTTGACTTTCTCAAAAATAAGTTTTGAAAGTGGATTTAGGTACCCATTTCAGAGATAAGCATTGACACTTGTTTTTATGAGATTTGGAACTATTTTAGCACTAATTCAAGGATGGTCAAACCAAGGTTGAAAATATGCACTTTTGTTGACTTTCTCAGAATTGAGGTTTGAAATTTGATTTAGGTACCAATTTCAGAGATAAGCATGGACACCTATTTTTATGAGATTTGGAGCTATTTTGTTCCTCGTTCAAGGTTTGAAAATATGCACTTTTGTTGACCTTCTAAGAATTGAAAATTTAAAGTAGATTTCTATACCCATTTGAGTGATAAGCATGGACAACTATTTTTATGAGATATGGAGTTAATTTGTCCTGCGCTGCAGGTTGGCCAAACCATGGTTGAAAATATGCACTTTTGTCGACTTTCTCGAAAATGAAATTTTAAGGTAGATTTGGATACCCATTTGAGAGATAAGCATGGACACCTATTTTTATGAAAAGTGGAGCTATCTTGGCCATTGTTCAAGGTTGGTGAAACCAAGGTTGAAAATGTACACTTTTTCGACTTTCTCGAAATTGAATTTTGAAAGTGGATTTAGGTACCCATTTGAGAGATAAGCATGGACACCTATTTTTATGAGATTTGGAGCTATTTTTGTGCTCATTCAAGGTTGGTAGAACCAAGGTTGAAAATATGCACTATTTTCGACTTTCTCGGAATTGAGTTTTGTAAGTAGATATAGATACCCATTTGAGAGATAAGCATGGAAACCTAGTTTTATGATATTTGGATGTATTTCGGCCCTCGTTCAAGGTTGAAAATATGCACTTTTGTCGACTTTCTCATAATTAAATTTTGAAAGTGCATTTAGGTACCCATTTGAGAGATAAAAATGGTCACTTAGTTTTATAAGATTTGGAGTTATTTTGGACCTTGTTCAAGGTTGGTCAATCCAAGGTTGAAAATATGCACTTTTTTCGACTTTCTCTGGATTGAGTTTTGAAAGTCAATTTAGGTACCCATTTGAGAGATAAGCATGGACACCTATTTTTATGATATTTTGAGGTATTTTGGCCATCCTTCAATGTTGGTGAAACTAAGGTTGAAAGTATGCACTTTTGTCTACTTTCTCAGAATTGAGATTTGAAAGTAGATTTAAAATCCCATTTGAGAGATAAGAATGGACACCTATTTTTATGATATTTGGAGTTATTTTGGCCCTCTTTCAATGTTGGTCAAACAAAGGTTGAAAAGATGCACTTTTGTCAAATAGCTTGCAGTTGAGTTCTAAAAGTGGATTTAGGTACCCATTTGAGAGATAAGCATGGATGCCTATTTTTATGAGATTTCGAGCTATTTTGGCCATCCTACAAGGTTGGTCAAACCAAGGTTGAAAATATGCACTATTGTTGACTTTCTCAGAATTATGAAAGTGGATTTAGGTACCCAATTGAGAGGTAAGCATGGAAACCTATTTTTACAAGATTTGCAGCTATTTTGGCCCTCGTTCAAGGTTGGTCAAACCAAGGTCTAAAATATACACTTTTGTCTACTCTCTCGGAATTGAAATTTTAAGTAGATTTAGATACCCATTTGAGAGATAAGCATGTGTGCCTATTTTTATAAGATTTGGATCTATTTTGGTCGTCATTCAAGGTTGTTCAAACCAAGGTTGCAAATATGCACTTTTCTCGACTTTCTCAGAATTGAGTTTTCAAAGTGGATTAGGTAACGATTTGAGAAATAAACATGGAAACATATCTTTGTGAGATTTCAAGCTATTTTCGTACTTCATTAAGGTTGGTCAAATCAAGGTTGAAAATATGCACTTTTGTCAACTTTCTCTAAATTGAAATTTTAAAGTAGATTTAGATACCCATTGAGATATAAGCATGGACACCTATTTTTATAAGATTTGGAGCTATTTTGGTCCTCATTCAAGGTTGGTCAAACCAAGGTTGAAAATATGCGCTTTTGTTGACTTTCTTGGAATTAAGCTTTGGAATTGGATTTAGGTACCCATTTTAGAACTAATAATGGACACCTATTTTTGTGAGATTTGGAGTTATTTTGGACCTTGTTCAGGCTGGTCAAACCAAGGTTGAAAATATGCACTTTTGTCGAATTTCTCAAACTTGAAATTTTAAATTAGATTTAGATACCCATTTGAGAGATAAGAATGAATACCTTTTTTTATGAGATTTGGAGCTATTTTGGTCATCATTCAAGGTTGTTAGTTTTTTATCATTCAAGCTAGCATTATCTTAGGATCTTTAACTGAGAGAATAACATGCACAATAATAAATAGAAGAGACAAGAGACAAAGAATTTTCCTTGGGGACACCATAAAGGAGAAAACCCTGCAACTTCCTTAGAGATAGAATGAGCACCAATGGAAGTAGTAAAACCTGAAAACAGAAAAGATGATCTGAAGAACGTGTTCTCTCTCTCTCACACTTAAGAGAGATTCTCCTCTCTCACTCATGCGCCCCAATGAGTGAGTGTGTGTATGATAAATAGAGGCTCACTCTCTATTTATATTCTTTCGTTCACTTGAAACCCACTCCAACATGTTGGCCTCACTTAACAATTACTTGCTAGAGTTAACATTTCTAGGAGTGTCTAATAACCCTAGTGCCCCACAACTTGTGGGGAATTTTCCTCCTCCGACCAATAAGGAGGCTTATCCTTAATCATAATGGTGGGGACTATTTCCCTAACTTACAATGACTCACCTAGGGTCGACTTCTCTAGGATAGTCTAATAACCCTAGGGCCCCACAACTGCTGGGACTTTAACCCTTGACCAATAGGAGTGTTACCCACAATGACTTTTTTACATTATAGAACCTCTCGATAGGAACATTGGGGAATGACATGACTTGAATACATTACAGACACTTCCTGGAATAAACATTGGGGTACAATACATAAGATATATAGATGAATACATTTCAAAGTTACAAATACATCAGCACTCCCTCTTAACTAGGAAGGTATTCTCTCGACACAATTTATTAGCACAAGTATTCTTCTCTGTATCATCTGGATCATCATCGAGTCTAGGTCATCTTCAATTCATATTCATATTCAAGTCATCTTCATCATCTTCATCATCTTCATCTTCAAGTCATCTTCATCTGGATCTGCATCATCACTCAATATGGATCATCATCACTAGATCTAGATCATCGCTCGATCTAGATCATCACGGGGACATCATCACTAGATATGGATCATCACTTGATCTAGATCATCATGGGGACATCATCACTAGATCTAGATCATCGCTAGATCTGGATTATCATCACTGGATCTGGATCATCACTCGATGTGGATCATCATCAATGGATCTGGATCATCACTCGATCTGGATCATCTCTGGTTTTGGAACATCTCTACTGGATCATCATCACGGATGCTATCTCTTGATTCTTCGCATCACAAGAAGTTATATAGAGCCATCCATTTTTCATGTTGGTTGTAGGCCTAGCCTCCATGTAGGTCTTCTTCCAACACTTATATCTGACCCTAAGTCAGAATGGCCCACCCAACACTTATATTTGATCATGTAGGAACCAATCCTATAATCATATCAAAAAGGCACACCCAACACTCACATATGACCATGTGGAAACACATCCCACAGCCCTGTCAGAAAGGCCTAGCACTCACATTTGACCATGCGAGGAAGCAATCCAACATACATGTCAAAAAAGGCTCTGCACTTACATTTGACCATGCGAAAAACCAATCCAATATACATGTAGAAAATGATCTGCACTTACATTCAACCATGCAAGGAACCAATCGAACATACATGTTGAAAAGGCTCTACACTTACATTCAACCATGCGAGGAACCAATCCAACATACATGTCGAAAGGGCTCTACACTTATAGCTACCCATGCGAGGAACCAATCCAGCATATATGTAAGAAGGGCTCTACACTCACATATGATCATGTGGGAACCAATCCTACAGTCACATCAGAATGGCGCTTAGTCCCAGACTGAGATTTCCTGGTAACTTACCAGGTGCCTCCATTCCAAGAATGGAATTCAGCGCTTATATCTTATCATTTAAGAACCAATCCTACTGTCACATCAAAATGGCTTAGAACTCATATCTGACATGGAAGGAACCAATCCTCTCACCATGACAGAATGGCTTAGCCCTTACATCTGACCATGGAAGGAACCAATCCTCTCACCATGTTAGAATGGCTCATGGACTCATCACTTCCCCTTGGAGGAAACCTTGATCTCGAGAAAACCAAGCTTCTCCCCTAGGGCCGACTTCACTAGGATAGTCTAATAACCCAAAGGCCCCATAACTATGGGGACTTTAACATTTGACCAATAGGAGGGTTACCCATAATGACTTGACATGACTTTCTCATTATAGAAACTTCCTGGAATAAACATTGGGGTATGACATGAGTCAAATACATTACAATAGATCATAAATACAAGTGAATACATTCCAAAGTTACAATTACATCAACACAATGTATTCTCTCGACACAATGTATCAGCACAAGTATTCTTCTGTGTATCATCTAGGTCATCATCAGGTCTTCGTCATCTGCATCTGTAAGTCATATTCATTTGGATCTGGATCATCACTTGATTTGGATCAACATCACTGGACTGGATCTGGATCATCACTCGATATGGATCATCATAGAGAATCATCATTGGATCTGGATTATCATGGAACACCATCACTGGATCTGGATCATCTATCGATCTGGATCAACATCACTAGACTGGATTTGGATCATCACTCAATCTGGATCATCACTGCTAGATCATCATCACTGGATCTTGATCATCACTCGATCTAGATCATCGCTGGCTATCATCACTGGATCTCAATCATCCCTCGATCTGGATCATCCCTGGTGCTATCTCATGATTCTTCTCATCATAGGAAGTTCTACAAATCCAACCCTTTTTCATGCTAGTTGTAGGACTAGCCTCCATGTAGGTATTTTTCCCAGCACTTACATCTGACCTACTCGTCAGAAAGGCACGCCCAGCACTCACATTCACCAGCGTGATAGGAACTCAAACTACTATCATATGTGAAATGGCTCAACACTTACAACCACCAGCATGATAGGAACCCAAACTACTGTCATCTGTGGAAAGGCACAACACTCACATCCACCAGCATGGTACAAACTCAAACTACTACCATCTGTGGAAAGGCTCAGCACTTACAACCACCAGCATGATAGGAACTCAAACTACTATCATCTGTGGAAGGGCCAGTGCACTTACATCTGAGTACGTGGGAACACATCCCTCGGTCACATCAGAAAGGCTCTCAGTCCTAGACTGAGGATCCCTGGTACCTCACTAGGTAGCTCCATTCAAAGAATGGCGGTAGCCCTTATATATGACACTAAGTTAGAATGGGTTAGCACTCATATCTGACATGGGAGGAACCTAATCCTTTAGCCATGATAGAATGGCGTCATCCCTTACATCTGATCAAATGGGAACACATCCCTCTGTCACATCAGAATGGCCATGCACTCATATCTGATCATGTGAGAACAAATCTCACGATCATATCAGAATGACCCTCAGTCATAAACTGAGTTTTCCTGGTACCTCACCAGGCAGCTCCATTCTAAGAATGGCAATAGCCCTTATATCTGATCATGTAGGAACCAATCCTACAGTCATATCAGAATGGCTTAGCACTCACATCTTACATGGAAGGAACCAATCCTCTCACCATGACAGAATGGCTCAGCCCTTATATCTGACCTGCTTATAAGAATGGCTATGGATCTTAACACTCATATCAGTCATGGAAGGAACCAATCCTCTCACCATGATAGAATGGGTCAGCCCTTACATCTGACCATGGAAGGAACCAATCCTCTCACCATGTCAGAATGGTTATGGGTCTCATCACTTTCTCTTGGAGGGAAACTCGATCTAGAGAACACCAAGCTTCTCCCTAAAGTACTCGAACTTCATCCTAGCCAATGGCTTCATCAATACATTAGCTATATGTTCCTCCGTCACAACATACTGGAGCTTCACTACTCCTCTCTACACCATATCCCTGATATAGTGATACTTGATCTTGATATGCTTCGACTTGTCATGGAACACTGGATTCTCTGACAACTTCACTCAACTCTGGTTGTCACAATGTATACAAGTAGTATCCAACTGGAGATCAAATATATCAGACAGTAGCTTCCGGATCCATACTGCCTCACAACTAGCGGAACAAGCTGCGACATACTCTGCTTCAGCTGTACTCAGTGCCACACAGGATTGCTTCCTGCTAAACCAAGAGATCACACCTGATCCCATACTAAAGCAACACCCTGAAGTGCTCTTCCTATCGATGACACTGCCTGCCCAATCTGAATCAACATAACCCTCCAGGTTAATATTTTGATTTGCATCGTACTTGAGCCCATAATCAACTCTACCCCTGCATTCTTTACAACCATCAGGTGAACATGTCTCAATGTGTACACAACAAAGAAAATATCTGGTCTCAGGTACATCAAGGACCCAATCATCTAATGATACATCATAGCATCAACCATATCTGATGAAGCATTACTCAATAGCTTCATGTTCGATTCCATAGGTGTGGCCATAGTCTTGCAGTCCATCATCCCAAACCTCTTCAGGATCTCTACTACATACTTCCCTTGTCCAAGGAAGATTCCATCTGCACTCTGCCACACCTCCATACCTAGAAAAATAGTGCATCGACACATAACAGGAGCATCATTGGTCTTCCTCCTTCAACCTTGAAGCAAATGTTGGAATCCACTGTACTCTCAGTAAATACTAGAGTCATCAGTAATATGCCCTTCCCGTCGTACCATGTCGAACCTCAAGATATTCTGTAGTCACTCCCTCTGAAGTGGAGCGTCATACTCCCTTTGTCTTCTGTACTCTATGTACTGAAAATTCTGTACTGGAGTGACAAGTAGTGTCCTTCTAGGATCATTAGATACCAAGATCCTCTATTTTGAACTTTTCCAAAAGTTATTCTCACATCCATCTATGAGCTTGTCTTCCTTTATCAACCTTGTAGCAACGGTTAAGATATTCATCAAGCTCAGCATGTACGTGTTATCCCATGGGTGTCTTCTGAACTCGTACAAGGCCTTCTTTCATTTGCACACATGATCATGTCATGTGACTTCACTTCTAGTAGCTGTAAATGTTTCTTCATAGTCTATCCCTTCTTTTCGTGAGAAGCCTCATGCTACAAATCTTGCTTTGTATCCCACGATGTTTCCATCTACTGCATGATGGAACTATGAACTTCTCTTCAAGTCTCGATACTGCACCCTGACATCATTCTTCTTAAACTGGTCTTCCCTTTCTTCTTGGTGGCTGGAAGGTTCTGCATCAATGATGTCACTGCACTCGTCATATTATTCTTCATTTTGAAATGTCGTCACTTTCTCTTCGGAACAAGTCTTCATTCTTCTTTTCTTGTAAGCGATTGTGTATGCAATCTTTCCTACAAGTCAAATGCAGTTGTATCATTAGAATCATTTCATAAGGAATATTCATACTGGAAAATTATTATGCATAAATAAATTATCATGCAACTACTTTAGCCAATAAAACATTCATCCATATCTCACTGAAACTTTCTAGATGCCTTCCAGCTCTACCAGGACAACATTGAGATTGTGCACTAATCCAATATGTCAGCAAAGAGGTTTCATTCTAGATAAGTAGCAATGGAGAATTTGTATAGCACCATGAGATACTTACCCATCACATGCATATTAGTAGTATACTGTCATTAATGCAAACATCCTATCATGCATAATACATCAACTGAATATAAAAAAATGCATAACAAAACAATATCATGAAATGAAAATTGAATACTTATCTTTATTTGTTTCGTGGGTAGACTCCTTCTTGAGCCTTCAGCTTCATCGTCTTCTTCATTCATAATCGCATCGTTTCTTATCCAAATGCTAAGGTGGATAATAATTTCTTCGAGAGTTGATATCTTCATATTCCCCATCGATTGAGGGATCTGCTTTGGATGGTGAGAGATTGATCTTTAGTTTCTCCCATATTCTCTTCTCTTCTTATGAGTTGAGCTTCTTCTTGTTCTCGGAGTCTACTAAAAGTAATCACTTCCTTCTGGCACACATTCCTCACATGAATGAATCCCATGATCCTGCGAGACCATTCAAGGTGGCCATCACCACTTCTGCATTCTCCACTTCTTCTTTTACCGCTTCAAGTTGTTCTTTGATTTGAGAGACCCTTAGGACTACATGGTCTCTACATTCTGGATCTTCACATTCTTCAACTGGTTTCTTAAGGTTGTCTTCTGATGTATGTTCTTCCCTTCAAATAGCTTGGCCAAGGAATCAAACATCTTCGGTGTATTTGGGGAGAAACTTGTAATACAAGTTGATTCATGACTGAATCAGCAATGATCTTCTTGGCCTTGACCAATTTCTTCTTGTGAAAGGATTCTAGCCTCATCTCCCTCTGAAACTGGAACCTCTCTACTCATGTAGGTGTCTAATTCATTTTCTTCAGAGAGATCATATACTTCCATGCTTGGAATTTGTCAACTTCACTAAGCTTATCATCAAGCTAATGTGATAGATCACTTTGAAATGAGAACCTCAAATGAAAATAGCAAAGGGTTAGATATTACCGATTTGAGGTGTCTGTCCTAGTTCTGGGGCTGGCTGATCTAGGGTTTGTCACAAAAACCCCAATTTTCAAAACTTGGAATATTTTAGATCTGATTGGATAGACAAATATATCTCTTCAAATGGAGTTGTCCAATTTAATCCTTTTCTGAAAACAGTGGAGGGAAGCTCCCAGAACAGGAAGCCCTAATTTTCCAATTTCTTCTGCATAAATGGCTGTTACTGTTTCTGTGATATCTCAGAAACTTCGACTCCTCTGTGTCTGAAATTTCGCACTGAGGTAACCTCACATGTCCCTGATATAACACCTCAGTTTTCAACATAATTGGTTTCCCATTTTGGATGTATGATCCTTTTCCCAAGGTGACCTGTTACAGGACTGTTTATAACATTGAAGTTGTACGGCATGCCACATGTCACTGGTTCATCTTCTGAGTCTGATATTCGGATCACTGAAATTATAGTTTGTGTCCTTTCTGGAACATCTTTAGGAATTCCATTTGGACCTCTGTAGCCAAAGATATTGCATATCTCCCCATATGTCTTGTTTAGGGATGAATTCTAGAAGAGGCTAGAACCCTAACTTGGAGAGATAATATCTCTTGGAATACAGTGAATATGAGGTGGATGTTTGGACACAGCCTTCATCAGGCTTTTATCGTCAGAACCTGAAAATTTCAGTGCCTGAAACTTCTCCAATATCAGGATATAGCGACTGTACCAAACCTTAGCAGTTTTAGTATTTAGGGTTTCTCTAGCTCGGGGTCAAACTAGGGTTTGACTTTCCCAGAGTTTCACCCAACCAAATTTCTTGATCTAGGTCTCTAAACTTCGGTTTTGATGAGGAGAAAAATCCTATACTGGTCTCACTCAAAAATTCCTCTTTTGTAGAAAGCCCTAATCTCCACATCGAAAACTGAAAATGCTCGGAATCAAATTCCACTTCGACAGAAAGATGTGCCCTTCAATGGAGAGTCAGCCTAGCATACTTTGGTTGATATATTATGGAGAGAGACCCAAAAAGTAAGAATACCTAGCTTCTACAACTGCACAATGTCTTCTTCTAAGGTTAGCTTTGATACCATGTTAGTTTTTCATCATATAATCTAGCATTATGATCTTAGGATCTTTTCACTGAGAGAATAACAAGCACAATAATAAAACATAAGCACATCACAAGAGACAGGAGACACAAAGAGTTTTCCTCGAGGAACCCATAAAGGAGAAAACCCCACAACTTCCTCAGAGATAGAATCAGCACCAAAACAGTAAAATCCCCAAAATAGTAAGATGCACTCCCAATAGCAGTAGTCTTCTTCTTGTCTAGTCCGAGTGTATTTCCTTCCTCACTAATGCGCCACACCTGAGTGAGTGAGTGATGTGTGTTGCAAGTGATATAAATAGAGAGGCTCAATCTCTATTTATATTCTTTCATTCACTTGAAGTGCACTCCAACATGTCGGCATCACTTAACAATTACTTACTAGAGCCGACATATCTAGGAGTGTCTAATAACCCTAGTGCCCCACCACTTGTGGGGACTTTGACTCCTCTAACCAATAGGATGGTAACACAATGGTGGGGACTATTTCCCCGACTTGCAATGACTCACCTAGGGCCGACTTCACTAGGATAGTCTAATAACCCAAGGGCCCCATAACTATGGGGACTTTAACCTTTGACCAATAGGAGGGTTACCCACAATGAATTGACATGACTTTCTCATTATAGAAACTTCCCAGAATAAACATCGGGGTATGACATGACTCAAATACATTACAATAGATCAAAAATACAAGTGAATACATTCCGAAGTTACAATTACATCAACACACAAGAGACAAGAGACACAAAGAATTTTCCTCAGGGAAACCATAAAGGAGAAAACCCTGCAACTTCCTCAGAGATAGAATGAGCACCAATGGCAGTAGTAAAACCCAAAAATAGAAAAGATGATCTCCACAGCTTGTTATCTTTCTCACATTTGAGAGAGCTTCTCCTCTCTCACTCATGTGCCCCAATGAGTGACTGTCTGTATGATAAATAGAGAGGCTCACTCTCTATTTATATTATTTTGTTCACTTGAAACCCACTCCAACATGTCAGCCTCACTTAACAATTACTTGCTAGAGCCGACATCTCTAGGAGTGTCTAATAACCCTAGTGCCCCACAACTTGTGGAGAATTTTCCTCCTCCGACCAACAAGGAGGGTTATCCTTAATCACAATGGTGGGGAATATTTCCCTAACTTACAATGACTCACCTTGGGTTGACTTATCTAGGATAGTCTAATAACCTTAGGGCCCCACAACTACAGGGCCTTTAACCCTTGACCAATAAGAGGGTTACCCATAATGACTTGTTTAGATTATAGAACCTCCCAATAGGAACATCGGGGCATGACATGACTTGAATACATTACAGACACATCCCGAAATAAACATCGGGGCATAATACATAAGATATATGGATTAATACATTCCAAATTTACAAATACATCAACAAAGGTTGGTCAAACCAACAGTGAAAAGATGCACTTTTGTCGAGTTTCTCTAAATTGAAATTTGAAAGTGGATTTAGGTACCCATTTGAGAGGTAAGCATGGACACCTATTTTTATGAGATTTGGAGCTATTTTGGATCTTGTTTAAGGTTAGTTAAACCAAGTTCGAAAATATAAACTTTTGTCGACTTTCTCAGAATTGAAATTTGGAAGTGGATTTAGGTACCCATTTGAGAGATAAGCATGAACACCTTTTCTTATGAGATTTGGAGCTATTTTCGCCATCATTCAAGGTTGGCCAAACCAAGGTTGAAAATATCCACTTTTGTCGACTTTTCGAGCATCGAAATTTTAAAGTGGATTTAGGTACCCATTTGAGGGATAAGCACGGACACCTATTTTTATGACATATCTAGGTCTTTTGGCTCTCGTTCAACGTTGATCAAACCAAGGTTGAAATGATGCACTTTTATCAACTTTATCAGTATTGAGTTTTGAAAGTGGATTTAGGTACACATTTGAGTGCTAAGCATCGACACCTATTTTTTTGAGATTTGGAGATATTTTGGTCCGCGTTAAAGGCTGGTCAAACCAAGGTTTAAAATATGCACTTTTGTCGACTTTCTTGGAATTGAGTTTTGAAAGTGGATTTGAATAACCATTTGAGAGATAAGCATGGGCACCTATATTTATGAGATTTGGAGCTATTTTTAACATTGTTCAAGGTTGGCCAAACCAAGGTTGAAAAGATTCACTTTTGTCGACTTTCTCGAAATTAAGTTTTGAAAGTGGATTTAGGTACCCATTTCAGAGATAAGCATGGACACTTATTTTTATGGGATTTGGAGCTATTTTAGCCCTAATTCAAGGATGGTCAAACCATGGTTCAAAATATGCACTTTTATCGACTTTCTCAAAATTGAGGTTTGAATTTTGATTTAGGTACCAATTTGAGAGATAAGCATGGAATCCTATTTTTATGATATTTGGAAATATTTTGGCCCTTGTTCAAGGTTTGAAAATATGCACTTTTGTTGACCTTCTAAGAATTGAAACTTTAAAGCATATTTAGATACCCATTTGAGAGATAAACATAGACACCTATTTTTATCGGATATGGAGTTAATTTGTCCCGTGCTCTAGATTGGTCAAACCATGGTTGAAAATATGCTCTTTTGTCGAGTTTCTCAAAAATGAAATTTTAAAGTAGATTTGGATACCAATTTGAGAGATAAGCATGGACACCTATTTTTATGAAATTTGGAGCTATTTTGGCCTTCTTTCAAGGTTGGTCAAACCAAGGTCGAAAATGTGCACTTTTTCAACATTCTCAGAAGTGAAATTTTAAAGTAGATTTAGATACCCATTTCAGGGATAAGAACCCTCGTTCAAGCTTGGTCAAACGAAGTTTGCAAATATGCACTATTGTGAACTTTCTCGGAATTGAGTTTCGAAAGTAGATTTAGGTACCCATTTGAGAGATAAGCGTGGACACCTATTTTTATCAGATTTGGATCTTTTTTGTCCCTCATTTAAGGTTGGTCAAACCAAGGTTGAAAATATGCACTTTTGTCAACTTTCTCAGAATTGAATTTTGAAAGAGAATTTAGGTACCCTTTTGAGAGATAAGCATGGATACCTATTTTTATGAGATTTGGACCTATTTTGGCCCTTGTTCAAGGTTTGTTAACCAAGGTTGAAAATATGCACTTTTGTCGAGTTTCTCGAAAATGAAAATTTAAAGTAGGTTTAGAATCCCATTTCAAAGATGAGAATGGACACCTATTTTTATGATATTTGGAGCTATTTTGGCCCTCGTTCAAGGTTGGTCAAACAATTTTTTGAAAAGATGCACTTTTATTGAATTTCTTGCATTTGAGTTTCAAAAGTGGATTTAGGTACCCATTTCAGAAATAATCATGGACACCTATTTTTATGAGATTTTGAGCTATTTTGGCCCTCCTTCAAGGTTGGTCAAACCAAGGTTGAAAATATGCACTTTTATTGACTTTCTCGGAATTTTAAAAGTGAATTTAGGTACCCATTTGAGAGATAAGCATGGACACCTATTTTTATGAGATTTGCAGCTATTTTGGCCCTAGTTCAAGGTTGTTCAAACGAAGGTTGAAAATATACACTTTCGTCGACTTTCTCGGAATTGAAATTTTAAGTAGATTTAGATACCCATTTGAGAGATAAGCATGCACACCTATTTTTATAATATTTGGAGCTATTTTGGCCCTCGTTCAAGGTTGTTCAAACCAAGGTTGAAAATATGCACTTTTCGCGACTTTCTCGGAATTGAGTTTTCAAAGTGGATTAGGTACCGATTTGAGAGATAAGGATGGAAACCTATTTTTATGAGATTTCGAGCAATTTTTTCCCTCTGTTAATGTTGGTCAAATCAAGGTTGAAAATATGCACTTTTGTCAACTTTGTCAACTCTTTATAAGATTTGGAGCTATTTTGGCCCTCATTTAAGGTTGGTCAAACCAAGGTTGAAAATATGTAGTTTTGTCAACTTTGTTGGAATTGAGCTTTGAGAGCAGATTTAGGTACCCATTTGAGAAATAAGCATGGACGCCTATTTTTATGAGATATGGAGTTATTTTGGACCTTGTTCAGGATTTTCAAACCAAGGTTGAAAATATGCACTTTTGTTGAATTTCTCAGAATTGAAACTTTAAAGTAGATTTAGATACCCATTTGAGAGATAAGCGAGAATATCTATTCTTATGAGATTTGGAGCTATGTTGTTCATCGTTTAAGGTTGGTCAAAACAACGTTGAAAATATGCACTTTTATGAAATTTCTCGGAATTGAAATTTGAATGTGGATTTAGGTACCCATTTGAGAGATAAGCATGGACACCTATTTTTATGAGATTTGGAGGTATTTTGGATCTTGTTCAAGGTTGCTCAAACCAAGGTTGAAAATATGCACTTTTGTCGACTTTCTTGGAATTGAGTTTTGAAAGTTAATTTAGGTACCCATTTGAGAGATAAGCATGGACACCTATTTTTATGAGATTTGGAGCTATTTTGGCTCTCGTTCAAGGTTTTTCAAACCAAGGTTGAAAATATGCACTTTTGTCAACTTTCTCAGAAATGAAAATTTAAAGTAGATTTAGAATGCCATTTGAGAGATAAGAGTGGACACCTATTTTTATGATATTTGGAGCTATTTTCGCCCTCGTTCAAGGTTGGTCAAACAAAGGTTGAAAAGATGCACTTTTGTCGAATTTCTTGCATTTGAGTTTTAAAAGTGGATTTGTTATTTTTTGTACCTAGGCAGATGTTCCCTAGGTGACTTTAATTTTTTCCTAAAGTCACTTTAAGAGGGAAAAAGGTGACCCTCACATTAAAAGTCACTTAATGAGACTTTATAACAATAAAGTCACCTTTTTGATAAATTTAAGTGGGTGAGTGATTTTATTTATGAGAAATAAATAAAAGGGATTTTCACTCACATTCAATCTCATCCATTGGATTGATTCTTTTTCCACCATTGGATTAAGAAACTCATTTCGATACTGTGGTTTCTCCGATTACATCTCCAATAACCTATCACCATAGAAATTTGGCAACAAAAACTCACTTAGGTCAAACAAAAAGGCAGGAGGGAGGCAAAAGGGTTTCACTTTTCACTTTTTTGGATGAGGAGAAGAGACTGCTGAGAGAGGAGGTCGAGAGCTTGAGAAGGGCACGAGTTTTCCAAAGGAAGAAAATCGAGACAGCCATTTGAAGTCAGCACAGAAACCGAGGTACAATACGGCTCTCATTTAATGCTGTACGGATTGCTTTTATCAGCACAGAAACCGAGGTAGAGTACGGCCTTGCTGCTGTACGACTGCATTTACTTCAGCACTGTTTTCGAGGCATTTTTCCTCCACAAAAATCGAGGTTTTTATTGACTGTACGGGCTGCATTACTTGCTGTACGGACAACATTTATTACAGCACAGAAATCGAGATTGTACAGTGCATTTATTGTTGCTGGTACGATTTTTCCTGGGTTGTACGGTCTGCATTTAAGTTGGCACAGAAATCGAGAAAGGGTGTACGGCTGGTTTGCTGAGCACAGTGTCCAGAATTTGGGATAAATTTTGGGTGGAGATAAGTTTTATTTCTCCTTCATTTCTGTCCTTTTATTTTGCTGAAGAATAATAAAAATCTCTCCTCTCTCTGACTGGTTTTCCCCGTGGGCGTTTTTCCAGGGCTGATTAGCCAAAAATATCTGAGTCAAATTTATGGTGTGCATGTTATTTGTTTCAGCCTGTTAGTATTTGATTTTACTGTGTGTTTAAAATTGTTCGGTAAAATTTTTTAAGTAGCTTCAAGCCTATGCAAAACCGGATGAAGTGAAAAACACAAATTGTTCATTTAAACCAACAAGCAGTAAAACTCAGTTTTTCAACATGGTATCAGAGCAAAGGGGGCAGAAACAGTGATTTTTGCAGACACACAGTAATTTGCAGCATTTAGAAATTTTTGTTATTCTACTTCTGTCAGTGAACAACACTTTGTTGAGTTGTTGTTGAGATGGCTACAGGACTTAGGTTGGAGGATAGGCTGGATGGGACAGGGAATTTTGTGCCGTGGAAGGATAGAATTCTGCTGTTACTTGAAGAGAATGAGTTGTGGCCAGACATAGTGAGGAACACTACTACAAACCCCATTACCATTCCTGCATCTACAGATGCAACAGCCCTCACAGCCTTCAATAAGAAGGACTGCAAAGCCAGAAGAATTATTCTTGATGCCGTGAAAGATCACATTATTCCTCACATTTCAGGAAAGGACAAGGCACATGAGATGTGGACAGCCTTGACCAGTCTGTATGAGAGTTCTAATGAGAACCGGAAAATGGTTCTCAGAGAAAAACTCAAGAGTATCAGGATGAATGGAGGAGAGGGAGTCACAGCTTACCTTACTAGGATTTCTGCAGTTCGGGATGAACTTGCAGCAGTTGGGGAGAAGGTTGCCCCTACAGAGCTTGTGCGGACAGTAGTGAATGGGGCTTCAAAGTCCTGGGGGGCTTTTGTGCAGGCTATTATGGGTAGGGAGAACCTCCCTGACTGGGAGAGGCTATGGGATGAATTTGTGCAGGAGGAGACCAGGAGGGGTCTTGTACAGGGTAGTACTTCTCAGAGAGGGGCTGATGATGAGGATGTGGCTTTGGCAGCCAAGGGTAAGAAGAAGAAGGGTCCCAAGAAGGGTGGGGCCAAGCAGCAGCAGCAGCAGGGTCAGCAGAGTGGATAGAAGAAGGACTTGAGTAAAATCAAGTGCTATGCTTGTCAGGCGTTTGGACACTATGCCTCACAGTGTCCAAGCAAGAAGAAGAAGAAGGGGCAGGGACAGCAGACTGCAGCCTTGTTGAAGTCTAGGGTTTCAACATTATTCAAGCATACATTAGATTCATACACAGCGATCAAAGACAAAGAAATATGGGAAAGGACGTCCAAATCCATCTTTGCATTATCTTTGATAATTATTTATACATTATGAGGTAGGTTGGAGCGGTTGTACCCGCTCCAACTACCTATTTATTAATATTTATTTATCTTTTAAACTATAATTACATGATGACATTTAGGAGGTAATTAGCCCCCTCTACATCTCCCCCACAAACAAAATGTTTCTTCGTCCCGAAGAAAACAAAGAAAACTGCATCAACGTCCTGGGGCTCTGCTACTGCGGAGTAGTCCTCACTGTGCATCAACCATGCATACCGGTCTGCATAGGTAACTCAGCCGCAATAGCCACCAGCTTGATAGGAAAATGCATGTGTACAAGGCTCTACTGTGACGGGTTACTCTTCAGCCTCCATCTTCAATCTGACAATAGTCCATCGAAGTCTCATCCTCTCACAACGGTGGGAAACCATATTCTTCCGCAACTAGGCCTTTTGGTTTAAAGCCTCACCCGGGCTCATCTGACCGGCATCTCCATCGGTTCAGGCATGCGGGGCCTTTTGGCTCTTCGAATTCCTATGTCATTTCTCTGTCTTCTGGCTTTCCGAGGTCACAACCTAGGAACAGTTTCAGCATTTTGATAATGAGGGGTGCATTGTCATCATGTTCATTGAAGCGCTTCGCTATGTAGGTGAATGATAGTTGCTTGAATGCCATCGTCGTCGTCTGGTTCTATCGTGAGAGTATGAATTTCCTGCTCCAACCCAACCGACCTGCTCCAACCGACATGTTTCGACCGACATGCTCCCACCGACATGATCATATCGACCACTTGAAATGCCGACCAAAGTGAGTTGGACCCACAGAAGAATCGACCATATTTTTACAACTTAATCAACGCTCAGTCAATCAAGGAGGCAAGGTATTTAACACAAAATAAACAACTCCATAATGTTACCTCTCATGATGCATCAAAATTTTTAATCCGCAGTCGGGACAGGGTCGACGAAATGGTGGTCGACCAGCTCAGTCGGGTCGATGGAGGTCGACCAGATCAGTCGGGTTGCTGGCCCAATGTGCTAGTCGGTGGCTTGGTCGACACGACGGGTCAGTGGCTTGGTCGACACGACGAGTCGGTCGATGGTCTCCACTAATCAACATTTTGCTGCGTCCCATAGTTGACGAGAATGCAAATAAGCCGATCGTATTCGTTTGCAGAGACGATCAACAGCAGCCTTCATGTACGGGTCGTCACGCACTCCACCAGCGGAGGCTCCACGGGATACTCCTCTGTAATTCTGAATTCAAATCTGTATTTCCTGCCACCGTAATATTCACTACGTGTTATCTCCCCCACGAGTCTTATCACCACATCGAATCTCCTCCAGTCCAGAAACTCGCTGGGGAATTCGATGGTGACAAAGGCGGGAAGGCACTTCTTCATGGCGGCCAACTCACTCATCACGCGATACTCGGCGACCAGGTTCTTCTCAGT
Organism: Pseudotsuga menziesii; assembly: GCA_001517045.1. NCBI lineage: Eukaryota > Viridiplantae > Streptophyta > Pinopsida > Pinales > Pinaceae > Pseudotsuga > Pseudotsuga menziesii. The sequence goes on from LPNX011048925.1 coordinate 1,403,320, forward strand.
AACTAGGCGGCTGTCGCGAGGCCTCCTGCCCAGTCTAACAAAGTTGCTCTTTTTCGGCCTCGCCGACCACATCTTTTTCGCCCCATGGATAAACTTCGTCTTTATATATTTGGTCGATATTGCAGGCTGCACACCACCGACAGTTGGGTTCTGCCGAAGATTTGATCTCCAAATAAAGGCGGACAGAGACGCGAACAAACTACAGGCTCGATCAGGTTAGAGTATTTTCCAAAATGGAGTTGGGCAGACTGATCCCAAGCGGCTGATCAAGCCGAGCGACTCAACCAGGCAATCTGCAGTCACGAACACTGATCATAACCCGCCGAGCAAGCATAAATCCCCCAACATAATTTCAATTGCACAGTCTCTCGATCCCTTTCAACGTGAACTATGCCGAGCGATGATATGTCTTTAAAGTGCGACCGATTGGCATGTCATTTTGAACGTTAGTCGGTGTTAAGCCGACTGCCATAGTCGGTACTAAAGTTTTTGGTTGGATTCAATTGAAAGTTACAGACTTTCAATTGATTCGGATTGCTTGGAATGAATAACGTGTGGTCGGCTGGAACACAATCGTATTACGCCTCAGATCCTTCACAGTCACGGTCTTTTCTCGACCATCCGCTAAAATCCTCACAAACCGGGATTAACGTTATTACAATCGCCCGACTCAGCGTGCCTGCGCGGAGTGATGGAAGCATGCTTATTCAGAACTCGCAATACAGAAGAG